>CM053789.1:870631364-871221364 GCA_028749045.1 Cupressus sempervirens
ACCAGCTAGGGCATACTAGTTTTAAAATTCTAAGGGTGAGCTATTTGACAAACCTATTAATAGAATACACTTGAAGAATTTTTATGTCTGTATATTCTAGTACAAGGGATGAAAAATACAAAAAATTTAAAAGTTTCAAAATTAAATAAAAAAATCCGAAGGAAGTGGTGAAAATGTGGAAAAAAAACATCATTTGTGACAAGTTGTCTTCTCTATCTATTGGGATTCTTTAGAATTCTCTATCACATTATCCATATATCCATAGTAAATTCTCTCCATATCCATCATCTCACCTGATCATATCCATAATAAATTGGCTACCTATGTGGTCTAACATGTAAATATCCATAGTAAAGTTCCATCATAGCTTGGTCTAGGTTACATCTTCAGCCACACTTCCTTTCCTGTCTTTCTCCATATATAATATGTCAATCCAATATTTAACTAGGGGCATGTCCTCAACCTAGTTCTAGAAGTGGATCTTTGATAAGTAATAACTGAAATGAGGAAAAAAAAGGATTTTTTAAAAAAAATCTTTGGACAAAAAGAAACTAAATTGTACTTAAATTAGTGGACTCAAAATGTTGATTCATAACTTGCAATGCTTAATCAAATTGTTTCCTACATCAAAAGTTCAACTTATCCAAAAATCTAAACAATCACATCAAAGCATAAAAAAGATCTTTGGCAAGATATTTGTGCATCTAGTTATAATTTTGATTGATTATTGGCATACATTCATTAATCAATTTGATTCCATTACTAACATGTTGCTATGTTATTCTAGGATGTCTCACTAGTATGAGTTAATCACTCCTATATACCATTGAGACTAGAATAGCTGGGATGGAACATGATATTTTTCTTTGCATTTTGTTTTTGGGATGGTTTTTGTTGAAATCAACTCAAAGTTTATTTTAGGGTATCTATACTTAAGGGCCTTCATATTATCTAATGATCATTCCATGGTGACAACTTCACTTCTCATAATACTACTTAGATAAGGAACTGTCACATATATATCTATCCCAAATGTCTATTCATAAGATGAATTGGAGAATATTCCTTGTGTATTGATTATGCAAGTGAGGCTTAGATCATCTTGGTTCAATTATACCTAGATGCTTCTCAAGCTTACAATATAAAAATCTATGTAAGGAATTATGCGGTCATCCTTGTTTAATTATGCCATGATTCTTGTGTTCTCTTTCAACAATAAAGATCCCAATGATGAAAATAATTCATGTTACCTTAAGATCAAGATATTACAAAGCAATGAAAAATATGAACTTCGTTCTCACATTTATAGTTTTCATTTACACATTTGTCCATATTTTCCATTCCATTCATATCCATTTCATTTGAGTGTGTAAAGCTCATTTTATAGATTATGGGTCCATTCTTATAAGTCTTTTAATTATTTGATTTGGTATTTTTACGGTGGGACTTTTTTATTATAAAAGATGAAGCCATTGGACAGTAATAAGACATTTGCATTTCATATTACATTTCATACTTATAGGGTTCATTCACTTTCACCTTAGTTTATATCCATTCAACATTTTAGGTTAACTTATCATCAACATTCATTTTCCTTGTTTTTAGTTAGATTTTTATTCTCTTAGGCATCCATACATGCTAAAACAAACTAAATTAATGAATCATATAACATCTATCATAGACCATTTCTAGACATTGTCTAACATGAGTGACATATAAAACATTTTCATATATTATAATAACTACATCGAGCACATAAGTAAATCATAATTTCATAGAATATAAAATTAGCATCACATCATAGAATATCATGAGACATGTATATAACTACAAGTTAAATCATTCCATAGCCATGCCATATCATATCATGCATAATCATGTGTTAGTATCCATCATAAATATCCATCATAGAAAATCCATATAGTCAAAAAAATAATAAGTGTCCAATATCCATAATCCTATGTTTATGCATGATAAAAAACCATATACAATATCCAATAGATGATGATATCACATGATAATAACAAAATGTCTTGGAGTACATAGTCCATCAAAAGTGTATAGAAAATGTCTAAGTAGAACTACTATTTGACTCTATGCATTGATCTCAATGTCCAAAAATAGATGGTCCCGCACCCTCAGATCCACTAGCCTATCTATCTGTCTCCATATGTCTCCCAGTCTCTGGCCTAAGAGGTCTCAAAAATACATTTATGCTCTCTCTATGTGCTCTACTAGATGTTTGATAATAATAAGAGCTCTCTATGAAGCTCCCCATCCACTGATCATTTGGGAAAACCCTCTCATAATCCTCCCTTTAGTAGGTAATCTCCATAGCCACTCTCACCATCAGTCTCATGCTCCTTGTATTTGGACCCAATATGTTTTCTATCACTATCTTCTCTAGCAAGGCATCTATAGCACCTAATGACTCCAACACTCTTCCTTGCTCCTTGAGCATGACTACATGTTATCCCTCCAATAACTTTATATAATACTCTAACTGAGCCACCCTAACCACTTACCTCTCCACCTCAAAAATTATTGAGCATCTAGGTTGTCTTCAAATCTGGGTTGGTAGCAGCAATGGATAATTCAAAACTTACTAGTTCAGATAAAGGTTCTCTTAAAATACCTCTAAAGATCAATGTTTGGTGTGAGGGTTTCCTAACTAGTTCATTAAAAGAGGGACACACAAGTTAATCAACTAGAAATCAATCAAGAAAATAATACAAATGCCTTGGCCACATAATCTAAATGTGGTCAGGGTAGAAAAAAAAGAGTAAACCATAAAGGTGTCACAGATAAGATTCTAGAAATTTGTAAAAGGTAATTAAATATAGGGGTAAGAACTTCTAAATTGCTATCCTCTTTTATACAATGAAAAAGGGCTTCAAGGAAGAATCAAGTGGAAACACACAAGCTCTGCAAACCAAGTTAAACAAGATTACCAAGGACTCAAAGAAAAGAGATTCATAATTCATTAAGAGCCCTTAGAATGGATTCTTTCATATGGTCATACAGTGATGGACAACCAAGTTTGTGGGGATTCCCAATATCTATTCTAATTAAGTAAAATATTATTTCCTTGTTGCTAAATGCTCATGACAGATGGCACCTTGAGACATAAAAAGGAATTCAAAACACTCAACACACACTGAGCCTAAAAATTTAGGATTCTTAAGTTTTGGATTCCAAGTACTTGAAAGAGGCTTGTACCAATTGAAATCAAGTTCTCACTTGACACATGTTTGAAGAATTCTTGGTGATGAAGAAAAGCCTTTGTCCTTTCTTCCCTTTTGTCAAGGTTATTTATTGTGGTATCACCACACACACACCCCATTTTTTTGAAAACCCTCTTGAAGCACCTAGTTAGGTGCCTTGGTTGATAAGGACCCTCCTTTGGGTCTAGGCCAGTCCTCACCACTCAGTCAAGCAGCCATGAGAAGTATCAAAGGGTCAAAAACTTAATTTTTTATCCTCATGCTGAAAAAACTACACATATTCACATGGAAACATGCACATGTGCATTGAGAGTGCATCTACACACTTACCTCCCATTGAGGATACACACATGCACATATGTGCATGTGCACACCATTGAATGTGGGCACTATGAAACCCACCGGCCTATAAAAATACGCCCCCTTCCTTCAATATTCACTTTTGATCCTCCTGAGCTCTATTACATTGCAACTTCACACCTTCACCAATTTTTTGTCTTTGCTACTCCAAAGGTTTGCACAACCGCACCCTCAATGGGTGTGAAATTTGGGAAGAAAACCCTATTGCTCCCCCCAAAGAGTTTTCAATGAATAGATTAGGTGCACAATTGTTCACATGTGCAGCTTGTGCACTTATGCAAGTGCACTAGGTGTGTAAGGTGCACATATGCAAATTCTAATAATATTAGGGGGATTTCAATCAATTTTCAATTTCTTCTATTTTCTATCATTTTTTCATTGGTCTGAATCACACTTTAGGGTCATTGTAGTTTTACAACATCATAATACTGACATCTACCTTTTGTGCACATATAATGGCATCCTCTTAATCCTCCATGGCCACAATGATAATACCCAATTTAGTTTCTTTCAAGTATTAAAGAATGTCAAAGAAATCTGAGTTTCAAAACAAGCATTCTAAGATCCAAGACACCGAATTAGGGAATATTGAATGGAACACTTCCCTCTTATTGTGTAAAAAGCCTAAAAAAATGTCAGCCATGGTGTTAGCACTAATTCAAAGTAGCTTGGTAAACATTACTTCTCACTCAATGTTAGTTCAATAATCTAAACTCATCATGACTTTACCACATCACTATGCACCAGAAGAGAAAGTGGTCAAGAGTGTGACTGAAGAGTCCTCGATATTAGATCTTGAAACATTGAGAAGGTCATCAATATTCCATGGGTAGATTAGTACCTTCATATCACCTATGACAATGTAGATAGATGGTATAGGTAGAATGAGATAGAAGCCAAGGAGTTGGTACAAGTGAAGTACCTAATTAATAGGATACCTTTTGGGAGGAGAAGTGAAAAGCTCAACATGACCAAAGGCTATATGATAGATGATATTGGCTACTCAATTATTCTTCTAAGTAGAGCCATGGGTCTTCTTGCAACAAGTCATCTAGAAACATGGATGTTACACTTCATAGAAACCATTGGAACATGCAAGATGCCTATTGATTGGGACATGATACTCAGTGATAATCTAGATGGGAAGCTGATTTTGGTAAAGAGTGATCCATTTTTTTATATAACCTCCTACATGGTGTATCTCTTAGTGGAAAGACCCATGGATTATCCAAGATTGTATGAAAAAAAGGCATGTAGGATGTAAATGCCTAGCCTTATATAGCTTATCCATAGTTGGTGGAGAAGAAACTCCCTCTATAGAGCATTGAATATAGGGTGTTCAATTATGTGTTCATTTTCTCCATCATAAGGTTCATTGAAGGGGATTAGGAAAAAATAATATCAGTTAAAGTAGCATCACAACTAATGTATATTGGAGCATATTACATCCAATTCAAGACATTCACTCTAGGTAGATGGTACACTCTTGTTCCCAAAGAAGCTCCCATGGTATCCATCAGACCAATTATTGCTATTGGATATAACAAGACAAATAGCTTCTTCTTATGATAGGGTAAGGAAGAAATAGAAGAAGACCTAGGTGTGGAAAATCACCATTGGGGCCTTTGAAGTCAAATTAGAGGATTACTAGTCACCTTGTTCATACTTCGACAATATCAGGATGGTGCAACATTTGGTGGGAAATAATTATGTGCCTAAACTAGCACTAGAAGATCACTATATGGATGCCCTAGATGACTACAATGTCCAAATTAGAGACTATTGTAGGAAAAGTTTACAAATTGTTCAAAGAGTTCTTAACATGGAGATATCTCTTAAAGCATGGAACAAGGATTCTCCCAATGTGTTTGATCCCTTATACAATAGTGATAAGATATATGAAAGGCCTATAATGAATATAGAAATTGGATGAGAGGAAAATGATGATATTGATCATTGAGGTTGACATATTGTCAAATTAACAGGATAATAGATCAGGAAGCCTTTCCATCTGGACCCAGTTCCTCTGGCTCCAACTTTTCAAGCCACAATGCAACCTAAGAAAGGAAAAGGAACCAAATTTATTATCCCTACTTACCCTACGAAATCACCAATGAGGGAAAAAATGGTACACCAACATGAGCAAGAGGTGGATTAATTTGAGATAGAAAGGGTAAAGGACAAGAAGAGAAAGAGGGCCACTCAAGTAAGAGATCAAGAGGAAGAGGCTCAAGTAGATTCAGATACCCAAGGAGAATAAACCCAACCTAAGACAAAACAAGCCTAACCTAAGCCAGAATAATCCCAACCTAAGCCAGAATAATCCCAACCTAGGAAAGAATAGGCTCAAGTAACATAGAAAGGGGCACTGACACCCAAAGATCCAATAGTAGATGTCTCCCTATCAATACTAAAAAGGGCCAGAATTGAGATGATGGTAGTAGGTGTAAAGAGGATAAGGTTGAAGAAAAAGAGAACTCCATTACCTCAAGTTCCAGAAACCATCCTAGAGGTGGAAGATGAGGAAGAAGGGGGGGGGGGGAATTAAATTTTCCTCTTGAATAAGAAAACTCACTTGGCTATAGCTATAATAGAAGAAAGAATGAGTTTTACTCAAATTTTTCCCTCTTCCCTCGAGATCCTAGCCATTTTGAAACCTTGGAAGAGAAACAACAAAATTGTATTCAAGAGATGGAAGGTAAGGGAGCATACATTTTTGACATTTCAGCTTTTGATTTTATGCCTATAGGAATTGAAATGGTAAGGGAAGATACAAGATAATCCTCAAAATGAGCCAATGGGAGAATATTTAGATCAATTTCCTCCCTTACCACAAAGGGCTCTCAGTATTCCTCCTCTGACCTCATAGTATATTCTGTCAATGCCTCCTCAAGTGGATCAAGAATTAGTCTCCTTACCTCGTATGATGACTAAACCTAAGAGTCAAATCTTAGAGGAAAAAGAATATGTTCAATTACATGCCAATGAGTATCAGAGGAAGGGAAAATTATGGAAGAAAGGAAGAAAGCTCCCCCTGGTATAGAGGCTAGGTCCTCAACTCAATTTGACATAGAATCTCACTCTAAAATTCTTCCTCAATATGAGAAGACTCAAGAGATTAGTGATAAGGGAAAGGGACATACCTTAGAACCCACCTCTTCAACTCAACATATGTCACAAATGGGGACAAATCCATCATGGCTAAAGAAGGAGGTCTTCTTTAGAAAAAAACTAACAATTAGAGATGATAGAAGAGGAAGGCATGGAAGAGTTTATAAAAGAAATCAAGAAGCCTAAGCTACCCAAATGTGATGCCAAAACAATGACTCTCATAATGAAGAACCATGACCAAGACCTCTTGGCATTTATTGCTATTCCACCTTCTCACACGAATACAAATGAGTTGACCCCTAAGGACTACAAAATAAAAGAGGTAGAATTAGGGAAGCCCACAATGGACACAACAAAATTTTTGATCACCATGGGCTTTAAACAAGTGTTCACACATCTTGACAAAGATGAATCAGAGCTTTTGATGTTGAGAAAATAGAATGAATTATTGAGGGGATATTTTAATGAAGTAGTGGATCCTATAGACACTGATAATCCTGAGATTTCTCGTGGATCTACACTAGATAGAAAAGAGGTGAGTCTACTAATAGGGGATTCATTTTTGGATGCATATAAGGGGTGGTTTCATAGTTTTGAAGAAAGATGAGTACAAATAATATAAGGTAATTTGAAGCTTCTGAACAACATCTAAAGTAATGCCGACAAATTGGTTACCATTGTAAACCAAGGTTTTGGGTTGATGAATGAAGTGTGTACCTGGGCCAATGATTTAAAAGTGCTAAAAATCTATAACAACTCCTAATAGAGATGAGGTTTCCAAGAATGCCTAGTCTTCTAAAAAGGACTAAGAAAATATATGGATTTAATAGACTCCTAATGAGGTCAATATCTTTGCCAATGTACTTTTGATTAGTAGATCATTTTGTGGGTACCGTCCCCACTGGGGTTTTCCCTTGGGCAAAATTTCTCTAGTTAACAAAATATGGTATTATGAGCTCTCTTATTGCATGGTTATGTCTACTATTTAGAAAAGTTATTTTAATTTCTTGTCCATGTTATAAATTTGTTAAAGATATCTAGTTTTGGGCTAAAGTTTGTGAAAAAATGATTCACCCCCGCCCCCTCTCAGTATTTCCTATTTCTAACAAAGATGTCCTAGATATTGTATTTTATATTAGGAATTCATCTTTTAAGAGTGTAGCAGTGTGAGGTTTTATTCATGCCATGATTTTATAAATTTACAAGCTTATAGTTTCCTCTAACCTATCCTCTATAATTTCTAGTTACTAGATGAGGATTTATGGGTCATGTTTAGGTTCCCAAGTTTTTCTTAAATGGAATTGTAACAAAGAGACAATCCTATTATTTATGTGCATTTTTCTATTGATGATTAGATATAGTTAAGTCTCTCTTTGAGAGTGAAGTCTTTTGATCGAAGAAAATTCTTCACATGCATCTAGTGTCATGTTAAGTTTTTTCCATGGCTTGCAAACTTCTATTTGTTAGCTAAGAAATAATTAGTTATGCATAGCTTTTGAAGGGATAATAGCTGTAGTAGCTTTTCTTTTTTTAATGATATTTGGTACTAAAAACATTTTTCTATGGAGAAGTGGACACATGATTTGGATTATTCAATGCATCTCTAGAAATAATAGAAATTATGTGATCAAGTGATTTGGTATATGTATTCTTAGAAATCATACCCTCTAATTTTCATCAATAATTAATGATTTTAATACCACTTGACATGAGTTGTGGACACACACATAGATTATATATATATATCTGTGTGTGTGTGTGTGTGTGTGTGTGTGTGTGTGTGTGTGACTCATAGAATGTCCAATTATTATTGGAGTATTTGGATAAGTTGACATGGGGATCTATTTTATTATATGTAAAAATATTTGATGAAATGTGTGTAAGGCTATTACATGTCTTGTGTAGAAAAAGGATTTATCAAGCCTACTAAGATAAGATTTTGATAAATAATAGTTATTTAAAATGGAATTTATATCTATTGAAAAAAGAGAGGAATCTATCAAAGAAAATATGTAATATTGTTGTATTATATATGCTCCATGGATAATTTTTTCAAGAACAATACAAGATGAATATTTATATGGTAATTCAATATGAGAAGTGAGAACTAAGAGACAAGACGTTGATCCTTTAGAATATGTGAGAATTGTTATAAACAAAGGTATCTCAAGTGTACCATAAGAAAAGAGTTAGTATATAATTGGTTTGTGCAAAGGAGAAATATATCTAGTTCATGATACATTAGAAATGAAGAGATATTAAGGGTTTTATATGTCTCCCAAGGCTAATTCCAAATTAGAGAAACCCATGATACTTAAGCTTCCTTAATTAATATAACCATACCCCAAAAGTCTCATTCATGCAAATAAAATCAAATAACATAGTCATATTCAAAATATATATATCCTTTCTTGTTGTAAAAAATACATATTACATCAACAAGAAAGAGAAAACAAATATAAATAAGAAAAAATATAAAGACCTTTGAATCACCTTTCTAACAACACAAGAATCATGAAAATTGAAGTATCAATGAAGAGATATGTTTCTCAGGAAAAAATCTCTTACTTCATGGCTTAGTATATTTACAATCTAATGTTAAGTTTAAAGAAGAAACAAACATCACTAGTAATTTTTCTTGGAACCATCCTTCAAACAATATATAATTTTCCTAACGTTGACTCTATGTAATGTTAGAATTCTTCAGAATAACTGAGAGTTGGTGGGGGGGGGGGGTTGAATCAGTTATCCAAGGTCCAAATGCCCTATTAATACCTTTTTACTACTTTTAATGAATCCATACACTTTTCATCCATCCAAACTTAAATCAATCATATAAGAAAGTTATAGTAACTCAATATGCAAAGATAAAACATCCAAGATCAACACATGACACAATGCTTTATGTGGAAACCCAATTTGGGAAAAACCACCAGTAACATGCTACTTGATTCTCACTCTTCTGAAGTGATGCCCTGTTAAAGGCTTACAACACACTATTAAATGTGACCCTGTTAGAGGATTTCACCAAACTGTTAGGAATGGGCCTGGTTAAAGGTCTTTAGAACATTCACTTGGAATGCCACCCTATTAAAGGATTTATCTTATGGCTATTAAACCAACCTAAGTCTGTAGGATTTAAATTTACTGTTACAATTGCTAGAAAGTAATGATAATGGTCTTTTGATCTGATATAACTTACAACATACTTTGTAGATTTCAGATCACACTTTCAGTTCAATACTTATGCTTGGCTTCAATCACTCCAGCTCTGACTGCTTGTCTTCCTCTCAAGCTTCGTCTCCTTGAGTCTTCTTACTCATTTTGCCAATGCAATCATCCTTGTGGTCGTCTATCCAAACAGAGTTCCTATGCTTTCTTCTCCTTAGCACCTTCTTCAGTACTTCATGCTTTTATGCTTGACCACCTCTCTCTCTTTTATTAACTTATGTCTTCTTAAATAAAAATCTGATTTGCATTTGCTGCTTAATTCTCCCTCTCAAATTTTAGTTTTTCAAAGTGGATTAGGTAGGATACAATATATCTACCCCATATCTTGTTCTCTTCTAGAAACTTTTCCAGTTGTATCCTTAAAAATGTTCTACATGGTGTTCTGTGCCACCAACTCATCATTCTTATCTTCCTTTTAATTCACAAATTTCTAGATAACAACCTTGTCGGCTTAGATTTGGCGAATCTTCAATTTCCAAAATAATGCAGCAGCTCGACATTATTGAGTTACTGGTGCTCGACACCTCTGTGTTACTCGGAACTTATACCTACTTGGCACTTGATAAACTCTATGTCACTCGGCATCTGAACTTTCTCGGTATCTAAAGTTTACTTGGCATCTAAAGTTTACTCGGCATCTGAAGTGTACTCGGCATTAACTAGGAATTTTCTCGACTCTTACTAGCTTGCTTGGCTCCTTCTCTCTAATGAACTTAGTTTGAGCTTTACAAAAGACTTAGCTAAAACCTTAAATCTTTGATATGTTTCAGTGTGCCCATTCTTTGTATCTTATAGTATGTCATCAAATATACTTTTTCATCAATGGCTTAGCTGATCCTTGTACTTCATTGCAACATCATAACTTCAACCTTTCTCTAGGTGTTCTAGTTACATCTTATTGATTGCCTCCTCCTTGACAATCAACTAATTGTCATTCCTTCAAGTAGCAAGTTTGACATCAATGACAAAACAATGATTGAGGACATTCTTTACCAGTTCCATATATTATGCTAACAACTTTTCTTATGATCATTTCAATCATTTCCAACAATCTCCCTCTTTGGCATTGATGGAAAACCAAACTGATCAATTAATCAACTTAGTTACCACCAAGGTTGTATACGTTGTCTTGCTGCATTTTTACTACTAATCTCATATATCTCCCTCTTTCTTTGTATTGATCAGGTTTCTGCATATTTCTCCCTCTTTGACATAAATGCCAAAGATGTAGCATCTTTATTATGTAAAATATAAGCTTTGGCTTCTTGTTGATTTTCTCCCTCTGTCACCATGCTTGTGAATGATTTGGAGTTTCTGCTCCTACTCTCATCCTTTGCATCAACCTGTTAATATTTCAATGATTTATTCATGTTGATGCAGGGCAGCTTCCTTATTGCCTTAAACTGCTTGAGTTAGGGGTATTACCCCCAACTTGCCTCTAAGATATCCATAGGCATCCTTGGGCAATGGTTTGGTGAAGATATCTGTAGTTTGTTCCTTTGTGTGAATTTATTCCAACTTTACTTTTTTGTCTTCTACCAATTCTCTGACATAATGATACTTGATTGCAATATGCTTGGTTTTGCATGCATTACTGGATTTTTGGATATGTTTATAGCACTTGTATTATCACAATACAATATCATAGGTTTTGTTACTTCTTCTTTCATTCCATTCAATAGATGTGTGAGCCATACAATGTTTGTGCAATTGACTACAGCTACCACATATTCTGACTCTGCAGTGGACTGGGATGTACATGTTTGCTTCTTGCTAGTCTAGGTGACCAGCCTTTTGCCTAGAAATAATGCAACTCCACTTGTTCTTTTTCTATCATCAATGTTTCCTCCCCAGTCTGCATCTGTATATGCATTGAGCTCAAATTTTCCATTCTTTTTGTAGTATAGACCAAAGTTATCAGTTCCTTTAAGATATCTCATTATTCTTTTTACTGCTATGAGATGATTTTCTTTAGGATTAGCAGAGAACCTAGCCACTATTCCAACTACTAATGCTATGATTGGTCTACTATGTACAACATATTGTAGTTTTCCAATCATGGATCTGTACATTGTTTGATTGACTTCAGCTGACTCATCATTGTTGGACAGCTTATTTCCTGTTGCCATTGGTGTGCTGACTGGTTTGGATTCCTCCAATCCAAACATTTTAAGAATTTCTTTGATGTATTTTGATTGTGTAACAAATATTCCATGTTTGAGTTGATGTACTTGCAACCCAACAAAAAAATTGATTTCTCCAAACATAGGCATCTCAAATTCATGTTTCATTTTGTCAGCAAAGCCTTTGCAAAGTACTTCCTTACCACCAAACACTATGTCATCCACAAAGATTTCAGATACAATAATGTCTTTACCTTCTTCTGCTTTTCTGTACATGTTGCTATTATCATTAGTTCTTTCAAATCCAATTTGCACTAGATACTTGTGAAGTCTCTCATACCATACTCTAGGTGCTTGTTTCAAAACATAGAGTGCTTTATGTAGCTTACACACCATATTCCTGTTGTTTTCATCAACAAATACTTTTGGTTGTTCAATGTAGACTTCTTCTTCTAGTATACCATTTAAGAAGGTAGATTTTACATCAATCTGATAGACTTTAAAATCTTTGTAGGCAGCATATGCAAGTAAAGTTCTTAATCCTTCCATTCTAGCAATAGGATCAAATGTTTCCCCATAGTCTATTCCTTCTTCTTGAGCATAACCCTTGCATACTAGTCTAGCTTTGTTTTTGGTAATCTCACCATTCTCATCTAGTTTGTTTCTGAATACCCATTTACCAATCACATTCTTGTCAGTTGGTCTGGGAACCAAACTCCAGGTTTTGTTTTTTCTTATTTGATCAATTTCTTCTTCCATAGCTTTATACCAGTCATCATCTTGTAATGCACCATACACTGTCTTGGGTTCAGATTTTCTGATCAGACATGATTCATGTCTTAGTCTGTTCCTTATCATTGGTCTTGCATCTTTGTCACCAATTATCTGTTCAGCAGGGTGATGTCTTTTTACATATTTGGATAATCTTGGCTCTGTCCTTTTTTCCATTTTTGATCTTTCAGATTCAGGATCACTATGCACTTCGTTGTCAGGTTGTTCTTCATTATGTGTACTATCTTCAGAATCAGATTGTGCATTTTCTTCATTCTACAACTCAGATTCTGAATGCAACTCGACATTCACTGGTTGTGACTCGGCTAAAACTGATACTCGTTGTTCATTTTCAATTTGATTGACATCATCCTCATCAACAGTCATTCCTTCATAAGAATACACAAAGGTTCTGTACTCTTCCATTTTCTTTGATATTTTAGCTTGGACTTCTGTAAGCTCATCAAAATTTACATTTGCACTTTTCACAATTTTTTTAGTGTTAATATTCAAACACTTATATGCCTTACTTCTAGTGGAGTAACCAAGAAATATACCTTCATCACTTTTTGCATCAAATTTTCCATTTCTAGCATCTTTAAGGATAAAACATTTGCAACCAAACACTTTAAAATGTTTTACATTGGGTGAGTGACCATACCATAATTCAAAAGGTGTTGTATTTGTACCTTTCTTGACTTGTACTCAGTTCAGTGTATGAACAGCTACACTTACAGCTTCTCTCCAGTATTTTAGAGCAACAGTCTTTTCCATCATTAGTGTTATGGCACAGTCAATCATAGATCTATTTCTTCTTTCAACAATTCCATTCTATGGGGGTGTTCTAGGAGCTGACATTTGTCTTTTGATTCCTTTATCATTACAGAATATCTCAAATTCATTTGATGTAAATTCACCACCTCTATATGATCTTAGGCATTTCAAGCTTTTTCCAGTTTCCTTTTCAACTCTAGCCACATACCACTTAAACATTTGAAAAGCATCGGATTTTTGTTTTAAGAACATAACAGTCATTATCCTAGAATAGTCATCAACAAATAGCATTATGTATTTATCTCTTCTATAGCTTTGTATTTCCATTAGACCACATAAGTCAGTGTGAACTAACTCAAGTATCTCTTTAGATGTATAGTTTTTGCTTTTGAAACTTGACTTTGTCATCTTTTCTAACTGACATTGTTTGCACATGATATTATTAGGCTTCTTCAATTTTGGTAAACCTATGACTTTCTTCATTTTACTGATGTTGACTAGATTGTCAAAGTTGACATGACGTAATCTTCTATGCCATAACCATTCATCATCATATTTTGCAAATAAAAAAGAAACATCATCCATATCAAGGTAAAACAAATTACTCCTTGTTTGATCTCATTTTTCTATCAGTTTACCATCAATATCATAGATTTTTGCAGTTTTGTTTCCAAATTCCACTTTGCAACCTATATTGCCTAACTGTGAGACACTTAGTAAATTGTAGTTTAATCCTTCAACATAGTATGCATTGTCACATGAAATTTGTTCTGTGATCTTAATGGAACCTTTTCCTTTGATTTGACATGGAGCATCATTACCAAATCTAACACTATTTCCATCATACTGAGTAAAGTTAACAAACTTACTTTTGTCTCCTATAATTTGATGTGAGCATCCACTGTCTATGATCTATCTGTCATTCTTGTTTATACATGTTACCAGTGTTGTGGTCTCTTCTTCATTAGATTGGTCCTTCATGGCTACATAAACAACTTCATCATCATTGTCATCAAAATTTTCTTCAACAATATAACACTTCTTACCTTTTTCTTTGTAATCTCTCTTGTCATCATCTTTTGTGTTCTTGTATTTGTTGCCTTCCTTGGAATCTTTTTTTCTGTGGACAACTTGTAGCAATATGACCTACTTCATTACAATTGAAATAAATGATAGGCATCTTACCTTTGAATTTTCCTTTGCCCCTGTGAAATCTTCTAGCGAGCAATGCTTCCAATTGTTCCACATCTTCCTCATCAGTGCTGCTGTCACTGGATACATACTCCATTTTTCTTCCTTTCTTTGATTTCATCTATTCAACATCTTTTAGTGATAACTTGGGCTTAAAATCAGATTCAACATTTTCAGGTCTGTAGTTGTCAAAGTTAGATAACTCAAATGCAGTGAGTCTACCTATTATAGCTTCAAAACTTAGATTATTTCCTAGTATACATCTTAGCTCTTGTATTGCTGATACTCTAATAGTAATAGATAGGGAGCAAGGTTCTTAAGAACTTACTATTAACAGTATCTTCATCCAGTTGACCACTCAAGCATCTTATTGCACTTACCACTTCCTTTATTCTTGCACCATACTGAGCAACATTCTCATTTTCTTCCATTTTCATGTCATCAAACTTTTCTCTGAGGATTTCTCTTTTTGCTCTTTGTACATTCTGATCTCCTCCATAGATGTCTAATAGGCCTTTCCACATTTTGAATGCAATGTCACATCCTTTGATATCATAAAATTCAGCATAGCTGAGTGCAGAGGCAATTTCCAGCATTGTCTAATTGTGTTGTTGCTTGTTTTTTATGTCTTCTATAGTAGGAGCACCTATTGGATCTACATGTTTAGTGACAATTGAATTTTGGGCATAATCTCCTATGGATCCAAGATGTAGCTTCATCAAACTTTTCCATGCAACAAAGTTGTCTTTGTTGAGCTTGGGAACTTCTCTCTTTGGCATTTTGATCTTTTCTGCTTGTAGTTCCTTTAAATTGAATCAACAGTCAGGCTTTGATACCAATTGTTAGAATTCTTTAGAATAACTGGGGGGGGGGGGTGAATCAGTTATCCAAGGTCCAAATGCCCTATTAATACCTTTTTACTACTTTTAATGAATCCATACACTTTTCATCCTTCCAAACTTAAATCAATCATATAAGCAAGTTATAGTAAATCAATATGCAAAGATAAAACATCCAAGATCAACACATGACACAATGATTTACGTGGAAACTCAATTTGGGAAAAACCACCAGTAACATGCTATTTGATTCTCACTCTTCTGAAGTGATGCCCTATTAAAAGCCTGCCTTGTTAAAGGCTTACAACACACTGTTAAATGTAACCCTGTTAGAGGATTTCACCAAACTATTAGGAATGGGTCTGGTTAAAGGTCTTTAGAACATTAACTTGGAATGTCACCCTGTTAAAGGATTTATCTTATGGCTATTAAACCAACCTAAGTCCATAGGATTTAAACTTACTGTTACAATTGCTAGAAAGTAATGATAATGGTCTTTTGATCTGATATAACTTACAACATACTTTGTAGATTTCATATCACACTTTCAGTTCAATCCTTATGCTTGGCTTCAATCACTCCAGCTCTAATTGCTTGTCTTCCTCTCAAGCTTTGTCTCCTTGAGTCTTCTTACTCATTCTACCAATGCAATCATCCTTGTAGTCATCTATCCAAATAGAGTTCCTGTTCTTTCTTCTCCTTAGCACCTTCTTTAGTACTTCATACTTTTATGCTTGATCACCTCTCTCTCTTTTATTAACTTACATCTTCTTAAATAGAAATCTGATTTGCCTTTGCCGCTCAATTCTCCCTCTCCAATTTTAGGGTTTCAAAATGGATTAGGTAGGATAAAATGTATCTACCCCATATCTTGTTCTCTTCTAGAAACTTCACCAGTTGTATCCTTAAAAATGTTCTACATGGTGTTCTGTGCCACCAGATCATCATTCTTATCTTCCTTTTAATTCAAAAATTTCTAGATAACAATCTTGTCAGCTTAGATCTGGCGAATCTTTGATTTCCAAAATAATGCAGCAGCTCGACATTATTGAGTTACTGGTGCTCGGTACCTTTGTGTTACTCGGCACCTATACCTGCTTAGCACTTGATAAACTCTGTGTCACTTGGCATCTGAACTTTCTTGGCATCTGAAGTTTACTTAGCATCTAAAGTTTACTCGACATCTAAAGTTTACTCAGCATCTGAACTTTACTCGGCATCTAAAGTGTACTTGGCATTAACTAGGAATTTGCTCTGCTCTTACTAGCTTGCTCGGCTCCTTCTCTCTAATGAACTTAGTTTGATCTTTACAAAAGACTTAGCTAAAACCTTAAATTTTTGATATGTTTTAGTGTGCCCATTCTTTGTATCTTATAGTATGTCATCAAATACACTTTTTCATCAATGGCTTAGCTGATCCTTGTACTTCATTACAACATCATAACTTCAACCTTTCTCTAGGTGTTCTAGTTACATCTTATTGATTGCCTCCTCCTTGACAATCAACTAATTGATAGTATTTGGATCACTAAACCAATTGTCATTCCTGCAAGTAGCAAGTTTGACATCAATGACAAAACAATGATTGAGGACATTCTTTACCAGTTCCATATATTATGCTAACAACTTTTCTTATGATCATTTCAATCATTTCCAACATGTAATTTAAATCGATTAAAAAGACTTAATTTTATTAATTTATTAAGTGTTCCTAAACATAAATAATATCATAAGGAATACTTTAATCAATTATATTAATTATAAAATTAAATTAATGAAATAATTATATTAAATAATTTTTTCCTATTGTAACCTTTCAAACACTTCCTGGAGCCCTTTATAAGGAGGTGACTTTAGACATTATAGGGAAAGATCACAAACTTTTCTATATATTCTATATTATGATCCCTATTTGAATTGAGTTTTTTGGAGTGTCATTTCATAGGTTCAAGAGACCCCCTTCCAATCTGTAATTATAGTTTTGGTGTGGTTAGCTCCTCTCTTTATTTTGCCCAGTGCATAAATTTGTGAAGTTTTCATTTGAAGAAAAAAATATAATAATCATATATATTCATTATTTTTTAAAATTATATATTTTTTCATCACTATTTTATTCTTTAATGGTAGTTCATTTCTTCCATGCAATATTATATTGGTAATAACATTGATACTATGGAATATTTTTAATGAAGAATTAAAGAGTGAAGTTTCTAGAATCTCTATACTATATGGAAGTATGACTATCCTAGTCAAGTGATTTGGAAAATTATGGCATTAGTAATGGTTCCTACCATGGTATTTTATACTTGAGTAGATATAGAAAATGAATTGTAGCAAGTAAGAAATTTGCACATTATGCATTGTATTTTAGGATTGTAAATAATTATGGGTGGGATACTATTGAAACTTTCATATGAGTACGAGTTCTTAGATCTAGTAAAGCTTTTATATGATTAAAAGATCATATCATCATGAGGTGGAGTTCAAGTGTCATATGAGTAGGATGTGTCATCCTAGTGTACAGAGGTGAGAAACAAAGTGCCATATAGATACCAAGTTTCTTACAAGGTGAAGAGATATTGAAGATTGTGTACCATAAAATCAATACAAATTTGGTCCATTCAAGTCTAGTACATTATAGTGGCATTAGAGAAATTCATCTTGCCACCTTATTAGGGAGTTTCCAAATTGTATTAAAGCATGGTACCTAGTATTAGACAATGAGAATTAGATGAGTCCCTCCATAACTCAATGCATGGTATCATTTATATCAAAATGGATCAATACCATGGGATTTATTTTTTCTAGTGATTGATCGAGAAGGTTTAAGGAGGTAGTGCACTCACAGTCACAATCTCTCCTTAATCTTCTAGAGGATTTGGTTACCAAAGTTCATGCTTGTTTTTGGATCATAAATCTTGTTAGAGGATAGTTTAAAATTACTTAATGGAAAGTAATTTGTGGGTTCCTAGAGGACTATAATCTCATAAGTTTTGATGTAATTTAATTAATTTAGTTAGGTAGGCACTTAAATTTAAATAAGGACTTCCTAAATTAATTAATTAAATTATAAAATAAAAGGGGAGAAAAATATAAAAAATAATAATAATTCCATAATGGAATGGTAACTTTTTGGGATGGAAAGGGGATTCTTTGTTTATATTTTTTGAGGTAGAATGCCCTTCCTAGTGTATAATCATATTTTGTAGTTAACTTAGCCACCCTAATTTGGTCATTTTCACATTTTTTCAAGTTTTCATTGGAAACACAATTGAAATAGTGTGTATATAAAGATATTAATGTTATCAAAATTTGTTCTCTAAATTAAAATTTTATCAATAGTTATTGTCATCTATATCAGGTTGGCATTTGGAATAAAAATTCATAACCAATGATAATCTAAAGTCTATGTCCAATTTTCACACTTGGTCCAATTTTTGAGCTGGGTCAGACAGAGTTTTAAAGAGACTTGACAGGGCTATGATTTTTGTACAATCCTATTTTTGTCTTTTCTCAAAAGCATTCGTTGCTTGTCACTCCCCTACCTGATGTGACATTGTTAGACCACTCCCCCATTCTCTTTTCTATCACTTGGCACATGACTCAACCTCACCTAAGTAAAACCCAATTTTACCTCAACACCTTTTGCTAGCCCATGTACCAACTGTTACTCACATTCTACATAAATGGAATCTTGAGCCTCGACCCCACACTCATGTTGGATGGATTCAATGGTGGAAAGATGATATCCTTTGTATTGTGAGATTTCTTCACATTTATGGTAGATAGCTAGCTATGTACCACAAGAGATCTTATGAAGCCACTACTCTCGATCTATGTATAGCCTCTAAGGCTCTTGCCATGAATCCATTTGATATGGATCTCCACATTTGGCTTGCCAATCTTAGGCACTAGAAATAGGTTTCAAATAATTATGCTACTCGAAGAACTCAGTTTAAGGCCCATCTCCAATGGTTGGAGGTTGGTGATTAGGCTTCTAATGAATTTTTTAGTACTTTGAGGGATCAACATTATGTAGTGGGTATTAAACACATTCAAGAAGATCAACGGGTTTTCATATACCTGTCGAATATTCTCTAGGCTTTTGTGTGTCATTATGAGTAGGTTTTTACAGCTCAAGGGCCCTCTATTGTGCATGATCAAGTGTTGTGAGCCTACCTTGATGTTACTCCTAAAGGCTTTCTCCTAAACAATATTCCTTTTGTGAGAAAAATCTTACACTTGTAGATTTAAAGGAAGTTATCCTTTCCATGGTTAATGACAAAGCCCCTAGGTGTGATGGCTTCCCCTATGAGTTATACAAGGTGCTTTGGGATGACATTGGCCCCGATTTACTTCATGTTTATCATGAAGCATACAACTCTAATTCATTGGACAACATCATTAACAAAGGTTATATTAAATTCATACCTAAAATTGGTGATCCTTAAGAGATTTGCAATTGGTGGCCCATCACTTTGTTGAATGTCTCCTACAAGATCATTGCCAAAGCCATCTCTATTAAAAGTTGGCATTTTCTCCCTCATATTGTTCAACCTAAATAAATTGGTTTTATTAAGTCTTGGTATATTTTGGACAACATTATTATTGTCTAGGAAGGTATGGAATGGGCTAGGCATTCCAAATAGCAGGTCTTATTCTTGAATATTGATTTCACCAAAGCATATGACCAAATTGATGGCCCTTTATTTTAGCTATGCTTCAAGCTCTATGCTTTGGCCCATTATTTTGTTAGTCAATATAGATGCTTTTTGGGGATGCCTCTACTTATATAACCATTAATGGTCACCAGTCTAAAGCTTTTGGGCTCTTCAAATCTATCTGTCAAGGTTGTCCACTTGCACCTTCTCTCTATGTTTTGGTAGTTGATGGCTTTGGCTATCTACTAGCCAATGCCATTTCTCGAGGTTTCGTGCATGGTATTTCTTTACCAAAGTTGACCACTTATCTATTCAATGGCTATTTTATAGATGATTCTTTCCTCACTTTGATTGAGGATGAGGAGGATATTACCAATGCTTTGCAATGTTGGGATACTTTTTGCCTTGTTTTAGGGTCTGCTATCCAATCACACAAAACCCTCTGCTACTGTCAATCTTTCTTGCCTGGTCCTCACTAGTTGTAATAGTATGGATGGAAATGGATCCAACATGGTGAAATTTTAAAATTTCTGGGCATTCCATTTGCTTTTCAAGCATCTCTTGTAGAGTTTTCGAATGTTGTGCTTGTTTGAATTGAGAAGAAGCTAGAGTATTGGATCACTAAGCCCCTCTCACTTGTGAGAAAGTTTCAAATATACTCCAAGGTTCTTATTACTACTCATGTGTACTAATTTTCTTATTGGGCTCTCTCTAAAACCTCATACCTTAACTTAAACATCTTCTCAAGGACTTTCTTTGGGCCTCTAATGTTGTGCATCATGGCTTTTACAAAGTTGCCTAGGACTTCTATTATTTGTCCAAAGATTCTGGTGGCCTTGGTTTGCTTTCCACCCACAAACACAGGATAGCCCTTTGTACCAAGTGGGTCATATAGGCTCTCTCTAGATGAGACCTAGAAAAATTTTCTATGACATTGCCTTTCTTTAGGTTTTCTGGGTAATCATCCAGCTTGGAAGGGGATTGGTCTTTAAATCCTTCTTGTGACTTCTGAACGTGTTTAGATTTTGATCACTTTTGTTGCTAAGAGTATTTGGAAATCCTAGGAAGCTCTTAAACTTTGGCTTTATTGGGTTGGTAATGGATTCAAAGATGGACTCTCAATGAACCAACAAAACCTTTGGTGGCCACCCTTGAATGCCACTTAAGGTGTTCCTTTAGCCAGTATTCAAGGAGCCAATGCTTTGTGATTATTTTACATGGGTATTAAAACATCAAAAGATTTATTTCTCATTGTTACTATGAGCCTTTGCTCATGGGAGGATCTACAGGTCCAATATAATCTTATCCATCCAAATCAACAGATAATTGATCTTCCAATTTTTTTAGTTCATCCCAATCTATTATATAAGCTTGGAATTCATTCATCTTGCCCATGGGGGAAACATTGGAAGTGGTACCCTAGCACTCAAATGACCAGTTACTAGCCCAAGCTAGGGTATCAATGGCTAGTACCCCATCTTCCAATGGTTGATATTGTCAACTAGAGTTGGTATTTCCATTCTTTGCATAAGACTTGGAGTCTTAGATTTTCCACTGTCTGGCATACCATCACAAAGCCAAAGATTGATTACTTTGCTTGGTGTCTCTTTTTCTAGAGTTTTCCTTTGGGCCCTCAGCTTTGACATTTGGGAGTCCTAGATCCTAGATGTTCTTTTTGTGGTCAGCCTAAAAGCTTTCTACATATTTTTTGGTTCTGCAAAAGAGCTCAAAATTACTAGCTCTAGATTTATGATTTTTTTAGGCATTTTCATCTAGAGGCCTTCACTTGGTATATGGTGGTTCTGGGTGATGCTCCCAGACTCCCTTTTAGATATACCCAAATTTGGCATGCTTTTAGAATGGAGATATTTTTTATAATATGGAAAGATCACAATGTTATTTTATTCTCTCATAGCTTTCTTGATATTCATGTTTCAAGGTACTCTAAACCACGTATATGTAATAATTTCATGTTGTAGATTCAAATACAAACTAATAAATTCATGTTGGAAGTGGCTCACCTACAGGAGCTACTTGCTCACTAGGGAAATGTCCCTTGTATGGTTTCTCGAGTACCTCTAGATACTTTTTTCAGTGATCGTACTCCTCCCTGCCATCACTGGCAAGGCTAGAGTAGTTCTTCTCACTTCTTGAAAATGCCTAGGTCACAACCTCATTTCCACTCTCCTAGTGGTAGATTTTGAGCCCATCAGCACTCGACCTCACCTCCTCAGAGGCTAGACTTGGGCTGGTCTATGATGGCTCCCCCTACTGCAACTAATGTAAGTTAGTTGTCTACTCACTGTGACCCCAAGTGGGCTTTCCCCCTTTGGATCTTTCCATTTCTTTTCCCAAGGCTAAAGAAGATAAAGAGGCTAATAAAGATACTAATGTTGCTGATGGTTGGGATCCTCCTAAGCCAACCAATAACCCCAAGGATTTCTAGGGTTTTGATGATAAAGACCCTCCTTTGGCTAGCACTACTCTTGTAGACTGAATTTTTTATGTGTTTTCTTATATATATTTATTTATGAATAGTTGATTTCTAGCCTTGGGCCATTTATACTTGTGGGGTGATCTAGTATCCTCTAACCCCTTTTTTCTGAATATGTATCTTAAAAATTTTAATTAATGAAAAAGGTCTACTCATCAAAAATAAAGTCTATGTCCACCATTTGTATTATAGTTGGCAGCCACTTTATTTATTTACAATCCTAACCATAAGTTCAGTCACCATTTTATAATTTTCATACTTAGGAAAAATGGTATCTCATTGTCCCAAGTGTCAAAGGTTGAATTATGGATATCAAGTGTCATCAATTGCCAAGTATTGCTTATTGAGTCTCATGTACCAAGTGTCAAGCCTTGTTGAGTATAAAGTTTTTATGTCTCCTTATAGGATAAGTTATAAATTTCCAACTAAATGACATACATTTATGGTATCTAGTGAAAAGTAGGTACACATATGCTTCATTATAGGTATAATTATATTTTCAATTCCAATTATGATTGGTACATTATACTAATATCAAAGCTAGGGAACTTTTTAGTCTAATGGGGAACATTAAACATGGATGAAGATAATCTATTCATTAGATATGATGGATGACCCATGCATGAAGATGATTACATTATTGCAAGAGTAAAAATATTACAATGGAAAAATATTAACTACAAATTGGAGAAACACTTCATATTATGGTGAATGGAAAAATAAAGAGAAATCACAATAATCATAATGATGATTATTTCAATGAGATAACCTATGCATATTGTTTCCATAAGCTCATTGATGTTGAAATTTCCACAAATAGTTAAATTTGGAGAAGGAGAGCCTACCTTCTTGGAGATGCAATATTATTTGAGGCAAGATTAGCTTTATGCTAGATTTAAAGTAGATGTTAGGATTAACCACAAACATAAATAACAATTACATGCAAATATAACCAATATCATAAAATAATAAATTGTACAAAAGAGAAAACAAGATGCAAAGACTTAACATGGTTCTCCCAACCCCTGGGCTATGTCCACCAAATAATAATTCCAATATTCTTATTATCTAGTTATTACAACATGATTACAATATGTAATCCCTTACAACTCAATACTGCCACAAAAATCTACAATCTCATCATTCATTATGAAATCCCTAACCCTAAGCAATTTTACACAAGATTTTTTCCACTTATAAAATTAGGGATTGAATAAGTCATCCAATAGAAAAATAGAAACCAACACCTTTTACAATAATAAAGTCAGTTGAGCTTTCAAGGGTGTTGCCCCCAAAAAACACTCATGGGGCATTACACCTCAACCCCACCTTTTAATTTGAAAGGGAGTGCACCTAGGGCTCTACACAAAGACCCTATAAGGAGCAGTACTCCTTGACCCCATCTTGGGGATGCTATCACAAAAACCCTATAACAAAATCTACGGGGATATTGTGATGGATATAGTGTGAAAATAATTAACCTCAGAGTTTGATTAGGCTCCACATCACAAAAATCTCCCACTTCAAGACCAATCAGACTCCAAAATAATAACCTCCCACTTGGAGGTTGATCATAGGAATTCTAAACCTCTATCTCCCACTAGAATACAAACCACCCTGAAGTTTACTGTTCTTTTATCTGTTTAGTCTTGAAGACAAACCAAAGCTAAAGAGTTCATGTTCTCTCTTTTTAGTATCATTTTAAACATATCTATTGGATTATCATTCATATGTATCTTCTTGAGCTTTAATTGTCCATCATACGAAACTGACTGAATAAAATGGTATCACAACTGTATGTGCTTTGTCTTTGAATGTAGAGTAGAATTCTTGGGAGGATGAATGACACTCTGGCTATCTGTAAAAAAATATATGTCCATATGTGGGTGCCCCAACTCTTCCATGATGAATTGAAGCTATATCATCTTGTTGGCTGAATCTGCAGAAGCAAAATACTCTACCTTTGTAGTGGATAAAGCATTAATCTTTTGCAATTGAGAAATCTAACTCATTGTTGTCTCAACACCAATAAATATATAACCTATAGTACTCTACCTAGTGTCAATATCCCCTACAAAATCTAAGTCAACATAGCCCTATAAATCTATAGTAGATCCCCCAAGTGGTGAACACTTAGTGGATGTTCTCCTCAAATAATTGAGAATCCATTTAACTACATTTCAATGCTCAATTCTAGGATGACTCATATACATGCTAATAACACACGCTGCATGTGCAATATATGGCATAGTACATACCATGGCAACATTAAGCTCCCTACATCAAAATCATAAATTACCTTGGACATCTCAGCCTCCTCTTCTACTGTCTTTGGAGACATTACCTTAGTCAATTTTAAATGACTAGGTAAAGTTGTGTTGACATCTTTAGCATTCTTCATAGAAAAATATTACAACACCTTCTCAATATAATAAGCTTGAGATAATATCAATTTTATGTTCTTCCTATCTTTGTAAACTTTCATACCAACGATTTGTTTTTCTTCCCCCAAATCCTTAATAGAAAATGAATGTGATAAATATTATTTTAACCCCTTAATGTAATCCATGTTAGACCCAACTATAAGTACATCATCCACATATAAACATAATATAATATAGTTTTTTACAAGGTAGATTTTTCATTGCACCAAAAGATTGACCTATTAATGCCTGATACAGCCACTAGACTTATAGAACACAGGAGGTGGTTAAACCATGTCACAAATCTTGAAGGGGAAGGCTGGAGGTTAGTCCAACAATTCCCCCTCAATGTTAATTGAGGATATTTGAACTTGTGACCAAGCTTTGATACCACTTGTTACAAGCTAGAGTTGTCATTGCACCAAAAGATCAACCTATTAATTCCCAATACAACCACTAGAATTATATAATATAGGTGGTGGTTAAACCATCTCATGAATCCTGAAGGGGAAGGCTAGAAATTAGTCCAACAATAGTTGTCATCATCTAACCTCTTAAAATAAACACAATGTTCAAAATAATACCAAGTATAACCATTTTCATATATAAAATAGTCAAATTTAAGATACAATTGCTAAAGTGCTTGCTTCAAACCATATAAACTTTTCTCCAATGTACACACAAAATTATACTTACTTTTGACCTCAAATCCCTTTGGATGTGCCATATTTATCTCTTCATCCAAATCACTATGAAAAATGGTTGTTTTAACATCAAGTTGCTCCAAATGAAAATATTTAATAGCCACAATACTTGAAATAGTACAAATAGAAGTCATTTTAACAATATGAAAAAATATTTCATCAACATCAATGCCCTTTTATGTGAAAATCCATTTACCACTAACTGACTTTAAAAAATTTCTTAACTCCATCCTCTTCTTTCAACCTATAAACCCATTTATTTTGTAAATTCTATTTACATCCATGTAACTTACATAAATCCCAAGTCTGATTTGTCAGCAATTAGTCCATTTCTTCTACCATTGTAGACTCCCACTAAATCATTGTATCCACCTCCATAACTCCATCATAACATTTAGGCTCACCAACATTTATTACTAAAATAGAATACAAAGAGGGAGAAATTTTTTATGGAGGTCTACTTATCCTTTTTAACCATTCACTGGGGTGAATGGTATTTGTTGTTGTTTTTGTAGAGCATGAGAGACTACTACAACATCACCCTTTTGACTATCATCCAACACTACATAGTCATTTTCTTTCTTATCATGCTTCTATGACAAATCTTTGTACAACACTTTCTCATTGAATATGGCATCTCTACTTCTTACAATTTTATGATTTTCAAAATCTTAAAGACTATAACTAAATTCATAAATGCCATATCTAAAAAATACATATTTCTTTGACATAGCTTCTAGTTTGGTTCTATTTTTTAGAATCTATATGTGCAAAATCTTCACAACCAAAGGTTTTCAGAAAAGAATAACTCACCTTCTTACTAATCAATGCTTCTTATGGACTACCACAACCCAAAGGAGTAGAGGGAAATCTATTAATCAATTATAAAAAAACTATTAATATCGTCTACCCACATGTTTAATGGTATCCCAACATGCAACCTCATACTCTTTGCATGCTCCATTATTGTCTTGATCATATTTTCAACCACTCCATTTTCTTGTGGAGTCCTTGGTGTAGTTTTGTGTCTATGAATACTATTATTGGAATATTAATCTTCAAATTCATTTTTGCAATACTTGCCACCATTATTAGATCTAAGACATTTTAATCTTTTACCAATCTCATTTTCAACCAAGCATTTCCATTTTTGAAAAGTTACAACTACATTAGATTTATGTCTAAGAAAATAAACCCATACTTTTCTAGTTGTTTCATCAATATATGTAATATAATAATGAGAGAAACCAAGGGAAGAAACTTGAATTGGTCCCCATACATCTATATGCACAAGCTCTAATTACTCATTTTTGTTTTCCTTCCCACTCTTCACAAAACTCACTCTCTTTTTGTTTCCATATACACAACTTTCACAACAATCCATATTGACACAATTCAATCTTGGAAAATATTTTTTTAATGAAGTAATTTAGTAACTTTCTCACTTAGGTGCCCAAGTTTGGTGTGCCATAGCATTGTATCAAAATCTATAGAATTTTTTTCTCTCCCCATTCAACTACAATTGTTCCTAAACATTCATATTTCTCTAAAACAATTAAAGTAGAATGAACAATATGACCTATACAAAGATATAAGGTGCCTACTTTCACAACTTTTTCTACTACAAGGGAACCTTCTGAAATCTTCCAATTTTTATCATTAAAAGTATTTATGCAATTCTTTTCACCTAGTTTCCTTTATAAAATTAAATTTCTACTCAACCTTGGATCATGTCTAACCTCTTGTATTAGCCAATGATTCCCATTCTATAACTTAATCTTAATTTTTCCCTTTCCAACAATCTAACCGAGATCATTATCCCCCAAATAAACTTGTTAGAAATATAAGAGGAGTATCTAAGAGGGGAGGGGTGAATCAATTACCACTAAAACAATTCTAAATCCCTTAGATGTCAATACAAACTCTTATAACTCATAGCTTGGTTAGAACTAGAAGTCCACTATAACTCAATTATCAAAGCAATCTTGAAATATTAATGTGAATTAACCTTTAGTGAATTAGTTGCAAAAAGATAAAGTAGTAAGAAAATAACATGAACACAAGAGATGCAAAGATTTAATGTGGAAATGCAATTTGGGAAAACCACCAATGCAACTAGTTACAAATTTTTACTCTTCTAAAGAGAGGCTTGTTAGGAGCCAACCTGAGAAAGGTTACAAAACACACTATTGAGCCAACCTTGATAAAAATTACAAAACACATTTTTAGATGTGACCCTATTAAAGTATTTGAATCACCCTGTTAGCAGTGGCCTTGTTAGAGGTCTTAAGACACTTCAGTCAAGAAATGGCATCTTGTTAGAGGATTTACAAAATGACTATTAAGTCAACTCTGTTAAGAGATTTCTTCATTCTTGTAATTGCTAGAAAGTAACAATGATTGACCTCATTGATGAACCAACTACATTGAAGATTCAAACCATTATTATGGTTTATCCTCTGGATCCTTCCTAATCAAAATATTATTTGCATCTCCTTGGATATTTTTCCCTTGATTAGATATCCTTCTTAATTCACATCTCATCTTCTTTCCACTACTTATATATTTTCAACCCACAAGTTGACCTTTCATATATATGAAATAAAATGTCAACTTTGAATACCCTTACAAATAAACATTTAGAATCTATTAAGTTATCTTACATTAAAAAAAAATAATGAAGCTATTCTGATCTAGGTCATCTTGAACTGAAACTGAGTCACTCAGTTATCGTTAAGTTCCTTGGTAACTGACCTGACTTAGTTTACAATGAACTTCTAACTTAGTTACAATTGAACTCCTTTGGTGACAGACCTAGCTTGGCTTCGACTAGAAATTAGTGAACTTGTCTTCTACTTTGCTGATGTAGGATTCTTCCTAGATCAGTTGTAACTAGCAATGCTCGACTAGATTATAACATTTGTGTAACATCAATGACAATAGACAATTGAATAATTATTATCAATAATATCCCTCTTTGGCATTGATGAAAACACAACATATCATAAGAAAAGAAAACTTTGGAGCATATATCCTTAGTTTGATTTTGATTCTTCAATCATGAAAACTCCCTCTAAGATTCTCATTTTATGATCTTATCTTCAGACTTCATCAGATCAAGTTCTCCCTCTTTGTGATATGTAGATCACATCCTATGATTCTTCTTTGAATAAATCAATCTCTTCCTTAATGAAATATGACATTATTCAATCTCTCCCTCTTTGACATCACATTCTAAACACTTGATTCAATGTTTTTATAATGTACATGATGTACTTATTCATATGCAATGAGCTCCAAGTACTTTGCATCAACTTAATAGATCTTTAATACAGTTTGGTTGATGCATCACTAATCTATACTCTAGTGAGAATTAGATAGGGAAATGGTCCCTAGCTTTCCTCTTAGATACAAAAATGCATCCTTAGGTAATGGTTTGGTAAATATTTTAACAACCTACTCTTTTGTGTTCACATATTATAATCCGACCTCTTTATCTTGAACTAACTCTCTTAGAAAATGATACTTGATTGCAATATATTTTTTCTTGGTGTACATCAATGGATTTTTGGATATGTTGATTTCACTTTTCTTATCACAATAGATAAACACTGGATCCTTGATTTTTTCCTTCATTCCTAGCAGTAGTTGCTTGAACCACATTATGTTGGAATAATTAACTATTGCTAGAACATATTCAACTTCTGTTGTAGACTATGTTAATATTAGATTGGTTTTGACAAAGCACTAAAAAAAAATTAGTCATTATCCAACATAATTATAGTGGGAGCCAAGAAATCAATGTATGTCAAGTCATCAGAGTGAGTCGAGAAATTAGTGCAAGTTGAGTGATCAAAGCATGTCGAGCATAAGTTATCAACAAATTTATCTCGAGTAATATGGTTAGTTAGTGTTGAGCACCAATATGTATCAAGAAGATAGTGTGTGTCGAGTCACTCATGTGTCGAATAGTCTATACATGTTGAGTGATTCAAGTGCCAAGTAAATAGTGAGTGCTCAGTCCTTCAGAAGCTGACTTACAACATTATTAGCATAGTATATGTTCAGCATTAGACTCTTTGGATGCCAAGTAAACAATTTTTGGCATAGTTATTTGTAATGGCACAAATTTCTATGTAAACCATTTTTGGGCTAACATAATGATTATTTTAAGATTCTTGAAGATAAGTATGAAGGTATATTGTGAATCCCTATGCATTACATGCAACCAATAAGAAAAAGGGACGCTTAAGATGATAATATGGATCAACCACAATCATTGATTCTTATCTAATCCATCCCCACCAATGCTTATTTAACAAAGGAAAACCCTAAAGCATATGTATAAGTGTAGCATGCACAAGGAGATGAATGCTAAGAGGTTGGAGAGAATTCATGGTGGCTATGATGGTCATGATAGAGAAATGCAATGCAAAATCAATCCAAGTGAATAGAGTCAAGGAGTAAGAGGCTAAGGAAAGATAGATCTAATTAGAATGATCAAGATACAACAAGAAAAGAGAAGATATGACATCTAGCAAGAGTGTGCTAACTAAAGGATCATGATGCTAAATCATTTTAATAGGTGATATAGAGAAAACCTCCTAATAGAGTATTCCTAACAAACCTTTGCAAATCTCTTAAATAACTAATTACTTTATTATGAGTTAAAATCCTTTAACAAGGTGAGAACTAACATTCTTTGTAAGCCTTTAATAGAGAAAATCTTTCACAAGGTAGATCATAAATTATGATCAAATACATTGTAACCATAATTGGTCACACTTCACAATTACAGTAGTGAATATTTGTGGTGTCATCTTATGAGCCTATAAAATGTCATATCTATATCCATTTTTTATAACACTTTACCCCATGGTTTTAATATATTTCTATGCCATTTCCATACATTAACTTGGTTTATGAAGCATTAACTATGATAAATGATGTATTGATTAACAAATTGCATGTATAGCTAGTTGATGCTAGAAATGATGATTTATTATGAAAAATGGTTAACATTGAATAAAAATATTCTTGAGGTGGTTAACATGTTGTATGCGAGTTATTTGGGTCATTCATGCAGCTGAAAAGAAGGAAAAGAAAGTTGACACTTGTCAATATTTAGCAAGTGCAGGAAATGAAGAAAAAGTTAAAAGCCAGTTCCAGAAAAATAGGAATATCTTGCTCAATTCTTAATAAAATTAAGAATGGCTTATAGTTTTGGAAATAAAAGACAAAGGAGCATAAAAAATTTTGAGCATTTGATTTGGTTCGAAGTAGTTATTGAGAAACACGAATCATAAGTTGGTTGAGGAAAAAGTGGCACGTTTTCAAGCAGCATAAAACCACTTTCAGAAAAATGACCATAACTTCCACATTACTTAATGAAATTAAGATTTTCAAAATGATTTGGAAATTTTGAAAGGAGGAGAATAAAATGGTAAAGTGGTTTGGTATAATTCTCAATAATGAAGGAGAACCATGCATTTGAGTGAACTGCTAAAAATGTGGAACTGGAATTCAGCACTTTGTCATTACTTTTGTAATAAGATTCTTCCTTATTTAAAAGGATGATGGGGAAACTAGTTAGAGGGTTGTTAGAGGTAGAAGTAGAGGTAGAGGTAGAGAGATAAAGGTAGAGAGGTAGATATACCTAGAGATGTAAATAGTTTAGATAATATACAGTTCCTACAGTAACTACTGTGCAGTTTCATGCAGCCATTACTATGTATTTAGTTTGTTTCTAGCATTGTTATTTTGCAACGATAGAATGGCTTAGAGATTTTTATGGTGCATATACTTTTTAGAATTGTTTCAAGTATACATCCTTAGGTTGACAATTTAAATGAAACTTCTCTATTAGAAAGATAACTGCTCATTTTGGATGTATAATCTATGAGTTGTGTTTCTAAAACCAAGTTATTGATCTAATTGGGAGGCAGTCATCATCTCCAGCCTAGTTTTACCTTCTCATTAGAGGGTTTCTAGGTAACCAATTTACTGTGTCATGTATTATTTACTTTATTCTTTGAATGTAATGCATGGTTAAGTTAATTCAGTTTATATGTTAAGTTATGAGATGGCTATTGGTGAAATGTTTTACAGCCAAAAGTTTAAAGTACTTATTCACCCCCCACTCAGAACTTACTTTCCCATTGTTATTTCCACTGATTGGTATCAATTCTTTGTTCTCTTGAAGGAAAGTTTTACAACTTTGGAGGTAAGATCTTGAAGATCAAAGTCTACAAATTGGGAAAGACTATTGAGAACTAGAGGGTTGAAATATATCTTGGCTTGCATCAACTCAAGCAATCAAGAGATGAATTGTAGCATTCACTGAAGAGAATGAAAGAGATATCTATTCAACAAGATGACACACAATACAAAGAGATAGATACTACTAGACTATTTGAATATGGAAACTCATGAGAGTTTGATGTAGTTGTTGTAGATCTAATGGAAAAGAACAATGCCCTACATGAAGAAGTTAGGAATCTCAAGAGAGAACATGAAGCACAATCAATACTTCTATGTGAGATAAATGAAAATAAAAAGAAAGATAAGGAAGAAAAATTAATGATTAAAGAAGACATTAGATGTGCAAAATCTTGCAAACATGCAACTAGATATAATGAATCAATTGATGATTGCAAATCAAGAATTGAATAGGAAAGATATTGAGATTACAACCATGGACACACAGAATGCCTTACTACCAAATGAATTTAAGACTGAGAAAGAAAAGCTCAACAATCTTAGTGAAGTAATTAAGTATTTTGAGAAATTGATGGAATCACCAAGATCAAGCAATAACACTACTAGTTTGGGATATTCCACAACTGAAAAAGGAGAATCTTCTACAAGTGTTGAACAAAGGAGCAACAAAGGTAAGAAAAAAAACCCACTTTTCATAATTGTGGAAAGTTGGGTCATACAAAAAATGTTTGCAAGAGCAACAATGGAAATCAAAACCCTAAGCATAAATTCAAGGGACATTGTTAGAAATTCAATAAGAAAGGACATTAGGAACACGAATGCAGGACCAAGACCATCAATACACAAAGATTTGAAGGCTATTATTACAACTTTCAAAAGTATGGACACAAAGAATATGAATGTAGATCCAAATCCAAGTGGACATCAAACAAGAAAACAAAGGTAAATCACAACACAAATTCATATGGTTGGGTTTATAACACAAGATATAGTTGTCACTATTGTCAAGAGTGTGGTCATGTTCCTAAATATTGTATTAGAACACACTTCATAGGTAGCTACAATAGATGGTTGAGTGAGACTAAATGTTTTAGCCGCTTGAAGAATGGTCATATTAGCAAAAACTACCCAACAAGGTCACTAGTGCCAAGCAATGATCTCAAAAAAGTCAAAGAAAAGATGTTGAAAAGGTGAAAAGTGTAGATGAACTAGAGATGGGAAAAGAAAGATGACTACAACAAATCAATTCAAGATGAGGTCACTTCATCCAATGGATCAAGTGATCACATCACCCCCAACTAGGCAATCAAAGGTGTGTATGGAACTAATATTTGAAAAGTTATATTATACTTCAGTTCCAAGAATCTAAGTGTTGAAAAGATTATATATGCATAAATTGAGATGCAATGGAGTGATTAGAATTAGGAAAAAATCTATAGTTTTGTTGTTTTCTATGCTAATGCCAAGCATGGAAGACATTGCTATTGTTGTCAAGTGAGGAAAGGAATCTTAGTTTCTACTGAGTTAAGGAGTCATGGTAGTAATTGTTGAGTTTTCTATATTAGCTGAGTTTATAGCTATGTAAGAACTGAGCATTTAATGTTGAATATGAAGGGTTATATAGTCAATTTTTTACTCATTTTCACTTACTTGAGTTCATAGAGCACACAAAGAGCACAAAGACAAATTGACAAAGGAGATTCAAGTGTTTATGTGATGGGGACACAACCCAAGAACAGAATGGACACAACAGAAAAGGGAAATTGTATTAACTGAAAAATAAGCTAGTACATTCAGTACAGAGAAAATAAACTTTAAAACATGCCCTAAGGGCTTACAATAGCATAAATGTGCAGATAATTTCTCCTTTCAGTACCTCCCCTCAAACTCCACTCCGAACTGCCTTTTACAATGCCATAAATCTCCTTAAATAGACCCCAGAGGGTTAAGGACTAGAAGTACATTCTAGAAAGTGCTAGTAGGCATCCACCAACCAAATAGAAGGTTCCAGAAGCTATGTTAGAAGTCGATGCAAATCTAGAAGAATCCAGAAACGGTAACCAAACTTTCGGAAGGCATAACTTTTGAACCGTAGCTCTGATTGACGAACCGTTTACATTTTTTAAAAGCTCTCAAAGTGCTCTATAGCCCTATGGATAGCTTTACTTGTCCCCCATATTTTGACCCTTTTCAAGGTCATTTAATGCCCCTAACCTAACTTTGAAGCATTCTTAGGAGGTCTCCACAACCCAAAAAGCTGAAATAACTTTCAAACCATGGGGCCTTTTGACTTGATTCTTTTTCTGGAATGCTCTAAATTACAATTACATTCATCTAGCCAATTTACACCTCCTAGTTCACCAAAATGATGGCTCAATTACATACTCCTCTTTTTTCAAGATTTACATGAACACTGATAGTGGAACTGTGAGAGTTGGAACCTTTATTTGGCCCAAATGGGTATCCAAAAATGAAAACACATGAAACAAAAACTAAGTCTAAGTACTTTTTTTTTGGGTGACACAGGATTGCCCTTATACCTCTGGATGCTCCTGCATCAGACACCCAGGGTAGATTGAAAAGTGACCCTGTCACTTTATGAATGGTAGAGGAAATCCCGAATGGGAAACCTCAGCTGCTGAAATTAAAGTTGAGTCCTCGATCGATCATCCTTTCCATTTGACCAAATAATCTTCATACTACTTGTTTTTGGTACTCCTACCCACACGATGATCTAGAATGTCTTCTATCTCCTCCTTCTTAGAGGCAGGAATCAGACATGGCTCTAACACCAGCTCCTCATCTGCACCATCATCATGATACTTTTTTAAATATGCAATGTTGAAAATGGGAGAAATGTGAATACCATCTGGCAGCTCCACCTCATATGCATTTCCTGAATCATGTTTCTTCAAAACTTTGTAGGGGCCAAATTTTTTCATTTTCAGCTTGTTGTAAGTACAGGCTGAAAATCTTTCTTTTTGTAAGTGCACCATGACTAGATCCCCTACTTGGAATTCCTTATGTCTTCTCCTTTGATTAGCCCTAGCTTTATACTCTTGATTCATCTTGGTAATGTGTGCCTGAACCTCCTCATGTAGACGCTTGATATGTTCAGCAAATTCTTTCGCTTCAGCACTTGTCCTCTCCCCTTGCTCTATTTTCCTCAATTCTGGTGCAGTCCTTGGGCTATTCCCATATACAATTTGGAATGGTGATTTTCCAGTACTCCTATTTATAGAGTTATTGTAAGAAAAATATTCTTGTGGTAGAATCAAATCCCATCCCTTGGGCTTATCCCCAACTAAACATCTCCACAAATTGCCCAGACTTTTGTTTACCACTTCTGTTTGGCCATCAGTTTATGGGTGATGCGTGGAACTAAATTTCAAGTCTGTTCTCAACTTTTTTCACAATGTCCTCTAGAAATACCCCACAAATTTAGTATCTCTGTCAAAAACTATACTCCTTGGAAGACCATGTAGTCTTACCACCTCTTTGAAAAACAAGTCTGCAATATGGACAACATCATGAGTTTTGTGGCATAGAATGAAATGTGCCATTTTGGAGAACCTATCAACCACCACAAATACTGAGTCATTACCCCTTTGTGTCCTTGGCTATCCAAGAACAAAATCCATACTTATGTCTTCCCATGGCCTTGATGGAATAGGCAATGGCTGATATAGGCCAGTATTGTGACTAAACCCCTTGGCAACTTGACAAACCTGACAACTCTGTACAAACTTCTTCACATCCTGTGAAATTTGAGGCCAAAAATAATGTTCTCTAAGAATGGAAATGGTCTTATCTTGACCAAAATGTCCTGCCATCCCTCCACTGTGTTTCTCCTTAATCAAATTTTCCCTCATGGAACTCCTTGGAATGCACAATTGACTACCCTTGAACAACATGTCATCCTGAATCAAATAGTCTAACCACTTGGTTCTATCTACAACAATAGGCTCTTTACAAGATTTCCATGCTTCAGCAAAATCAAGATCCTCAGGGTACAAATTCTTGAGTTCATCAAACCCAACTACGTCAACCTGCATTACTATAAGCAACAACTGTCTCTTACTTAGTGCATCTGCAACCTTGTTAGATTTTCCACTTCTATGCTTCAACACAAATGTATAGCTCTGCAAGAACTCTACCAACTTCATATGCCTCTGATTCAATTTACCTTGGCTATTTAGGTACTATAATGCCTGATGATCAGTATACAAAACAAATTCCTTTGGCAATAAATAATGCCTCCATTTCTTTAAGGCCTGAACTATTGCATAGAACTCTTGATCATAAACAAAATACTTCTTATTTGCATCATTCAATTTTTCACTAAAATATGCAATAGGCTTACCTTCTTGGCTTAATACAGCCCCAATAGCACTGCCACTAGCATCACAATCCACCTGGAACACTTTTCTAGAATCTGGAAGTGCCAACATAGGCTATTATGTCACCTTCTTCTTTAGGAATTCAAAACTTCTCGCAGCTGCTGCAGTCCATTTGAACTCTTTTCTATCCCCTCTTATTGTATTAGTTAAGGGTGCACATATGCCACTAAAATTCTTAATAAACTTCCTGTAAAAACTAACCAGACCATGAAATGATCTTACCTCAGTAGTAGACCTTGGAGTAGGCCATTCCAAGATGGCTTTTACCTTCTCTGGATCCATTTTGAGACCTTCAAGTGATATAACAAACCCCAAATAGACTAACTCCCTTTTTGCAAAGATACACTTATTCAGATTAATTAATAGTTTCTCTTCCCTTAGCCTTTCAAGGACACTACGAATATGCAATAAATGTTCTTCCAAAGTCTTGCTAAAAATTAAAATATCATCCAAATAAACAATAACAAATTTTCCCAAGAACTTCTTAAGTACCTCATTCATGAGCCACTTGAAAGTTCTTGGGGTCAATCCAAAGGGCATGACTAACCACTCATAAAGATCCTCCTTAGTCTTGAAGGCTATTTTCCACTCATCTCCTTCTCGAATCCATATCTAATGATAGCCACTCTTGAGATCTATCTTTGTGAAGTACCGAGCTCCACTCAAGCAGTCCATAAGATCATCCATCCTTGGCAAAGGAAATTAGTACTTGATGGTTATCCTATTTATAGCTCAAGAATCTGTACACATCCTCCACTCTCCATCCTTCTTTGGTGCGAGTACTATAGGTACTGCACATGGACTCAGGCTCTCTCGAATCAAGCCCTTCCTCAACAGCTCCTAAACCTGTCTATTTAGCTCCTCTGTTTCAGTAGGAGTCATCCTGTGAGCAGCCTTGTTAGGCAAACTAGCTCCTAGAATCAGATCTATCTTATGACTGATTTGTCTTGCTAGTGGCAATCCATCTGGAACATTATCAGAGATAATATCTCCAAACTTTTCTAGTAAATTTGAAACTTCAAGTGGTATTTCACTACTACCTTCTTTATCTTTCCTAGGAATATGCCATCTAAAAACTTTCTTCCATCAACAAGACAAATCCTAGCACTCCTACATACCTTTTCACCTTCCTTTTTCATGGGCTTCAATTTGTGGTGAACTCCATCCTTTGTCAGAGAGTATGTGTTTCCATGTCCATCATGTACTACATGTCTATCAAACTGCCATGGTCTACCCAACAATAGATGGCAAACATCCATCAGAATAACATCACAGAGTACTTCATCATGGTAACTCCCAATTTTGAATTTCACTAAACATTGTTCACTTACCAGGACCTTATGATCATCTTTTACCCAAGCAATCTGATAGGGTTGGGGATGTTTCTCCCTCTTGAGCTTCAGCTTAGAGACCATCTCTTCTGATACCAAGTTATCAGTGCTACCACCATCAATGATCACATCATAACATTTATCCTCACACTTGCATCTGGTATGGAACAAACTCCTCCGTTGTCCCGATTCAATCTCACCACTTAGTAGGACTCTTTTATTTACCAAGGTCTCTCCTCTTTCTGCATCCTCTGAATGCGATGATTGTGCACCTCATCCACATGAGCAACCCTAGCTTGGCCCTCAGCTCTCCTATCTATCCTTCCTTGTTGTTGAGGGCATTCAAAGGCATGATGACCTTCTTCATTGAAATGGAAGCAAGTACCACAGAAGCCTCCTCTTCCTTGTCCATGTCCTCTACCTCTTCCTCTCTGATTTCCAAAGTCTTGGTCACGAGAGTGGTTGAAACCCTCATTCCTCTAGTTCCTGCTAGTACCCTCATCTTCATTTTTCTTTTGGGTTTCATTGTGGCCTCCAAATGACCTACCACTTCCCCTTCCTCCTTGACCACACCCTCTTTGTTTTCCTTCAAACCTTTTATTCAACTTCTCTTTAACTCGTAGGGCAAACTGGTATGCCTCTTCAACGCTGGTCATTCTTACTAGACTTAATTCCTCCTGGATGCTAGGTCGCAACCCACTCATATAACAAGCAACCTTCTCCTTATTTGCTTCTCCGTGCCCTGCTCTAATCAAGAGTCGGTAAAACTCCTCTGTATATTCTTGGACTGATCTTCCTGCTTGCTTTAACACATGCATCTTCTTAAACAAATCAAGCTCGTAGTCCACAAGGATGAACTGCTTCTTCAATTTGTCCACCATGCGATCCCACCTTGTAATCTTCTCCTTTCCTCTTCTATTTCTTTCCAATTGGATCTCTTGCCACTAGATTTTGGCATGGCCTTCCAGTTTGGCCTTTGCAAACTTAACCCTATCTGGGTCCCTGATATCCTCATACTCAAAGTATTCTTCCAATTCATTGATCTATTCGATCAACTCATCTGGTTTTAGATTTCTTGAAAATACACCCACTTCAATTGTAGGTCTTTTCCCAAACTTAGTAATGGCCCTAAAAAGCCTTTCCTCTACATGATTCAGAACTTCCCCATCAAATTCCCCTTCTGGTCCCATTTCTTCTTCTTCATTGTCATCCTCACTGTTGTCACCTGCGGTAACATTTGCTCCTCTATGGAGCTCCTCTTGCAATGCCTGTGCCTGCCTTTAGAGGGCTCTAACCTCCTTAAGATTAATAGCTCTAGCCCTTCCACCATGCTCTCTTCATGGAGGCATCTTTTAACTTGAACCCACAACCACACAGTCCTGGTGCAAACTGCCTCACAATCGGTGCTCTGTCTACACACTCAGGAAAACTAGCTCTGATACCACTTGATGGGGACACAAACCAAGAACAGAATGGACACAATAGAAAAGGGAAATTGTATTAACTGAAAAATAAGCTAGTTCATTTAGTACAGAGAAAATAAACTTCAAAACATGCCCTAAGGGCTTACAATGGCATAAATGTGGAGATAATTTCTCCTTTTAGTACCTCCCCTCAAACTCCACTCTGAACTGCCTTTTACAATGCCAGAAATCTCCTTAAATAGACCCCGGATGGTTAAGGACTAGGAGTAGATTTTAGAAAGTGCTAGTAGGCATCCACCGACCAAATAGAAGGTTCCAGAAGCTGCATTAGAAGTCGATGCAAATCTAGAAGAATCCAAAAATGGTAACCGAACTTCCGGAAGGCATAACTTTTGAACCGTAGCTCCGATTGACGAACCGTTTACATTTTTGAAAAGCTCTCAAAGTGCACTATAGCCCTATGGATAGCTTTGCTCATCCCCCATTTTTTGACCCTTTTCAAGGTCATTTAATGCCCCTAACCTAACTTTGAAGCATTCTTAGGAGGTCTCCACAACCCAAAAAACTACAATAACTTTCAAACCGTGGGGCCTTTTGACTTGATTCTTTTTCTGGAATGTTCTAAATTACAATTACATTCATCTAATCAATTTACACCTCCTAGTTCACCAAAATGAAGGCTGAATTACATACTCCTATTTTTTAAAGATTTACACGAACACTGATAGTGGAACTGTGAGAGTTGGAACCTTTATTTGGCCCAAATGGGTATCCAAAAATGAAAACACATGAAACAAAAACTAAGTATAAGTAAATTTTTTTTTTGGGTGACACAAGATTTCCCTTATACCTCTGGATGCTCCTGCATCATTATGAACTGGATTCAACTACTAGTCAACACCAATCATTAGTTTTGAAAGGTATTTAGCTATTTTTGAGTTATGCTATTTCTTTTCTCATAAACCCTATGTAGTTAAATAGTGTCTAGCTCATCTAAAAAGTTAGGAAAGAGGAGAAGGAGGTTTTCAATGTTCAATTCATAAGTAATGATGCTAGGTATCCCCCTTTCTAAGCTATTCTTAAAATTACTTAAAAAGGAGATCCTTCTGGTGAGTTATCGATGATACCACCAAAAGTATTAATGATTTAGTATGTGAGGTGTTGCTATACATGTAAAATTGGAGAAGTTGATGATATGGATATAAGAGATACTTATAGTAAATTATATGATAATGAAGTCTTAAAGGAAGAAAACTAAATAATCAAGAGGATAGTGTTAACCTATTCCCTAGATTTTCCCCAAGTATTCAAGACCGAATGGATAAAAAATGTATTGAGCCAAATACATGATAACTATATCTAGTTTGAGAATGAGTTGACCAAGATCACTAAAAGAATTATTAATCTAGTATCAGGGTACCCAACCTTAGATATACTTAAAAACATACACAATGATGCAAAGGAGGTAATTGGGAAAAGCATGGGTAACACAATATCATACCCTCTAGTTGCATTTTCTATTAGAGTGATATGTCACAAATTCTTTTAGTCAAGCTGATTGAACAATGTATCATGTATGACAATTGATTTGTGGTATAAGATAGTAAAGAGAGACCACTCCTATGAACTTGTCGAGTTGAAAATACAACAATTATTAGAAAACTTTCAAACCATTAGGAAAGAAAAAAGTACATCATGCAAATTTGGCTCTTTATTGGTAAAAAAGACTAACAGACCCGTTACACATCAAATTGTAGAATTCATTGAACAACTAGGAGAGAAATTTGAGTTAGTTATGACTTTTTATTTTGAGGATTTTAAGAAATCCATGAAGCAAAGAATGAGGATACTTGTATCACTTGTGGAGGAACATTACAATGATGTTTGTTTCCTAGTGGATGCAGATCATACATATGTGCAAGCAATGATACCAAGAGTCGGATGGTTAAACCCTTTCCATATGAGATAAATGTAGATGAGGCCTCAGAAACTATTACAACTCTACTAGTAGAAGATATTGACAAGAGTGTGACCTTATTTGGTAACTATGAGGAAGCCAAATCAAGGATCACAATCGACCTAAAGATAGCTAGAGTTCTTAGAAAGAAGAAAAGACTAGTGAAAAAGCTGAAGGAGAGATTTGGTGAAGGAGGTAAAGAAGAAGAAGAAGAAAATGATGATGAAGAGGAAGAACAAGGTAGGTATGAATAGGATTAACTCAAGGCCTAGGTGAGGATTTATGGGACTCAAAATTTCTCTCCTAATTTGAGTACCATTCCAAGCTTTTGAGCCCTTAAAGCACATTTAACGCTTGTGTACCCAACTATATTTTTGAGGCCTAAGAGGTGTTTAATGTTTCTAACACCTTACACTTAGAATATTCACTCATTCCACAAAGATAAATTGTCTTTCCAACTCATTCTATGAAGTTCTAATTTGAGCAATGTTCAATTCTGCATTTTTGCCGAAGTGTCAAACAATGATAGGTAGCCTCGTTTGCAATTGAATATCTCACACCTAGTAATGTTTCACAACTCATCACTTTTGTATTATTTATTACACATATCATAGAACCTATGTTTCATATTTGAAGTCATTTCAACATGTTTTGACTAGGTTTTGAATCCCTCAAAGATGGTTATTTACTATTGTCATGCTGATGTAAATTGTTTAGAATTCTGGGAGGCCCTATTTGACTAGTTGTAACTTTGACCCTATTGATCAAAATGAGAAAATAAATTTTTTAATATATTCTAGATGTTAGATACTTGTTATGTTTCATATTTGAGCTTATGATGAAACCATTTGATCAATTTTTGAATGTGATTCCATATGCAATTTGGTTTTACTGGTGTCATAACATGCAGATTGATTAGTACCCCTATTCAGGATGTCATAACTATGAATCCATGATAGTTGAGATATAATGGATTATACCATTATGTTCTACTCTAAAAATATATTAAGTGTTCCAATTTGAAAGTTTCAACAAATCCATTTGCACACTTTCCCAGGTCCATTCTATTTGTGAAAATCACTTTTCTGTCATTGTTTTTAGTCCTACAAATCCAAGTAGCCAAATTTGACCATTCACCAAATTCACCCAATTATTCATCATGAGCCCTAATCAAATATTTATACTCTCCTCATGATAGTGAACCTATGCCCCAGTTTTCATCCCCCCAACTATCTATTTTCCATGTTTTTGAAGGCAAAACCAAACATAGTTTCTTGTTTTCTGACATGTTTGCTTCTTGGCAATTTTAAATAGGAAACTTTGATGGTCCTTATCTTTTGACCTAAAATTTTTTGTGAGATGAGATCTAATAGGGTAAGAGTATGTGGAATAGAGAATCAATCTGTTTGATTTCAGGGCTCGAATTTTAGTTTTAGTTAGTTTTTAAAACCAATCAAAGCACCCTTTGGCACAAAATTGGTAGTCTCACATAAAGTGTTAAAATGAGTTTTAAATGGTAAAGCAGTGATTGATTTTGAATCTAGTTGGTATAACATGCTTAGTAACTCAATTTGATAGTTCATGTGTTTCAATTCAAAATTATTTTTTAGTCAAGGTTGCTTTGGGGCCTGACTGATTTTAGTAGACTAATAGGATTTTGGGGATTGGGAATGTTAAAAAGGTTGTTCTAATCTAACTTTTCCTTATCTTCATAAGGAGGAAAATGTGGAAATTTTTTGCAAAATCTTTTTTAAGTTGGACAATGAAGAATTGGATCTAGAGGTTAGATCAACATGAATTAGAGCCTCTGGTGATTCTGGAGCATTCTCAAATTTGAGATTTATGACAATCCAAGTGGTGCAACACAACTAATAATCTTAAGTAGTGATTCTTTTTTCCGTGTCTTTGACATGAAACATAACTACATGATCAGTGTCAAGAGATTGACCTTTGTGGTGAGATCTGTAGCATATCATTTTGTCTAGACACAGAGTCACTTTTTATTAGAGTAGAAGATTGAATATGTGAAAGCCTACTAGAATATGTTTTTGTCATTCTAATATATATCTATATTCTTTCATCTAGGTGCATATCTCCTATTCATGTTGATTGTGAAGCAAGTGACTCTATGTTGTTCATGTGAAGTCATTGCTATTTTTTTCATTTCCAAATCAGGCAGGCATAAATATGGAGAGAGGGAAGGCTCCTCTTGTTGTGAGGGTCAATGCATGTGTTGTTGCTTTTATCTAGTGGAACGTGAATCTTATCTTGTAGAACCCTGTTCTAAAGAACCAAAATTTTCTTGTAGTGATATTTTCAATCAATGGAGAAAATTTATTTTACCCTCCTTACATAGAAATCTATGAATGTGGATGGCATGGATGTGAAATTTTATCACAAGTCATGGAAGCTTGGTTGCAGGTTGGAAGGAGAAATCCTAAAATGAAGAATGGAGAGGATTTCCTTTTCTTCATATTAAGACTTGTGAAAAGGTTAGACAATTGTGTGAAGGCATGGTTGAAGATCCAAAGAAATTATTGTCATGTCTTTTCATGGGAGTACCCACAAAAACTATAAGGTCAATGCAGGAGGAACAAGGCATGTTATAAGAATCTTCCATTAGAGAAAGAAAGGAAGGTTATTCTCGTGAAACATGAGCTAAGAGTGTCACCATTGCAGATGGAAATCAATTGAAGACAAGGCTGCCATGTAGGATGAAAGCAATTTTGGAGTGATGATACATGTAGAAGAGGCCTTGAGTGGCCAAATCATTAGCATGTGTTGCAATAGGGAGATCTTCACACTCCCCTCTAGATTCACTTAATTCAAAACATTTTTAGAGTAGCTCAATTTTAAGAATTTAATGTCTTCCACAAACTCTTGAGGATAAAATGGAATGGAGTGTCCAAGTCAAAGGAGAGGTGAAGCTATAGGAAAATAATGCTCTACACATTTCTCATGTGAATGGAAGGCATGATTAAAGTAGACTGAAGTTTCAAATGGCAGAAGAAATAGAGGATATATAATCCCATATTAATAGTGTGGGTGTTATTTCAGTCTCTTAAATACAACACCACACACATATTAATTTTTCTTAAAACACAAGTGCTTTATAAGTGCAAGGCTTGAGTGGAAGGGTTCCACCTAGCCAGATGACAACTGGTGAAGCAAACAAACTTTAGAGGAAGACTGCAGATGAGGGGATGATTATGTCAATAGTAGATATGTTGCATCCAATCATAGCTTCATAGGGCTAACTATGCAGTTTAGAGATAACCACACGATCACATGAAAGTGGAGGTTTCACCAATTCACATCAATTATGAAAGACACATAGTTATAGGTCACAATGTCATAAAAAGGAATGTTTTACATTGTCACCCAAGTTAACTATAGTTAGCCAACAAGAGGTTTGAAGGTACGAAGCTTGGTTAGGCTCTTGATCATGTAGGTTAAGGCATAACCTAGAGTTAAAGTTGTGAAGTTGCATTGATGTGACATATGGCAAGGATGATGATAGAGCATTGTGTGAGGTGGTAGGAGCCAGATAGTAGGAAGCCACCATGTGCTGCCCAAGCAATCAACTAGGGGTTGACCCAAATGGAAAAGAAGGAAAGAAACATGAAATTCAAAAATTTGATATTTTGTTGTTTTTCTATCAAAATATTGAATGCTCAAAGTCTATGATGGAAAAATATGAAAAATTTAATGCATTTAAAGTTTTTTCTATAGTTCTAACTATAGAATTTTAAAAAAAAAATCATTTTTAATGACTGAACTTGAAATGGGGGCCTAATTTTCAAGCGAGCACCAAGGGGGCAATTTTTGTCAAAAATATTTAGTGTGATATACCATCAGAATTGGCAGAAGATGAACTTTCTATGAAGTGCCTCTCCCGTTTGACTTTTGTAAGTCGTCCTGACGGATGCAACCTTGCTGATCTTTTGTTGTGATGGATCATGATTATGACCCTGAGTGGTCTACACCGTTGAGGTGTTTGGGTTTATGTTTCTTTATCAATTGCTTTGTTTATGCTTTTGACTGATCTATGAGATTATGATGTGATTTTTGGTTCACTGAGGTTTGTGCCAGTGGTTACCAGGATCGATGTGGTATCATGAGGTTGTTCTATGATTACCTTGAGATGTGTGTAGAGATTGCACTGTGTACTATTACCATGATACACTGGACTAGGTTCCTGTAGCAGTGGTTAGTCATGTTTATGACTGTGTTTTCTTATGTGTTTTAAATGCCTTTTTAATGCAGAGTAATCAATCATTATTAAATGCTTAAGTAATTAGAATGGATTGTTCTTGTTGGATTATTTGGTTATGTGCTGCGGACATTTACCTTGTTATATTTCTGATTAGAGAGATATTTGTTACTCATGTTATGTTTACATTTGAGAGGGCTCGAGGGTCAGATGCTACACTTTGTTTCTAGTATCATGGATTTTAGAATACTATGTTGTTCAATTAATCATATTGCATGATGATGCCATTTCGAGATGACAGTGTGTTTTATGATGTTATCTGGTTATCTGGTATTTCGATGTACCTCTAATTTTGTTATGTGATGGATTTAATGCTATGGTTATTTACTTCATTCCTGCGTTGCTATGCCTTTTGCGAATGTGAGCGATGTAAATAGATTATTTTAATATATTTAAATAAATGGTTAAATTAGGTGATTTAATGCATTTATTGGTTTGGCTATGTTATTATATGCAATTGCACTTGATCGTGTTGTTTAGTGTGCAGGATTTATATCCCTAGCAGTGGCACATGGAGTTAGTGATTCAGCCTTTCATATTTTACCAATGTCGTACTTGTATGGTCGATGTATCTTTAATTAAATGTTTCATTTAAACCTTTCGGTGATTATTAAATCCAAACTCACTGGCATTATAGGATTAGACCAGTAAGCATGTCTATGAATTTAGAGGTTCGCATTGTCACGAAAGTCATTAAGGAGATTTTTGTGTTTTTGGGTTTTCGAGCTTTTTAACTGATTTATTTTAATTTTTGGCAACTTTTCCATAGATGAATTCCTATTTATAGGAATAGCCTATTTACATTTGGGTCGATTCAGGGTTTAACTAGGTTGGTTGGTTATTTTCCCTAATCGATTATTCACTTGAAAAGTGAATAAGTATCCAAAGAGGAATTTAATTCCTCACTTCTCACTTTCAAATTGAAAAGTTGGAGAGTAAAACCCAAAATCCTCTGCATGAGGATTTACTGTTTTGTTCATTGTGGGAGCTATGGGCGTGGGATCATCGTGAGGTTGGGCTCGTTGGATCTAGCTTGGGGAAACCTTGGATTGCCGCGATTTTCAGCTACTTCTGCGGGATATTTATTTTATGGTTCAAATTCCCGTTTTTCCCTTTTGGCTCTGAGGTAAGGCTTTCTTGTTTTATTGTTTTTGCTCCGTTTCTGCTTCTATTTTTGGTAGCCATTTGTTTGGAGGCTGAGAACTAGTGTTCCCCTCCATTTTTGTATGCTAGTTCTACCCAGTTGGGCAGGTATGAACATTTCCCTATTTTTTGGGATGAGGATTTGGGATTTTACGCTGTTATGCTGGTTGTTTTTGCATACGGTGTCTAATTCCATTTATTTTCGGATTTTTGGGGTTTTTGAACCCAAAGGGAAATTTGGTTTTAATGTTGAAGTTTTTCCAAAATTTGATATTTTTACCTCGTTTCATGTGCCACCCTATTTTCTCGAGTTTTTATTGGCACAATATGGGTCGTGGACTTGGATAATCCATTTGGATATCAGTCAGACCACTTTTGCACTTTTATGTTACATTGGGATGCGTGTTGCATCCGTACTCCCGACATTGTGTTCGGTTGAGTGATTTTATACTTGTTGTTATTGTTTCTTTTAGACCTTTGCTTTTGTTTCGTGAACGCTAGGATTCGTGTAGAATCCATACTCTCGGATTGAGGCCGGTTGAGTGATTTCATGATGTATGATATTATTGGCTTTGGGATTCATGTAGAATCCATCCTTCCCATGTTGCTTTCAGTTGGGTGTTTTCTTTGCATTATGTTCTCATTCCTATTCTTGTGTTATGATCTTCACAATGGTGGTGCGCCACACACAAGTACGTGCGTGTAGATTTTTTGGGTGACTTGCGAGGCCCAATCTTTCGTGGATTTTCTGGCACTTATGATCATTGGGTTGGGATGGGAGTATGCATGCCCATGGGCACTTGTCGTAGGATGAGCATGGGTAGGGTAGGGTAGCATATGGAGGGGGCTTCTATCCTATAACCTAGTGACTACTTCCCGGTTGGCAGAAGAATTTTTATATAAGTGATAACTTAATAAAATGTGTGACTGCTAATAAAACTTAAGATAATAAAATGGTACTTTTGTGTATTGGCCTTCCGTTGAGGGAGTTGAGCTACACAGATCCGAGCTTGGGCTTTTTAATGCCAAGCGACTCTCCATGATGTCAGCCCCTACTTAGTAGCCTTTTGACTGCTGTCTAGGACCTGTACTCTTTGCATTATCTTAGGTTCTTGGTTGCAGCCATCATACTGTCTGGCGTGAGTGTTAGCCATGAATGTTGTGTTTTATGTGTGTTTGTGGTTGGATCATTATCTCCATCAGCATGGAGAGTGTGGACCTATGGGTGCCACATGGTTGGCAGGTGTAGCTACCTTCACCACTACTAGGGATCGGTGTACAGAGACGATCTTTGGCCTAGTGCAACCATTGCTGGATGTCTTCACTTGGTACTTCGAGTTCCGGAGTATGCTTCATTATGATTTATGCTTTCATTGGGATGCTTGTATATCATGTTTAGATGATGTTATTTTATTTGGTGCATTCCCTTATTATAATGTTTAGCATATTATTAGATGATGTGATTTGCTTTAATAGTATATTTGTTGCTTACTGCTGTTTAGCATGTGATAGGTGATGTTATCTACTGCAGGATTATCTTATGCTTTTCTACTAGCATGTTAGATTTTCTTATGCTGTTACTATGCATGTTTTAGTAATGACGTCCCTATTACAATAGTACCGATGATCTGGTTGGTGACTCGGGATGTTACGTGTGGGGGATGGCTAGGACCCACGATGGTCTTATGATGTTATAGACGGTTGGGAGGAACCACGTACTTAGTTTGGTTTTTTTGTTCCTAAGATGCATTTTTGTACATTGCGATGTTGCTTTTGTTCTCTGCAATGCTTATTTTTAGTGTGCTCTTTGCTGTTGTAGTTTAGATGGTTTGGTGTTCTTCATTCTATGTTGTTCTTGCACTCGAGTGTTCATTCCTTGAGCCTTGGTGGATTTGGTACTCCCTGGTGTGGAGGTTCTTTGCTCTAATTTTGGTCCTTTTGCTTCTGGGAGTGTCTTCATGTTTCTATGGGAGACATTTGTTCAGCATGGTGCGACACTTTAAAAAGTATCACACACCCATGCAAACTATGTCATACGACACTGTAAAGTATCGCACGCCTTCTTGTGAAATGTTGTACGACATTGGAAGAGTTTCACATGCCTTCTTGAGAAATGTCGTACAATGCTGAAAAGTGTTGCATGCCTTCTTGAGAAATGTCATACGACACTGGAAGAGTGTTGCACGCCTTAAGGAGAAGTGTCGTCCTCCCTTAGTAAAATGTGTCGCAGGGTTTTTGTGAAAAACCTACGTGTGCCATCAACGGGCACTTTTCTTCGTGATTCGATCTTTTTGAGAGTGGTTTTGGATACCGTTTTGGGTGTCGATGTATATTTAATTTCTTATACTTACGATATATTTCAATATATGCAACAAATCATTTGAGATAGGTTTCAAACCTCTCAGAGATAAGTTATGGATTTTAGGAAATTTTAGGGCTTCAGAAATCCAGACTTAGCCAATTTTCAAGGCTTCAGTATTTCAGGCTTAGCCAAATTTTTGGATTCTACATTTTACCCTAGCTTGGTGTTTTGTTGATGAGTGGTTTTTTATTGTTCCCTCATCATGTGCGTTGTCATTGTTGGCTTGTTTGTGTGTGTCAATTTCGTAGTGGCATTTGGAGATTCGTTGGTTGCCGGGATGGTGGTGAAGTCTTCTGTTGTGATCGTTGTGATCCCTGTATGATGTTGTCATGTGCATTCGTACTTGTAAAAAATATATATATCTTGGCTTGATTTGAATCCTTGTTTCCAAGGATCTCCGAGCGGGGCATTACATCTGGTATCAGAGCCCATGTTCAAACATTGGGATCTCTATGTTTATGTTGCCCTTGTAGTTGTTGATGTGTTGGTTGAGTGCGAGTGTCTTGGTGAGAACTCGTGATCTTGTTGCTTTGGTATCTACTTGTGATGGACTTGCTTGTCCAGTAGAGGCAACTAGAGCAGTGTGTGGAGAAGGAAGTGGGTCTTCCTGGTTTGGTTAGCAGAATTGATGCGCCTTGGTTGGTTGGTTGCTTGTGTGAGCCTTTTTGGATGGAGCCACTGATTGGTTTCCATGTGTTGGCTTGTGTGCCTCTTCTTGTTTCTCCTCATTGAGTTAGGTGCATTGTTTCCCTGTTTTCTTCTAATTGTAAGTAAATGAAGGAATCTTATTTGTGATTCTTTATTTTGTTGATTATAAGAATAAAATGGTTCCTTTCATTGAAAATGAGTGTTTATTGTGAATCATTGCAAACTAGTAGTTTTGCATTACATCCTTGGGTTAATGACTTAAGTCCCCAATTTGATTGTTTCTTAAGCTTATGTAAAACTATATTAATTTGATGAATATTTAAATGTTGCATTACATGGAAATTATTGTTGTCTGCATATGCATGAGGTTACTAATGGTATACTGTTTGATGTGTGTGAGTGTGTTCAATAACATTGCTAGGATGATGTATTCCTTAGCATTGTGTGGTGATTTATCCCTCTTTTGTGACTATACTCAATCATCACCTGTAATGTGATTTGTTTGATGCCTTAATTTATTTGCTAGAGGTACTTTCCTCATGTTGTTGGGCTAGCATTGGTTTTTAGTATTTTCCTCTCTTGGAGTAGTCATCAATTTTATCTATCACTCTCTCTGTGACAGTTGTCACATTTGACTTATTGTTGAAATGAGATCTTTTTGATACTTACTATTGGAATTGACAATTCCCCCATTTGGGCTCTTTGATTATGTTTCATGATGACTATTTTGGATGTGTTTTACTGCTGCCCAGTTGTGTGTTGTGACTCTATCATGTTCATCTCGAACCTCTGATAGTACGTTTAAGGGATAATATCATGGAGAACATGCTAGTCTGTCCTTATTAGATCTAAAGTGGTTATTGTAACTGAATGGTTTAAATGGTGATGAAAATTAATGTTAATTCTTGAAAGGTATGTACTTGTTTTATGGAAAGTATTCTTGAACCCTTGCTTAGAAAATCTTTCAGTTTCATTATGCATTAGTGTTTATATTATGTTTAATTAATGAAATTATGAAAGAAAAGTAATGATGGTTTCAATGTGTGATTTACCTTTCATTCCATGCCTTATGTTGTTTTGGGCATGTGTGCTCTTGTGTGGATTTGGACATTTCGTCCGTTGCTTGTCTTGGTGACCAAGGCTGTTGGTTTTGTCTTTGTTGTTTTGATTTGAGAGGTGGCTCAGATCATAGGTCTTGGTCTCTTTTAGCTTCTTTGTCATCTAGTCCTTGTCGATATCTTTTCAAGGCTTTTCAAATGGATTCAACTCGAGTCCGGTGGTGAGGCTATAGCTTCTGGAGTTGCTGATTGATGTTCTGAGTACCATTTTGAGTAGAGGCCAATTCAATCATGACATATCATATTTATGGCCATTGGAGAAGTTTAACTCCTTATGTTATTCATAATGGAAGAGTTATATTGTCTTCATAATCTACTAGGTAATTGTTGGAGTTCGTGCTTGGGTTTTTTTGTTTCCTATTGCACTGACCCACCCTTGTGAGGTGTAGTGTGGTTTGTGAGCATTCCTTGGTTGAGGATGATGTTGCCTTGTTGTTTGAGAGTGACTCAGCTCTTTGATGAGTCTACATTCTCCTTTCTGGATGTTGACCTTCGTACATCTCTGTATTCTTTCTCTCTTGAGAGAGTAGGCTAGTGTGGTTATGCCACTAGCTCAGTTAGTGTTCTCTTGTGAGTATGTTGATGGTTGGGGGAATTGTGAGTTCTCTAATGCGTCTTGGGCTGATTTTGTGCAAAGGTCGAGCGAGACTCCCTCTCAATCCTAATACTCTGTAGTATCCTTCTCCCTAAGCTTCTATCTTCATGTGGATTGTCTTAGTCAAGTTTTCTCTTTAACTATTGACTTGAGGCTAGAGATTGAGTTTAGCAGTAGGTTGGGTGTAGTTTTCCTAGCATGGTGCTAGAGGGACATGGTATCGTTGGACACATGTTACCATCTCGTGAGTTGGTATGCAGACATTTGATGATTGTGTCCACTGAAAAAAGTCTTTGAACCTTGTAGAAAGGTGATACTTGTCTGGTTGGGTTATGTGACCCTAGTTTCTAGTGGTAGTTGAGTTTTGTGCCTTGGTGAGGTGTCGTGCTCCTACACTTGGTGGTGAGTAGTATTTTGGAGTGTGTCCTTTTGTTGGTAAACTTTCATCCTCTTTGTTCTGAGGGTGAGTTTACGCAGATTCCAGAATGATCATGTGTGACATGATAGTATTTTGGGAGTTTTGGGATGGTTATTCCCCATGATTCCAACTCTTGTTGGAAGTGTGCCTTGTTTTGACCTTGTTGTGGTCTTGCAGTAGGTGCATGTTGTAGTTGGGCACCTATTGATGAGGTAGAGAGGGCTTGTTCCTTACCTTGTATTGTTGACTCTATGGCTAGATGGGTTCTTCCTAGCGCATAGAAGGTTCCTTGTTGGAGGACCTTGAGTCTGTGTGACACCCATTTCTCATGGTTAACCTATTTGGGCGTTAACATGATGGTTTGAGAATGTTGGAGTGATTTGGGTTTGACTTGTAGAGATTTTCTTGAGTCATTCCTATTGCTCACTTTTGATTTTGGTTCTTGTGTGTTTTGGTTTCTATTCTTGGATTGTAGGCTTCTAGGAGTAAGCCTAGTCTTTGGGGGGAATGATGTAGTGCCTCTCCCATTTGACTTTTGTAAGTCCTTCTGATGGATGCAACCTTGCTGATCTTTTGTTGTGATGGATCATGATTATGACCCTGAGTGGTCTACACCGTTGAGGTGTTTGGGTTTATGTTTCTTTATTAGTTGCTTTGTTTATGCTTTTGACTGATCTATGAGATTATGATGTGATTTTTGGTTCACTGAGGTTTGTGCCAATGGTTACCAGGATCGATGTGGTATCATGAGGTTGTTCTATGATTACCCTGAGATGTGTGTAGAGATTGCACTGTGTACTATTACCATGCTACACTGGACTAGGTTCCTGTAGCAGTGGTTAGTCATGTTTATGACTGTATTTTAAATGCCTTTTTAATGCAGAGTAATTAATCATTATTAAATGCTTAAGTAATTAGAATGGATTGTTCTTGTTGGATTATTTGGTTATGTGCTGCGAACATTTACCTTGTTATATTTCTAATTAGAGAGATATTTGTTACTCATGTTATGTTTACATTTGAGAGGACCCGAGGGTCAGATGCTACACTTTGTTTCTAGTATCATTGATTTTAGACTACTATGTTGTTCAGTTAATCATATTACATGATGATGCCATTTTGAGATGACAGTGTGTTTTATGATGTTATCTAGTTATCTAGTATTTGGACGTACCTCTGATTTTGTTATGTGATGGATTTAATGCTATGGTTATTTACTTCATTCCTACGTTGCTTTGCAAACGTGAGTGATGTAAATAGATTATTTTAATATAATTAAATTAATGGTTAAATTAGGTGGTTTAATGCATTTATTGCTTCAGCTATGTTATTATATGCAATTGCACTTGATCGTGTTGTTTAGTGTGCAGGATTTATATCCCTGGCAGTGGCACATGGAGTTAGTGATTCAACCTTTCATATTTTACCAATGTCGTCCTTGTATGGTCGATGTATCTTTAATTAAATGTTTTATTTAAACCTTTCGATGATTATTAAATCTGAACTCATTTGCATTATGTGATTAGATTAGTAAGCATGTTTGTGCATTTAGAGGTTCGCATTGTCGCGAAAGTCATTAAGCAGATTTTTGTGTTTTTGGGTTTTCGGGCTTTTTTAATTGATTTATTTTAATTTCTAGCAGCTTTGCCATAGATGAATTCCTATTTATAGGAATAGCCTATTTTTGTTTGGGTCGATTTGGGGTTTAACTAGGATGGCTGGTTATTTGCCCTAATCAATTATTCACTCGAAAAGTGAATAAGTATCCAAAGAGGAATTTAATTCCTCACTTCTCACTTTCAAATTGGAAAGTTGGAGAGTAAAACCCAAAATCGTCTTCATGAGGATTTAATGTTTTATTCGTTGTGGGAGCTACAGGCATGGGATCATTACGAGGTTGGGCTCATTGGATCTAGCTCAGGGAAACCTTGGATTGCCGCGATTTTCAGCTACTTCTGCAAGATATTTATTTTATGGTTTAGATTCCCATTTTGCCCTTTTGGCTGTGAAGTAGGGCTTTCCTGTTTTACTGTTTCTACTATGTTTCTGCTTCTATTTTTTGTAGCCATTTTTTTGGAGGCTGAGAACTAGTGTTCCCCTCCGTTTCTATATGCTAGTTCTACCCGGTTGGGCGAGTATGAACATTTCCCTATTTTTTGGGATGAGGGTATGGGATTTTATGCCATTATGCTGGCCGTTTTATCATACGGTGTTCGATTCCATTTATTTTTGGATTTTTGGGGTTTTTGAACCCAAAGGCCAAATGGGTTTTAATGTTGAAATTTTTCCAAAATTTGAGATTTTTACCTCGTTTTGCGTGCCACCCTATTTTCTTGAGTTTTCTTGGCACAATGTGCGTTGTGGACTTGGATGCTCTATTTGGATATTAGTCAAACCAATTTTGCACTTTTATGTTACATTGGGATGCGTGTTGCATCCGTACTCCCGACATTGTGTTCGGTTGAGTGATTTTATACTTGCTATTATTGTTTCTTTTAGACCTTTTCTTTTGTTTCGTGAACGCTACGATTCGTGTAGAATCCATACTCTCGGATTGAGGCTGGTTGAGTGAGTTCATGATGTTTGGTCTTGTTACATCATTGGGATTCATGTAGAATCCATACTCTTGGATTGAGGCCAGTTGAGTGATTTCATGATGTATGATTTTATTAACTTTAGAATTCATGTAGAATCCGTCCTTCCCGTGTTGCTTTCAGTTGGGTGTTTTCATTGCATTATGTTCTCATTCTTATCCTTGTGTTATGATCTTCATGATGGTGGTGCGCCACTCACGAGTATGTGCGTGTACATTTGTTGGGTGACTTGCGAGGCCTGATCTTCCATGGATTTGCCGGAAGTTATGATCATTGGGTTGGGATGGGAGTATGCATGCCCACGGGCACTTGTCGTAGGATGAGCATGGGTAGGGTAGGGTAGCATTTGGATGGGGCTTCTATCCTGTAACCTGGTGACTACTTCCTGGTTGGCAGAGGAAGTTTTATATAACTGATAACTAAATAAAATGTGACTGGTAATAAAACTTAAGATAATAAAATGGTACTTTTGTGTATTGGCCTTCTGTTGAGGGAGTTGAGCTACACAGATCTGAGCTTGGGCTTTTCGATGCTAAGTGACTCTCCATGATGTCAGCGCCTACTTAGTAGACTTTTGAGTGTCTGACCAGGACCTGTACTCCTTGCATTGTCTTAGGTTCTTGGTTGCAGCCATCATATTGTCTGGCGTGAGTTTTAGCCATGAATGTTGTGTTTTATGTGTGTTTGTGGTTGGATCATTATCTCCATCAGCACGGTGGGTGTGGACCTATGGGTGCCACATGGTTGGGAGGTGTAGCTACCTTCACCACTGCTAGGGATCGGTGTACAGAGACAATCTTTGTCCTAGTGCAACCTGTACTCCTTGCATTGTCTTAGGTTCTTGGTTGCAGCCATCATATTGTCTGGCGTGAGTTTTAGCCATGAATGTTGTGTTTTATGTGTGTTTGTGGTTGGATCATTATCTCCATCAGCACGGTGGGTGTGGACCTATGGGTGCCACATGGTTGGGAGGTGTAGCTACCTTCACCACTGCTAGGGATCGGTGTACAGAGACAATCTTTGTCCTAGTGCAACCGTTGCTGGATGTCTTCACTTGGTACTTCGGGATCCGGTGTATGCTTCCTTGTGATTTATGCTTTCATTGGGATGCTTGTATATCATGTTTAGATGATGTTATTTTATTTGGCGCATTCCCTTATTATAATGTTTAGCATATGATTAGATGATGTGATTTTCTTTAATAGTATATTTGTTGCTTACTGCTGTTTAGCATGTGGTAGGTGATGTTATCTACTGTAGGATTATCTTATGCTTTTCTACTAGCATGTTAGATTGTCTTACGCTGTTACTGTGCATTTTTTAGTAGTGACATCCCTATTACAATAGTACCGACGATCTGGTCGGTGACTTGGGATGTTACGCGCGGGGGATGGCTAGGACCCACGATGGTCTTATGATGCTATTGACGGTTGGGAGGAACCACGTACTTAGTTTGGTTGTTTTGTTCCTGAGATGCATTTTTGTAGATTGTGATGTTTCTTTTGTTCTCTGCAATGCTTATTTTCAGTGTGTTCTTTGCTGTTGTAGTTTAGATGGTTTGGTGTTCTTCATTCTGTGTTGTTCTTGCACTCGAGTGTTCATTCCTTGAGCCTTGGTGGATCCGGTACTCCCTGGTGTGGAGGTAGGTTCTTTGCTCTAATTTTTTTGGTCCTTTTGCTTCTGGGAGTGTTTTCGTGTTTCTATGGGTGACATTTGTTCAGCATGGTGTGACACTTTAAAAAGTATCGCACGCCCATGCAAACTATGTCGTACAACACTGTAAAGTATTGCACGCCTTCTTGAGAAATGTCGTATGATACTGGAAGAGTGTCGCATGCCTTCTTGAGAAATGTTATATGATGCTGGAAAGTGTCGCATGCCTTCTTGAGAAATTTCATACGACACTGGAAGATTTTCACATGCTTTAAGGAGAAGTGTCGCCCTCCCTTAGTAAAAAGTGTCACACGGTTTTTGTGAAAAACCTGCGCGTGCCATCAGTGGGCACTTTTCTTCGTGATTCGATCTTTTTGAGAGTGGTTTTGGATACCCTTTTGGGCGTTGACATATATTTAATTTCTTATAGTTAAGATATATTTTAATATATGCGACAAATCGTTTGAGATAGGTTTTAGACCTCTCAGAGATAAGTTATGGATTTTAGGAAATTTCAGGGCTTCAGAAATCCAGACTTAGCCAATTTTCAGGGCTTCAGTATTTTAGGCTTAGCCAAATTTTGGGATTTTGCATTTTACCCCAGCTTGGTTTTTTGTTGATGAGTGGTTGTTTCTTGTGCCCTCATCACATGCGTTGTCGTTGTTGGCTTGTTTGTGTGTGTTAGTTTGGTAGTGGCGTTTGGAGATTTGTTGGTTTTCGGGATGGTGGTGAAGTCTTTCATTGCGATCGTTGTGATCCCTGTATGATGTTGTCATGTGCATTCATACTTGTAAAAAAAAAATATGACTTTCCTTGATTTTAATCCTTGTTTCCAAGTATCTTCGGGCGAGGCATTACATCTGGTATCAAAGCCCATGTTCAAACATTGGGATCTCTGTGTTTATGTTGCCCTTGTAGTTGTTGTTGCGTTGGTTGAGTGCGAGTGTCTTGGTGAGAACTCGTGATCTTGTGTCTTTGGTATCTACTTGTGATGGACTTGCTTGTCTAGTAGAGGCAACTAGAGTAGTGTGTGGAGAAGGAAGTGGGTCTTCCTGGTTTGGTTAGCAGAATTGATGCGCCTTGGTTGGTTGGTTGCTTGTGTGAACCTTTTTGGATGGAGCCACTGATTGGTTTCCATGTGGTGGCTTGTGTGCCTCTTCTTGTTTCTCCTCATGGAGTTAGGTGCATTGTTTCCTTGTTTTCTTCTAATTGTAAGTAAATGAAGGAATCTTATTTGTGATTCTTTATTTTGTTGATTATAAGAATAAAATGGTTCCTTTCATTGAAAATGAGTGTTTATTGTGAATCATTGCAAACTAGTAGTTTTTCATTACATCCTTGGGTTAATGACTTAAGTTCCCAATTTGATTGTTTCTTAAGCTTATGTAAAACTATATTAATTTGATGAATATTTAAATGTTGCATTACATGGAAATTATTGTTGTCTGCATATGCATGAGGTTACTAATGGTATATTGTTTGATGTGTGTGAGTGTGTTCTCTAACATTGCTAGGATGATGTATTCCTTAGCATTGTGTGGTGATTTATCCCTCTTGTGTGACTATACTCAGTCATTACCTGTAATGTGATTTGTTTGATGCCTTAATTTATCTAGCTAGGGTTACTTTCCTCATGTTGTTGGGCTAGCATTGGTTTTTAGTATTTTCCTCTCTTGGAGTAGTCATCAATTTTATCTATCACTCGCTCTATGACAGTTGTCAAATTTGACTTATTGTTGAAATGAGCACTTTTTGGTTCTTACTGTTGGAATTGACAATTCCCCCATTTGGGCTCTTTGATTATGTTTCATGATGACTATTCTGGATGTGTTTTATTGCTGCCCAGTTGTGTGTTGTGATGCTATCATGTTCATCTCGAACCTCTGATAGTACATTTAAGGGATAATATCATGGAGAACATGCTAGTGTGTCCTTATTAGATCTAAACTTGTTATTGTAACTGAATGGTTTAAATGGTGATTAAACTTAATGTTAATTCTTGAAAGGTATGTACTTGTTTTATTGAAAGTATTCTTGAACCCTTGCTTAGAAAATCTTTCAGTTTCATTATGCATTAGTGCTTATATTATGTTTAATTAATGAAATTATGAAAGAAAAGTAATGATGGTTTCAATGTGTGTTTTACCTTTCATTCCATGCCTTATGTTGTTTTGGGCATGTGTGCTCTTGTGTGGATTTGGACATTTCGTTCGTTGCTTGTCTTGGTGACCAAGGCTGTTGGTTTTGTCTCTGTTGTTTTGATTTGAGAGGTGGCTCAGATCGTAGGTCTTGGTCTCTTTTAGCTTCTTCGTGATGTAGTCCTTGTCAATATTTTTTCTAGGCTTTTCAAATGGATTCAATCCGAGTCTAGCGGTGAGGCTATAGCTTCTGGAGTTGCTGATTGATGTTCTGAGTACCGTTTTGAGTAGAGGCCAATTCAATCATGACATATCATATTTATGGCCATTGGAGAAGTTTAACTCCTTATGTTATTCATAATCGAAGAGTTATCTTTTCTTCATAATCTACTAGGTACTTGTTGGAGTTCGTGCTTGGGTTTTTGTGTTTCCTATTGCACTGACCCACCCTTGTGAGGTGTAGTGTGGTTTGTGAGCGTTCCTTGGTTGAGGATGATGTTGCCTTGTCGTTTGGGAGTGACTCAGCTCTTTGATGAGTCTACATTCTCCTTTCTGGATGTTGACCTTGGCACATCTCTGTATTCTTTCTCTCTTGAGAGAGTAGGCTAGTGTGGTTATGCCACTAGCTCAGTTAGTGTTCTCTTGTGAGTATGTTGATGGTTGGGGGAATTGTGAGTTCCCTAATGCATCTTGGGATGATTTTGTGCAGAGGTTGAGAGAGACTCCCTCTCAGTCCTAATACTCTATAGTATCCTTCTCCCTAAGCTTCTATCTTCATGTGGATTGTCTTAGTCAAGTTTTCTCTTTAACTGTTGACTTGAGGCTAGAGATTGAGTTTAGCGGTAGTTTGGGTGTAGTTTTCCTAGCATGGTGCTGGAGGGACATGGTATCGTTGGATGCATGTTACCATCTCGTGAGTTGGTATGCAGACATTTGATGATTGTGTCCACTGACAAAAGTCTTTGAACCTTGTAGAAAGGTGATATCTTGTATGGTTGGGTTATGTGACCCTAGTTTCCAGTGGTAGTTGAGTTTTGTGCCTTGGTGAGGTGTCGTGCTCCTACGCTTGGTGGTGAGTAGTCTTTTGGAGTGTGTCCTTTTGTTGGTAAACTTTCATCCTCTTTGTTCTGAGGATGAGTTTATGTAGATTCCAGAATGATCATGTGTGACATGATAGTATTTTTTGAATTTTGGGATGGTTATTCCCCATGATTCCAACTCTTATTGGAAGCGTGCCTTGTTTTGACCTTGTTGTGGTCTTGTAGTAGGTGCATGTTGTAGTTGGGCACCTGTTGATGAGGTAAAGAGGGCTTGTTCCTTACCTTGTATTGTTGACTCTATGGCTAGATGGGTTCTTTCTAGCGCATAGAAGGTTCCTTGTTGGAGGACCTTGTGTCTGTGTGATACCCATTCTCTTGTGGTTAACCTATTTGGGGGTTAAAGTGATGGTTTGAGAATGTTGGAGTGATTTGGGTTTGACTTGTAGAGAGTTTCTTGAGTCATTCCTATTGCTCACTTTTGATTTTGGTTCTTGTGTGTTTTGGTTTCTATTCTTGGATTGCAGGCTTCCAGGAGTAAGCCTAGTCTTTGGGGGGGATGATGTAGTGCCTCTCCCATTTGAGTTTTGTAAGTCCTCCTGATGGATGCAACCTTGCTGATCTTTTGTTGTGATGGATCATGATTATGACCCTGAGTGGTCTACACCGTTGAGGTGTTTGGGTTTATGTTTCTTTATCAGTTGCTTTGTTTATGCTTTTGACTGATCTATGAGATTATGATGTGATTTTTGGTTCACTGAGGTTTGTGCCAGTGGTTACCAGGATCGATGTGGTATCATGAGGTTGTTCTATGATTACCCTAAGATGTGTGCAGAGATTGCACTATGTACTATTACCATGCTACATTGGACTAGGTTCCTGTAGCAGTGGTTAGTCATGTTTATGACTGTGTTTGCTTATGTGTTTTAAATGCCTTTTTAATGCAAAGTAATCAATCATTATTAAATGCTTAAGTAATTAGAATGGATTGTTCTTTTTGGATTATTTGGTTATGTGCTGCAGACATTTACCTTGTTATATTTCTGATTAGAGAGATATTTGTTACTCATGTTATGTTTACATTTGAGAGGACCCGAGGGTCAGATGCTCCACTTTGTTTCCAATATCATTGATTTTAGACTACTATGTTGTTTAGTTAATCATATTGCATGATGATGCCATTTTGAGATGACAGTGTGTTTTATGATGTTATCTAGTTATCGGGTATTTGGACGTACCTCTATTTTTGTTATGTGATGGATTTAATGCTATGGTTATTTACTTCATTCCTACGTTGCTATGCCTTTTGCGAACGTGAGTGATGTAAATAGATTAATTTAATAATATTAAATAAATGGTTAAATTAGGTGATTTAATGCATTTATTCCTTCAGCTATGTTATTATATGCAATTGCACTTGATCGTGTTGTTTAGTGTGTAGGATTTATATCCCTAGCAGTGGCACATGGAGTTAGTGATTCAACCTTTCATATTTTACCAATATTGTCCTTGTATGGTCGATGTATCTTTAATTAAATGTTTCATTTAAACCTTTTGGTGATTATTAAATCCAAACTCATTTGCATTATGTGATTAGACCAGTAAGCGTGTCTGTGCATTTAGAGGTTTGCATTGTCGCGAAAGTCATTAAGGAGATTTTTGTGTTTTTGGGTTTTTGGGCTTGTTAATTGATTTATTTTAATTTCTGGTAGCTTTGCCATAGATGAATTCCTATTTATAGGAATAGCCTATTTTCATTTTGGTCGATTCAGAGTTTAACTAGGTTGGTTGGTTATTTTCCCTAATCGATTATTCACTCGAAAAGTGTATAAGTATCCAAAGAGGAATTTAATTCCTCACTTCTCACTTTCAAATTGGAAAGTTGGAGAGTAAAACCCAAAATCCTCTTCATCAGGATTTACTGTTTTGTTCGTTCTGGGAGCTCGGGGAACCTTGGATTGCCGCGATTTTCAGCTACTTCTGCAGGATATTTATTTTATGGTTTAGATTTCTATTTTTTCCTTTTGGTTGTGAGGTAGGGCTTTCCTGTTTTATTGTTTCTACTCCATTTCTACTTCTGTTTTTGGTAGGCATTTGTTTCTAGGCTGAGAACTAGTGTTCCCCTCCGTTTCTGTATGCTAGTTCTACCCGGTTGGGCGGGTATGAACATTTCCCTATTTTTTAGGATGAGGGTTTGGGATTTTACGCCGTTATGCTGGCCATTTTTGCATATGGTGTTCGATTCCATTTATTTTTGGATTTTTGGGGTTTTTGAACCCAAAGGCCAAATGGGTTTTAATGTTGAAGTTTTTCCAAAATTTGAGATTTTTACCTCGTTTCATGTATCGCCCTATTTTCTTGAGTTTTCTTGGCACAATGTGGGTCGTGGACTTGGATGATCCATTTGGATATCAGTCAGACCACTTTTGCACTTTTATGTTACATTGGGATGCGTGTTGCATCCATACTCTCGACATTGTGCTCGGTTGAGTGATTTTATACTTGTTGTTATTGTTTCTTTTAGACCTTTGCTTTTGTTTCGTGAACGCTAGGATTTGTGTAGAATCCATACTCTCGGATTGAGGCCGGTTGAGTTAGTTCATGATGTTTGGTCTTGTTACATCATTGGGATTCATGTAGAATCCATACTCTCGGATTGAGGCCCATTGAGTGATTTCATGATGTATGATTTTATTGGCTTTGAGATTCATGTAGAATCCATCCTTCTTGTGTTGCTTTCAGTTGGGTGTTTTCTTTGCATTATGTTCTCATTCCTGTCCTTATGTTATGATCTTCATGATGGTGGTGCGCCACACACGAGTACGTGCATGTACATTTTTTGGGTGACTTGCGAGGCCCAATCTTTCGTGGATTTATCAAAAGTTATGATCATTGGGTTGGGATGGGAGTATGCATGCCCATGGGCACTTGTCGTAGGATGAGCATGGGTAGGGTAGGGTAGCATATGGAGGGGGCTTCTATCCTGTAACCTGGTGACTACTTCCTGGTTGGCAGAGGAAGTTTTATATAAGTGATAACTAAATAAAATGTGTGACCAATAATAAAACTTAAGATAATAAAATGGTACTTTTTTGTATTGGCCTTCCGTTGAGGGAGTTGAGCTACACAGATCTGAGTTTGGGCTTTTCGATGCCAAGTGACTCTCCATGATGTCAGCCCCTACTTAGTCGCCTTTTGAGTTTTTGATCAGGACTTGTACTCCTTGCATTGTCTTAGGTTCTTGGTTCCAGCCATCATACTATCTGGCATGAGTGTTAGCCATGAATGTTATGTTTTATGTGTGTTTGTGGTTGGATCATTATCTCCATTAGCACGGCGGGTGTGGACCTATGGCTGCCATGTGGTTGGGAGGCATAGCTACCTTCACCACTACTAGGGATCGGTGTACAGAGACGATCTTTGTCCTAGTGCGACCATTGCTGGATGTCTTCACTTGGTACTTCGGGTTCTGGAGTATGCTTCCTTGTGATTTATGCTTTCATTGGGATGCTTGTATATCATGTTTAGATGATGTTATTTTATTTGGCACATTCCCTTATTATAATGTTTAGCATATGATTAGATGATGTGATTTTCTTTAATAGTATATATGTTGCTTACTGTTGTTTAGCATGTGATAGGTGATGTTATCTACTGTAGAATTATCTTATGCTTTTCTACTAGCATGTTAGATTTTCTTATGCTGTTATTGTGCATGTTTTACTAGTGATGTCCCTATTACAATAGTACCGACGATTTGGTTGGTGACTTGGGATGTTATTCACGGGGGATGGCTAGGACCCACGATGGTCTTATGATGCTATTGACGGTTGGGAGGAACCGCGTACTTAGTTTGGTTTTTTTGTTCTTGAGATGCATTTTTGTACATTGCAATGTTGCTTTTGTTCTCTGCAATGCTTATTTTCAGTGTGTTCTTTACTGCTGTAGTTTAGATGGTTTGGTGTTCTTCATTCTGTGTTGTTCTTTCACTCGAGTGTTCATTCCTCGAGCCTTGGTGGATCCGGTACTCACTGGTGTGGAGGTTCTTTGCTCTAATTTTGGTCCTTTTGCTTCTGGTAGTGTTTTCGTGTTTCTATGGGTGACATTTGTTCAGCATGGTGTATCACTTTAAAAAGTATCGCACGCCCATGCAAACTATGTCATACGACAATGTAAAGTATTGTACACCTTCTTGAGAAATGTCATACGCCACTGGAAGAGTGTCGCATGGCTTCTTGAGAAATGTTGTACGACACTAGAAGAGTGTCGTATGCCTTAAGGAGAAGTGTTGCCCTCCCTTAGAGTAAAAGTGTTGCACGGTTTTTGTGAAAAACCTACGCATGCAATCAGCGAGCACTTTTCTTCATGATTCGATCTTTTTAAGAGTGGTTTTGGATACCCTTTTGGGCATTCTTCGAGCCTATGCTATTGCATTTTGAATTATGTTAGTTTATCTTGAATCGAATCTTCATGTTTCTGGTTTAGTCTCTTGGGGTTTAAAATATATCGTTTAAGTATAAGATTCTTATACTTAAGATATAATTTAATATATGCGACAAATCATTTGAGATAGGTTTCAGACCTCTCAGAGATAGGTTATGGATTCTAGGAAATTTCAGGGCTTCAGAAATCTAGACTTAGCCAATTTTTAGGGCTTCAGGATTTCAGGCTTAGCCAAATTTTGGGATTCTGCATTTTACCCCAGCTTGGTGTTTTGTTGATGAGTGGTTGTTTCTTGTGCGCTCATCATGTGCATTGTCATTGTTGGTTTGTTTGTGTGTGTCAGTTGGGTAGTGGCGTTTGGAGATTTGTTGGTTGTTGGGATGGTGGTGAAGTCTTCCGTTGCGATTGTTGTGATCCCTGTATGATGTTGTCATGTGCACTCATACTTGGAAAAAAATAAAATATCTTGGCTTGATTTGAATCCTTGTTTCCAAGGATCTCCGGGCAGGGCATTACATTCTGGATCTATAGTTAGAATTTGCATAGCCATTCATTGATATAGGCTATAAGTAGAATTATTATTTCTGGGGCATTCTCAATAGAATGAGCAGACTTCATGATTAAGTTGCAAAATCAGCTAGAAATTAGTCATTGAAGTTTGTTGCTACCAGATTTGGGGTAAACATTACTTTGAGATTTTTTTTTTGCCTCTAGAAATCATTTAACAGGTGTTTTTTCCCTTTCTTTGATATCAAATCTGGCTTTTCAAATTAGTTAGATGTCTTTATCTTTCCAAGATATTTTCAAGGCATTCTTCAAGTAGCAATGAAAAGATCTGATTTGCAATTATAGAGAGAGAGTAGAGAGATGTTTTGCATCTACATATGGAGGTTTTCCAAATGGACAAATAGAAGCATCTAATTTGATCTGGGATTTCTTCTTTTCTCTTTCTCTAGGGTGGGTTGGTTCCAGTTTGTTTGTGAGACCACATTGTTGGATCCAAAGTTATGATTCCATCACACCATGCAACTTTTCTCTTGTAATGAACAAAAAGAAATAAGAATACAGATAGTTTTGATCTATTAGGCATTTTCTATGTTTCAATTTCATGCATCTTATTGTGTTTATTTCAAGGAAATACATAAAAGTGCAGCAACAAGTTAATCTTTTATCTAAATTTTGTCTCCTATTCATTTTGTTTGTGATCTTCTATGATATATGTACAAGGTGCATATTGTCCAATTGCAATCTATTTTAGATCATATATGTTGATATATTTTACTTATTAATCAAGAAGTCATTTAAATTCTTGGTTTATCATCATAAGGTTGTAGATCTTGTGAAGGCATAGGTCAAGTATGAGATTCAGAAGGATGCATATGCCAAATTCAAAAGGTGAATGGATAGATCAGGAAAGTCCTGATGTATGGGATATGTCAATGACTTTTAGGGATGTGTGTTATGGGTTTTCGGGATTTCCCAATAGATAAAGTACTGATAAGCTATAAGATCAAAGTGTTATGTTGTTCATATCATGGTTTTGCTGAAATCAACATCATTAATCAAATAAATTTTCCCTTTAATGTTGAAGGAACTAAAAAGTGTTGTCTTTCTTGGTGTTTTGAAACATCACAATTTCAAATTACCCCAATGAGAACAAGATACATCTAGGGATAGCTACTTCTCATCTGCAACATATCCTTTTAGACACTGGGCCAACTATAAGGCTAGACCCTTCTTATACTTTAGGCTGTGTAAAACCTAGGCAGGTGGACCACAGATTCACTTATATGATACCAGTGCTAAAACATACACTTGAATCTAGCAAAGCAGATAAAACCCTTAATCTTCTTATACTTATGCAAAGATCCTAGACATGAAATAGCTAATGACATGACCTAAGAAATTGATAAGCTAAGTGAGGGCATCCTTTTCAGTTCCTTCAAAATTAAAGGAAAAGATATTTGATTAATGATGTTGATTTTAGTAAAAATAAAAATATGCAATAGTAAGAACAAATTTATCCTATAGTTGATTAGTGCCTTATCTATTGGGCATTCCCACAAACCCCTAACACACATCTTTGAAATTCATTGACATATCCCATACATCAGGACTTCTTGATCTATTTATTCACCTTGTGAATTAGACATTTGCATCTTTTTGAATCTCATACTCGACCTATCCCTTCTTAAGATCTACAATCTTATGATGATAAATCAAGCATTTACATGACTCCTTGAGTCATAAGAAAAATAAATCAACATATGCAACAAACAGATTACAACTGAATTTCATACTCTTTGTTTACAAAACACAAAAGATCACAAATAGCATGAATGTGAGACAAGTTATCAAAATGAAGATTAACTTGTTGTTGTCTTTTTGTTCATTTCTTTGAAACAAATACAATAAGATGCATGAAATTGAAATATAAAACTTCCTAATAGATGAGAACTATCAAAAAGAGAAAGATATAGTAGATGAATGAAATCCTAGATCTGATCTGGAAGTGACATGTGTCCACTTGAATCTTCATTCCCTATTGTTGTAAAACATCTCTCCTCCTTCTAAAACTAAAATCTGATATGATTTTCATCATTATTCTGTAACAAACTTGGAAATGTCTCTTATGAATGATGAAAACCCTTGTGTTGCCTGAAATATTTGAAATGAATTTGAAATGCTAATAAAACCTCCATTTAACTAATTTTGATGTGACAAAACTACCCCTAACTACATTTTTACTACCTTTGATGCTCATTCAGTTCACCATTTCATTGGGAATCAAATTTGAACTATCCTAACTAAATGAAACTAGAAAAGGGATACTTGAGAAAAATCCTCGAATAGCTTGAAACAATGGCTTCCTATATGGAAAAATACTCCAAAAGTGGAAATTTCATTCTCTCTTAATTTTGAAAATATATAATAGTGCCATACTTTCTTACTAGAAATTCCTAGAATCTCAGTTTGAATTTCAGGCTCCTATGATGGCTTTCAAACTGCATTTTGGCATATATTTAATTTTTTTACGTAAATTCAAAACTATAGGTTTAAATCAAATTTTATTTAAAACTTCTCTACACATTTAGAAAGGGGAAAATAATAATAAAATATCATTTTATGCCTTTTGATTTTTCCCTCCAAATTTTATCTAGGTCAAACCTATTTGACGAAGCTCTGATACATGTCACACTTTGATTGGCATGTCTATTGCATAGCCATCTAACACTCACCACCTAGGTGCCACATGTCACTTTCTCATTGGTCCCCTATCCTTCCATGTGGTGGCCACATCATCAGTTGCTATGTCTCATGACACTTCAGCATGGTGCAACATCATTGTGACATAGCGATGTCATGACACATGGCACTATTGCCACATCAACACCTTGGGAAGCATGCTAAGTTGGGTCACCGTACCACATGTAATTTCATGATTTTTCCATCTTAGTCCAGCTAGTGGCATGTACTACCACTTTTCACCTTGTGATTTTCCCAAAAATCCACATCATCTACTTGAATGGTAAACTTTGGTCAAAATTTCTTCATTTCCTGACTGGTCAACGGGTTCCACCATGTGAACCCAACAACTTACAAAATCCACTTGTCTTTAAGACACTATGCAATAGAGTGATTTGGTATTTAAAGACAAAAAACAACTCCCATGGCATGCATATGGGAATAAAACCCTGAGTTCATTCTTTCACAACTTCTCTTCTCACAGATGCTCTATGTCTGATTTATAGGTACTTCTTTAGGCAGAAATGGAAGATCTTCATCTCTTTTTTCTTTTCTAGACCACATTAAAAAGATCTCCAAATTTATCTTTCATAAGGATCTAATGGAATGCATTGCAACAATAATTAGTAACTAATTTTGGAAAACAAATCATCGTTTGATCAATGTCCATCCTATTGTAATTTGAAAGACACCCCAAATAAAATTCAAAATTGACACCTCAAATAAAATTCAAAACTCTCTTGAAAACTAGATGAGAATTCACTATTCATTTCATACCTTTTGATCTCCCATGATGTACATACCAAGAAATTATAATTAGTAGAAATCATTATAACTTTTCTTTTCAAACTAATGCCTTGTCAATCTGGTGAAATTAGTCGAGCCCCAAAAAAGGTCCAGGTAAAAAGAATTTTTTTTCAAACACCTGATTCTTCAAACTGATCCATTGACCATATAACATCAATTTGAAACAAATTCGACCACTAGATACAATTTTAAAACTCATTTCCACCTCGTTCTGCAAATTGTCAACTTCATGCCAAGAGGTCCTTTCACTGGCTTTAAAAACTAACAAATTGGTTCTTTACTCCACATTATTTCACCCTATCAAATCTTGTCTCATGAGGAATTCTCGGCCCAGAGATATTAACTATGAAAGTTTCCTACTAGGAACTACCTACAAGCAAACAAGTCAGAAAACCATAAAATGCATTCAGATTTGGCTTTGAAAACAGGACAAATTGACACTTGGGGGCATAAAAACTAGGATGTTAGTTCACTATCACGAGGAGAGAATAAATCTAGTATTAAGACTCATGATGAATAACATGAAAAATTTGGCAACCAGTCAAAATGGGCTACTCAAAATTGTAGAACTCAAGACAATGGCAAAAAAGTGATTTTTGTAAATGAAATGGACCTAGAAAAGTGTGTAGACAGATTCATAAAGACTTGTAAATTGGAATACTTAAATTATTTTTAGAGTAGAATAAAATAGTACAATCCATTTGATCTCCCCTATCAGAAATTTAGAGTTACAACATCCTAAAAAGGGGTACTGACCAATCTACATTTTATGATACCAGTAAAACTTTACAAATTGCAAATGGAATCGAGTTCAAAAATTGAACAAATGGATTTGTCATAAGCTCAAATCCAAAACATAAAAAGTATCTAACCTCTAGACTGCAATGAAAAATGTATTTTCTCATTTTAGTCAACTAGATAAAAGTTATAACAAGTCAAACAGGGCCTCCCAAAATTTTGAACAATTAGCATCAACATCACAACAATAAATGACCAAATTTGAGGGATTCAAAACCTAGTCAAAATATACCAAATTAAATTGAAATATCAAACACAAGTTCTTTGATACGGATAATAAACACTCCCAAAGTGGTGATTCATGAAACATTACTGGGTGTGAGATATTCAAATGCAAATTAGGCCTCCTATCATTGTTTGACACTTAGGCAAAAATGCAGATTTGGACATTGCTCAAAACAAAACTTCACAGAATGACTTAGAATGGAAATTTATTTTCATGGGATGAGTGGATGTACTGAATGAAATGTGTTAGAAGCATTAAACAACTCTTATGCCTCAAAAGGACAGCCAAGTATGCATGCATTAAAAAGTTCTTATAGGGCTTGATTTCTAGAATGGTACTCAAAATAAGGGCTTCAATTTTGAGTCCCAACTACCCTCACTTGTCTTATCAAATTATTAGGTCATTTTATTGTGTACCTCATGCCTAGGATCTTTGTTAGATTCAAGTGTATGTTTTGAATACTGGTACCATATAAATAAATTTGAGGTACACCTACCAAGGCTTTACAGAGCCTAAAGTAGAAGCCTAAAGTAGAAGAAGGGTCTAGCCTTATAGTTGGCCCGGTGTCTAAAAGGGTATGTTGTAGATGGGAAGTAGGTACCCTAGATATATTTTGTTCTCATTGGGATAAGTTGGAATCGTGACATTTCAAAACACCAACAAGGATGAAGGAGAAGAAGCTAAAGGTTTCAAGGGAGAAGAAGCTGAGGAAGAAACCAAAGATACTAAGGCCAAGAAGAGAAAAGCTAAAGAAAAAACTATGGAGAAAATAGAGAATCCTAAAAAGAAACCACAATAGGAGCCAGCTATACCTACTACTAGGTCAAGCACAAGGGCAACCACAGTTCAAGCAATAGAAGTTGTGAAGCCCAAGGGCAAGAGGAGACTTGACACAGTAGAGCCAAGTGAGGCTATTAAGAAGACATAAAAAATATTGAAGAAGAACTCAATGCCACAACTAGGTTCATATGAGGAGAAAATGAAATCAGATGACTTCAATCAATTTAAGTTGGTAAGAAACAATTCTTCTTCTGACATAGATAATTTGTGTGAAAATATTTTTACAAATGCAAATTTATTTGGGTTCACACATGTTGATTTTAATAAGTTAGGAAAAATTGATAAAAATAAGGTAGAGGAGGCCATATATGACATGATGGCTAATTTAAGACCACTAATCTAGAGATTTTCAACTCATTACCTAAGATTCTATATGACCAAGTTGAGAAAAAGTGGCAACTTAGTTTGACAACAGAAAGACAAATAAGGGAGGCTACTTTAGTCCAAGTAAGGCCTTCTTTTGACAAGAAGATGATTACAAAATCTATGAATAGGTATAAAGAGAAATTCTCACATAAACATAGAGCTTATAAAGCTTTGAAGAAACAAGTGGAAGATGTGGAAGCCAAGAGTACTAACATTTGGAAAGTTATCTATGGGCTATCCACTCAATAACTTGAAAAACATGACAAATCAACTGAGCAAGAACAAGAAAAGAATGAGGAAGGTGAGAAAGAAAATGATGTAATCCTAGTCAAAGAAGCTGATGTGGAAGGGACTAAGGGAATTGTAGAAGAAGTGACAACTAAAGATGAGAAACAAGATGTACTAAGTGTATAAGTGTCAAGTGCCAGTCCACCACATGCAAAATAGGAGAGTCAACAAGACTCAGTGATTATTATCAAGAATTTTTCTAATACCTCAACACACAACATATATCCTTTGACTAAGGATGATCTTAAGAAAATCCTTCTAGACTCTACCAATGCATCCCTACTATGCACAAACCCCATATTGGTTAAAGTGGATGAGATCCAAAAGACAAAACTTGCATCTGCAAGGGAGAAACCAAAAGAAAGATTAAATGTTCCCCCACAACCTATAGAGGTTAAAGAAAAGGAATCATAGGATCCTTTACAAGATCAAAGTGTAAACCAAGGAAACCAAGATGATAAAAAATAGATACCATCTATTATACCTACCATTATATTTCATATGAAAGAGACAAAGGCACAAAATGCCACCACATTAGTGTCAAGTCTTAATAGTTCTAGTTTTCCATCTTTGGTAATCATTGACAAAGATGGAACGAAAGTGAGAATAGGTTAGGAAGAAAGTCCTATACCAAACACACTAGCTCAAGGAGAAACTTAGAAAGAGGAGGAAAAGACTAAAGAGTCAAGGTTGGATACTAAGCCAGAGGATGAGATAGCTATACAAACACTAGTCACACTGCTAGTATCAAAATCTCCTATTAGTAGCCAAATTGTTTAGAGGTCAAGTATACATGACACCCCACTATAGATATCAAGGCTAAGCTCTAGCAAACCTATTAGTACTAAGACTACATCCTATGGTGATGTAAATATTGATGAAGTGATTGAGCTACCCAAGTTTGATCTCAACACAATCACTATAGAAGAGATGAGTATACTATAGGAAGCTCTATAGAGAAAGAAGAGGTAGGAAATTGAGGAGAGAACACAAGCAGAAGAAAGTGTTGCATGATATCAAGGATATATTCATTGATTCCTCCAACCTCTCAAAACAAAATGATAACAAGCCTATCATAGAGAAACTTATCACTACTGTGGGCAAGATCAAAGATGAAGACCTAGACTTAAATGTCAAATTTCTTGAATGGTCTAAAAGGAAATTCCATACAAAGATAATAGAAAATATTTCAAGTGCTATTGCACTTAGATAGGTTGACTTAGCAACCAAATTGGGTGTCAAGATAGTGTTAGAGATCTTCTCTCTATACACTAAACTATACAATGTGAAGAATCTCACATAAGAGACATAGAGGGCTATTGACCACTTGCCAGGATATCTACAACAAATAGGTAACACTTTCAAATTATCTCATGGTCAAATTCAAGTGCATTTCTAGAGGCTATTTTCCACTCAAGATATGCTTGTTGAGCTACAAGCACAAGATGCTAATATTTAGTCTACCTTGAATAGTATCCAATCCATGTTGACTCCTCACATGGAGGTGTTGCATAAGGAACTATCCTATGCAGAGACATTGATGATTGCTTAGTTGACCTTGTTGCCTAGCTAGATATTTGGTATCAATCACTGGAGGTAGCATTCAACAATTGGAATGCAACATTGAAGATAATTATGGGGTTATAAAAGCCATTTTTGGATAAGGACATAGTAAGGGTTGTCAAAAAAGGGGGTATATAATTTTTTTAAGAAAATGTTTTATCAAGGAAGATATCTACTCATCAGGAGTATGAGAGCACAAGAAAAAAGTACTTACTCAAGGGGAGTAATAAGGTATGGCAGAGATCAAGAAATTTTGCAAATTTTTAAATTTTGAAGTTTTATATATGAGACAAGTCAAAAAGTATACATTGTTTGACTTATGCAAAAATAAGACTGTATATGCCATGCCAAATATTTTTTGGCACTTATATCAAAGGGGGAGATTGTTAATCTTAGATTGGTTTTGACAAAGTAGAGACAAAACACTTAGTCATTATCTAGTCGAATTATAGTGTGAGCTAAGTAATCAATGTATGCCAAGTGATCAAAGTAAGCCAACAAATTAGTGTGAGATGAGTTTTCAAAGAATGTTGAGCATAATTTTTTAGCCAATACATGTTGAGTAATATTATTAGTTTGTGTCAAGCACCAGTATGTGCCAAGAAGATAGTGTGTCCTGAGTTACTCATATGTCAAGTAGTCTATAAATGTCAAGTGATTCAGGTACCAAGTAAATAGTGAGTGATGAGCCCTTTAGAAGCCAAGTTGCAACATTATGAGCACAATATATGTCAAGCATTATAGTCTTTGGATGTTGAGTAAATTTTTTTTGGGATAGTTGTTTGTAATGAAATAACCTTCTATGTAAACCATTTGTGGGCTGACAGAATGATTATTTTATGATTCTAAGAGATAAATATGAAGGTATATTGTGAATCCCTATGCATTACATACAACCAATAAGAAAAAGGGAAGCTTAAGGTAGCAATATGGATCAACCACAACTATTGATTCTTAGCTAATCCATCTACACCAATGCTTATTTAACAGAGGCAAACCCTAAAGAGTTTGTATGGGTGTAATGTGTGTAAGGAGATGAACACTAAGAGGCTGGAGAGCATTCATGGTGGCTATGATGGAAATGATAGAGAAATGCAATGAATAATTAGTCCAAGTGAATAGATTCAAGGAGTAAGAGGTTAAGGAAACATAGATCTAATCAGAAGAATCAAGTACAACAAGCAAATAGAAGGTCCAACATCTAGCACTAGTTTACTAACCACAGGATTATGGTGCTAAATTATTTTAATAGTTGATATAGAGAAAATATCCTAACGGAGTAGTCCTAATAGAGTTTATTTAAATATCTTAATTGAGTTCTTACTTTATTGTGAGTTAAAATCCATGAACAATGTGAAAGCTAACATTCTTTGTAAGCCTTTAATAGTGGAGACCTTTCACAGGGTAGATCATAGATTATGATCAAACACATTGTAACCATAATTGGTCACACTTTACAACTGTATTAGTGAGGATTTGTGGATGTCATCCCCACCCCAGTTTTATCTTCTCATTGGATGGTTTCTAGGTAACCAATTTACTGTGTCATGTGTTATTTACTTTATACTTTGAATGTGATGCATGGTTAAATTATTTTAGTTTATATGTTAAGTTATGATATGAATATTGGCAAAATGTTTTATAATTGGTGGAATGTTTTAGAGCCAAAAGTTTAAAGTACTGATTCACAACCCCACCCCCCCTCAAGAACTTACTTTCTCATTGTTATTTCCAATAGATTGAGAGATGAAATTCTACTTTTTTCTTTTCCATAATACTTAACTCTTTAAAAGAAATAATATTCCTCCACTAGTACTCTTCCTATCATCAATGTTTCCAACCCAATCAACATCAGCAAAGGATTTCAACTTGAATTTTCCTCCTTTCTTGTACCATAGACTAGAGTCCTGAGTGCCTTTTGGATATCTCATGATTCTTTTAATTTCCATCATTTGATTTTCTCTGTGATTTGTAGAAAATATTGCAACTATACTAATAGCTAATTTAATATCAGGTCTTATGTGAACAATGTACTAAAGTTTACCAATCATAGATCTATAAGTTGTTTGATTCTTCCATTCTAAAGTTCTTCAGTATCTCCTTGATATATTTTGATTGTGTAATGTAAATACCATATTTCATTTGATGAACTTGCAAGATGACAAAGAATTTTATTTCTCCAAACATTGAAATTTAAAATTCTTTCCTCATTTCTTTAGAGAATGACTTGCATGAGTTATCATGACCTATGAATAAGATATCATCCATAAATATTTCTACCAAAAAAATCTTGTTATGTGGTCATTCTTTGATATGTACAAATTATTATTATCATTTGTTCTTTAAAAACCAATGCTTACCAAATATCCATGTAGTCTTTCATACTATGCTCTAGGAGCTTTCTTTAGACCATATAAAGCTTTGTGTAATTTGTAGAAAATGTCTCTTTTCTTTGGATCAATGAAACCTTTAGGTTGATCAATGTAAACTTTCTCTTATAGAATTCCATTCAAGAAAACTTATTTTACATCCTTTTGATATACTTTGAATCCTTTATGTACAACATATGAAAGTAACACTTGTCCTTGCACATTCAATTCTAGCAACAGGAGAAAATGTTTCTCCATAGTATATACCTTCTTGTTAAGTGTATCCTTTGCACACTAGCCTTGCCTTATTCCTTGATAATTCTCCATTTTCATTCAACTTGTTTCTCAATACCCACTTTTTTCTAATTAAATTTTTGTCCTTGGGTCTAGGAACAAGAGTCCAATTTTTATTCCTTTCAATTTGTTCAATCTCTTCATTCATTGTCTCAATTCAACTTTCATTATTTAATGCATCTTTAATAGTTCTAGGTTTAAACTTGGTAAGAAAAAATTCACCTTTTAATTTTTTTCCTTGTCATTGCACCTTCTCTTTGATCTCCAATAATTTTCTTAGGTGCATGATGCCTTCTAACATATCTAGAAAGTATAGGTACCTTCTTTTTAGTTTATGGACTTGATTCACTTGGTTCACCATGCTCAAAGGTTGTAAGATCTTCTCATTCCTGCTCAAGTCCTTCTGTTTGAGACTTGGGTCCCTTTGTCTGAGAATCAAGTTCCTCTATCTATGACTTGGGTTATTCTATCTGTGACTCAGGTTGCATAGGATGCAACTTAGGTCAAACTAAAGATTTTTGAGACCGAGGTGGTGAAGTCTTTCAATTCCTAATTGCATTTACTTGAACTATAGGTAAAATATCGGGCTTAAAGTAAACTAAAGTTTTGTAGTCTTTAGGTTCCTTGTTGCTTTCTTCTTCACTATTTTCTACAAACACATCAATTTTTACATGTGCACTTTCTATAACCTTGTGAGTGGTAAGATTTAAACATTTATATGCTTTGCTCTTGTTGGAGTACCCTAGAAATATGCCTTCATCACTTTTCACATCAAACTTTCCTTTCCTTGTCTCTTTTAAGATATAAAATTTGCTTCCAAATGCTTTGAAGTAATAGATATTAGGTCTATAGCCATACCATAATTTATAAGGTGTTTGATCTATACCTTTCTTCATTTGAACTCAATTGAAGGTATGAATTGTTGTGCTAATTGCTTCCTTCTAGTATTTGGTTACAATATTTTTCTCTATCATCAATGCCCTTGCACAATCCATGATGGACCTATTCCTTCTTTCTATCATGTCATTTTTCTCATGTGTACCAAGTGTAGATACCTATCTTTTGATCTCTCTTTCTTTGAAAACTTCATTGAATTCATTAGAGATGAATTCCCCTCCTCTATTTGATCTTAGAAATTTTAACTTCCTTCTTGTTTATTTCTCAACTAGAGCTAGATACCACAAGTAATATTTTCAAAAGCTTCAAATTTTTCTTATAAGTACATTACTATCATCATCCTAGAATAATAATCAACAAATAAAATGAAAAATTTGTCTCTAGTGTAGCTATCTATACCTATTGGTCCACAAAGATATGTATGAGCTAGTTCCAAGACTTTTTTAGTATTGAAGTTTTTACTTTTGAAGCTAGTTTTACCCATCTTCCCAATCTAACATGCTAGAGTAAAGTATTGACTTAATTTCATTTATTAAATGCCCTTTACTCCCTTCTTAAGATTTCACTTTATGCACTTTTTGAATTCTCATTTAATAATTAATTAGTAATTATTAAATAACATTTACCTTTCAAGTTACCCTTTTTGGGTTTTGATCTCCTTCTATAAGGATAGATCGTTTGTAATTATCTTTCATTTTTTTCATTTTTGAGCATATAATTTGCATACTTTTAGAGAAAAACCATTACCTCCTCTTGTCTTTTTATTCTCTATGATATCTTTTTACATGTAGGTATTCTTCGAGCTTTTTGAATTTGTATTGCACAAATCCTTCATGGTATTAGAGCTAGATATGTTGTAGCTTATTTGATATTTGGAGAGAAAGGGGAATGAGGTTTTGATAGAACAAATCTAGATTTTTTCACATATTTTTTTTTATAAAAGCAAGGGGATCTCTAATTTTTAGAGCACTCTGAGGCCAAATAGACCTCATAAATGGATTCAAAATGCATCAAAACTATCATTTTCATATAAAGTTTGTCAATTTTGGACATTGTTGACCTGGGAGACAAACTAATTTTGCACAATAGGGCTATACAATCTCTACACACAATCTAAGGCAAGCTTTTTTATTAAAAAAATACAAAAAAATACATTTTTTAGCTAATGCCATATCAAAATTCTGCTACCAGTCACCAAAACTACTAGCAGTAGTAGTAACCACCAGCGGTCCTATACATCGTTGTAGCTCTAGTGATTGCCAGCTTCCTTCACTAATAGAGAAAGCCACCCACCACCATCTCTGCTCTGCTTAGCTACCTAACGACCACCTTTGCTCCACCTCCACTCTGCCAAGGGTGATTTTATTTATTTATTTATTAAAAAAAACTTTCTTTTTCAAGCATTTTTGGGGGCCCTATTTTTTTTTTTTGTGATATCTCAAGCATATGAGGGTCTTTTTTCAATCTGAAAGAAGTGCTAGAATGATGGTTCTAAGATGAAGGCAATGATGCAAGTATTTTAGGGAATTATTTGTAGTTTGGTACCTATTATTGCACTTGAAATTTTTTTGATGACTTCTATCTTCTAGGGGGCATAACTTTTTTGTTATAGCTCTATTTTTTTATCCAAAAAAATGCCAGAAAGCTCTTCTCGAGAACTTTCCATATTCTTTTTCATTACACCAATATTTTGTACCAGGTATTTGTGATCTATTTCTAAATCTTTTTTTTCTCTTCACTCATTTACACATTCTTTCTGTAAGTTGGGGTTTAGTTATTTGCATTTTGGGGGGTGTTTTTATATTATTTTATGTTATTATACTAGCATATCAAAAACCTTCAAAAAAGCCCTTCTAAACTAATGGTTGAGACCTCTTCTTTTGTAGAAATTCTAACCCCTTGCAATTACCACACTTGGAAGACCTTGATGACTTGGCTTCTCTGGTCAAAAGGCTTGTGGTCATGTTTAGATGTTGTGTAGCCTATTTTTTAGAGGCCTTATGAGATCATACAAAACTAAAACAAGATGTATCACACAATCAGATTGATTACATTATAGGTATTAGATAGTCTACAGTTTCATCTAGACAGGTGCAATATTCCTCTAGCTATGTGGACCAAGATTTATGGCTTGTTTGGTACTGTGAATGAGTTTAGGGCACTTTAGATAGAGGTAGAGCTTACCTCTCCTATACTAGATTCCTTTCTAACTATTGATAACTTCTTGATGAAGTTTAGTCAATAGAGATCCATGTTGTAGGGTTGTGGAAAGATGAAGACTAATGCTAAGTGCATCTATCTAATTCTCTCTAATCTTCGAGGAAATTTTCAATTTTTTTCTTCTACCTTCTATTCCACCAAAGATGATTTGGGGAATAGATTTGTTATGCCTAATTTTGAGGTCTTTTGTGATCACTTGACTAGAGAGCAGTCAAAGCTTACATAGTTGCATACTATGACTAGTTCCAAGATGAAGGTATTGGTAGCTCAAACATCTATAGGAAAGCCAAAGTAGAAACCAAAGCATAAGTCAGGTTCATCAAGCAGTGAGGGTTCCTCCAAGCCTAGTCCCAAATTAGATGCTTGGAATCCCTCTCAAAAGGATAATTCTTCTAAATCTTGTGAGTCTTCCTCCAAGACTAAGAAGTACATTGATGATGCTTGAAATTTTTATAGCAAGGAAGGACATCCAATTTCTAGGTCTGGAAACATCTTGAGGCATTAGAGGAGGCCATGCAAAATTCTAGAGTTTCTTCTCTAAAGCCTCTACCTCCTCCTATAATGAAAGGATATGCTCTTTCTACATGAGCATTATCTTCTACACCTTCTTAGATTCTTGATTCTTGAGATTCCCATCATATGACACACTCACCTGATTTGGTTACTTCACTTACTCAAAGTGTTACTGCATAGATTGTAGTTGGTGATTATTCTCATCTTTTAGTTACAAGTTTAGGAACTATCTCTTTAGAAGGTGGTTCACTACAGGATGTTCTCTTGGTTTCAGCCATTTCTATGAACCTCCTATCTATCTTTTAGATTTTTCATTTAGGCTCTGGAAAGATAGTTGAGTTCTCACCACATGATGTGATTATTTGAAACCTCCATGATCTTGACTTGGTTATTACTATAGGGAGTGTTGATCTTAAGTCTCACTTATATCAGTTCGATGGCTTTGAGAGCTCTGATTCTATAGATGTTTCTCTCATTGCTCATTTAGACATAGTGACCAAGCTTTGACATGAGTGTTTTGGCCATGTCAACTAAAAATATCTACAATATATGAGTACATAGGAGCTAGTGATTAAATTGCCTTAGATCTCTTGTACCGATGGTGTGTGTCAAGGTTGTGCACTTGGAAAGCATCATAGAGATTCCTTTCTGATAGGTAGATCCACACATGCTAAGGCACCATTGGATTTGATACATAGTGATGTTATGTCATTCCCACTCCATATTTCTCAGCTACTTGATATGTGCTCACCTTCATAGATGACTTTTCTAGACACACATGGGTGTACTTTCAATAGTACAAGTTTGATGTCTTTGATTCCTTTTGAATATTTAAGACATTTGTGGAGACGTAGTCTAGTCTTTATGTTAGCGTATATGCACTAACAATAGGAGGGGAGGAATATGTGAATTAGTGTTTCAAATATTTTTTTAGTGATCATGGTTTACATCTTCATTTATTTGTTTCCTATACACCTCAACAAATTGGGGTTGTAGAGAGAAAGAACAAGGCATTATGGGAGATGGCCAATTGTATGATTCAGTTTAGATCTATGAGTTCTTCATTCTAGGCTAAAGCTATTTATTGTGCCAACTATATTTAGATTTAGATACCTCACAAGGTATTGTGACACATGATTCTTGAGGAGGCTTGGACTCATGTCAAGCTTGATGTTTCTACTTTCCATAGTTTTGGTAGTGAGGCTTGGGCATTTATTCCATATGCTCAAGGGAAAACCATGGAGAAGAAGAGTTTATCACTCTTTTTTTTCTTTACTATGAGAATTTGATGGCATACATGTTGTTTGATCCTAATTATAGAGATTTATTATTTTAGTGACATGTTTAGGTTGATGAGTGTTATCCTCCAATGGATCCTCCATCTCCATCTTCTACCTCACTACCTAGTACTTCCTCTACTCCTCTACAAGATTATGCATCCTTTGAGAAAGATATAGATATTGATCCCTATTCACAACCTCCACCAGATGTCTTTTCAATGCCCAAGTGGGCTCGTGATACTATTGATGTAGTTGTCTACACCTTTGGTAGGTGATCTTACAGATGCTTGTCCCACTCATGCTCAAATTGTAGGTAGTGGCCTTTTGAGTCATGTCATTTAGATGATCCTTAGATTTTTCCATAGGTGATAGGACACACAGAGTGGGATATGACTATGGATAAGGAGTACTATTTTTTGATGAAGAACCATACATGGGATCATTTTCCTATTCCAAAAGGAAGAAAGTTGGTTCAGTGCCAATGGGTGTACCATACCAAGTATGTTACAGATGGTTCTATTGATAGGTACAAGGCACATCTTCTTGCAAAGGGTTTTTCACAAGTTGAGGGTATTTATTACTCCAAGACATTTTCCCTTGTTTCCAAGATGAATTCTATTTGCCTTGTACTCTCTCTTGCATCTTCATAGGGATGGACAAATTTTAGATGGATGTGAAGAGTGCCTTTTCACTTGGAGACCTTCATGTGGAGCTATACATGGAGTAGCCTAATGGTTTTTTGTAGGACTTTTCATTAGTATGCAAGATTTGAAGGTTTGTATATGGTCTCAAATAGGCCCCTAGGGCATGGTATGAGAAGATGGATTCCTTCTTGCTTTCTTCATAATTCACTCAGTGTAAATCTGATCCTATAGTTTGCATTCAGCATCATGGGACTTACTTATTGATATGTGTTCTTTATATTGATAAACATATCATCATAGGAATCTTACTCTCCATGATATAGAATGTCTAGCAAGCATTGAGAGAGGAGTTTGAGATGATAGATCTTGGACTTCTACACTATTTTTTGGGCCTATAGGTTGTTCAGTCTTTGGATGGGATAACTATATTATGGCAGAAGTATGCTCTTGTTATGCTTTAGAGATTTGGCATGCTTGATTTAAAGCTTGCTCCAACACCTTTTTAGTGAAGTTTTGTTTTATCTACCACTTGATTTACTCCTATAGTGGATTCTACTTTATATAGACAACTTGTGGGTAGTTTTTTGTACCTGATACACACATGTCCTTATAATTCCTTTATGGTTGGACTTGTCTCTTGATTATCCCATTATCCTCATGAGAATAATTGTCAAGCTTCCAAATGTATCTTGAGGTATATTAAAGGTAAAACATGTTATGGCATTCACTACACATTAGGGGATCCTCACATTATTGGTTTCATAGATTCAGATTGGGTTGGTAATATTGATGATCGCAAGTATACTTCTCATTTTGTATTCTATCTTGGTTCTAGTCCTATCACATGGACTTACAAGAAGAAGGATGCCCACACATTATCATCTAGAAAGGCGGAATACAAGGTAGTTGTATTGGCTAGTCAGGAGGCTTTGTGGCTTTAACAGTTGATGATAGAGTTTGGATTTTTTCCTAATAGTCCCACCTTTCTTTGGTGTGACAATCAAAGTTCTATACACATTTCACACAACCTAGTTGAGCATCAATGGACCAAGCACAACGAGCTTCATATGCACTCCATCAGGCAGCTAATTTAGGATGACACTTTGAGCTTGGAGTACATTCCTATTGCTCAGTAGGCTATAGAAATCTTCACTAAACCTTGTGCATCCTCACGGTATCTTGAACTATATTCTATGCTTTAGGTGAACGAAGTTGTCATTAGGGGGGTCTTAGTGATGAGTCCTTCCTTCTTTTTCATGCTATCTCTTTTTGGAGTAGAGTTTTTCCCACTAGGTTTTCTCTATTTCTCTATTTCATAGAGATTTGGTTTTGATCAGGTACCTCATCAGGCCTTATTGCTGGGACCCAAGTTTACTTTCACCATTGCATTATTTGTAGCTACATTGTTTCTCATCTTAAGGGGGGGTGTTAGAGTAAAGCATTAATTTCATTTCATTTATTAAATGTGCTTTACTCCCTTTGTAAGATTTCACTTTATATACTTTTTGCATTCTCATTAAATAATTAATTAATAATTATTAAATAGCATTTACCTTATAGGTTACCCTTTTTGAGTTTTTATCTCCTTCTATAAGGATAGATCATTTGTAATTATCTTTCATCTTTTTCAATTCTAAGAAAACAATTTGTATATATTTTAGAGAAAAACCCTTGCCTCCTCTTGTCTTTTCCTTCTCTTTGATAGGTTTTTACATGCAAGTATTATTAAGGCTTTATGGATTTGTATTGCTCAAATCCTTCATGAAATTGTTTGCATATGGCCATTTTAGGTTTCTCTAGATCTGGAATACTTCTCACTCTTCTTTTCTTACTTATAGTAAACAAATTATCAAATTTTACATGACACATTCTTTTATGCCATAACCAACTTTCCTCTACTTGTGTTAAAAAGAATGAACTTACAGTAAGATCAAGGTAGAATAGATTACCTTTTTTCTAATTGATTAGGATGTAATACATACTTGTTTTTTAGGAATTTTAGGCTTGTATATCTAATAGTTGCCAAGTGTAGTGTCATGAGTTCTTGCCATGCTTTGAAGTTATATCTATTCAACTTAGGACTATCTCTTCTATAAGACACCTTGATCTTTAGCTTAGGTCCTTGAAACCTTTTCTATAAGCACCAAAATCTCTAATACCAATTGTTGGAAATATAAGAGTAATTGAGAGGCGAGGTGTGAATTAGTTACCACTATTAAAACAATTCCAAATCCCATAGATATCAATAGAAACTCTTATAACTCACACCTCAGCTAGAACTAGAAATACACTATAACTCAGTTAGCAAAGAAATCTTAATATATTAATGTACATTAACCTTTAGTAACTTAGTTGTAGAAAGATAAAGCAAGAAGAAAATAACATGAACATAAGAGACACCAAGATTTAATATGGAAATTCAATTTGGGATGACCACCAATGCAACTAGTTACAACTCTTCACTCTTCTGAAGTGAGCCATGTTAGGAGCTAGCCCTATTAAAGGTTACAAAACACACTATTAGGTGTGACCCTATTAAAGGATTTAAATCACCCTATTAGGAGTGGCCTTGTTAGAGGCCTTAAGACACTTCAATCTAGAAATGCCACCTTGTTATAGGATTTACAAAATGACTATTAAGTAAACCATGCTAAGAGATTTCTTCAATGCTACAATTGTTAGAGAGTAAGAATGATTGACCTGATTGGCAAACCAATTGTATTGTAGATTCAAATCACTATCCTATTTTACGTTGTAGACCCTTTCTAATCAAAATATTCTTTACATCTTCCTAGATATTTTGTGCTTAATCAGATATCCTTTTTTATTTGCATCTTATCTTCTTTCCACTACTTTTATATTTTCAACCCACAACTTGACATTTCATAGATATGAAATACAATATCAAGTTAGCTTGAATACCCTTACAAATAAATAATTAACATACATTAATTTGGCTTGCATAAATAAAATAAATAATGAAGTTATTTTGATGTAGATTAGCTTGAACTGAAACTGAGCCACTCGGTTACCACTAAGTTCCTTGGTAACTAACTTGACTTGGTTTACACTAAACTTCTAACTCTATTACAACTAAAATCCTTTGGTGATAGACCTAGCTTAGCTTCAACTAGATCACTAAATTTTTCTTCTGCTTGGCTCATAGATGATTCTTCTGAGCTCAGTTCCAACTGCCAATGCTTGATTAGAGTAGAAAATTTGGGTAACATCAATGATAATATTTAATTCAATAATTTTTATCAACATAAACTAGCCCAAAATCCCCTTAGACATAATAAGAAAATATCCTCTATGGAGAGTAGCATGAAATGAAGCTCCATAATCTAAAACCTATGAATCTTCAACACTTTCTAAAGAAAGAAGCAAAACATCCTCTTTGGATTTATTACTTACCATATTTACCTCCTTGTTTCCATCTTGTTTATCTCCTTCATTGTTCTTTCGAGTCCAACAATATTTCTTCTTGTGCCCTAGTTTTCCAAAGTACTAGCAATGTCCTACTCCCCTTGATTGGGACCTATTTATCTTTGATTTTCCTCTTGATTTCCCATGATTTATACAATTGTTTCCTCTCTCATTCATTCTGACTCTGCTATGTGCATTCAAAAAAATTCTTGATGTAGATCAATCTAAACTTTTCCTATGAGTTTTCTTACTTAGAATAACACCAATGACATCATCATATTTTAGGATATTATATCTAGAAACAAAATTACTCACTGCCATGACCAAGCCATTTCAGCTTTCAAGAAAAGAGCACAAAATTAAGAGAGCCCTAATTTCTTCATCAAAATTAACAATTGCAAAAGGTAATTGAGTGGTAACTATATTAAACCCATTTAAATGATCAATAAAAGATCCACCTTTTATCATCTTCATACTAAATAAATACTTTGTGAGAAATACCTTGTTTGAAGTTGGGGGTTTTTGATATAAAATTACTAGAGTTTGCATAAAATCTTTAGTTATCTTCACTTTTGTAATATTAAATGCCACTGATTGTGCCAAACATATTTGAATACTTCCAAGTTCTTTTTGATCTAAAATATTGCAGTCCTCACCTATCATAGTGGTCAGTTTTTTGGATTTTCCTTGCAATTGATGACATAAATCCTTCTAATAAATATAGTACCCATTTGATAATTTTCCCTTTAAACTTTTCAACCTTCAACTTACCCTCATTTTCCATTTCTCCCACTCAATTGCAAGACTTTACTGTAGAGGATAGCTATAAAAAAAATCACTATGATATCACTTGTTAGCATTAACCATAGACATAAATAACAATTACATTCAAATATAACCAATGTTATAAAATAATAAATTGCATAGAAGAGAACATAAGACATAAAGATTTAATGTGGTTCATCCAATCTGTGGGCTACATCCACCAAACAAAAGGTCCAATATTCTTATTATCTAGTGATTACAACCTAATTATAATTTGTAATCACTTACAACTCAATACCACCACAAAGATCTAAAATCTCATCAGTCATTATAAAATCCATCACCTTAAGATATTTTATAGAAGATTTTTTCCACTTACAAAATTAGGGCTAGAATAAGTTGTCCAATACAAAAAGTAGTAGCCAATACCTTTTGCAATAATAAAATCAATTGAGCTTTTGGAGATGTTGCCCCCAAAACCACTATGGGGGTGCTATCCTTCAACCTCACCCTATAACGTGATAGGGAGTTCCCCTAGGATTCCACCCTAAGACCCCATAAGGGATGGTTCCCCTTGACCCCGTCTTGGGTGCACTTCCTCTAAATCCCCATAGTAGGGAAAACCACATCAAATATAGAAATTAACTTCTGAGTCTGAACTAACCTTCAAGGGTTGTGTGGAATTGTGGAAAAGATATCATAAGATACATAGTCATTACAATAATAATATCAAGAAGAAGTTTATAAATTTTAACTAAGATCTAATTTTAATTTGGATCTAAAATACATTGAAAAGGGCATGGGTGAAAAGAGTGGCTACCTACTTCTAGCCCAATTAGGTGCACAAAGATAAATAAATTAAAATTTTAAGTTCTACACTTAGATGGAATTACAATAAGATGGTGTATCTATGGGATGATAGCACTACATAATAGTTGAGTCACTGCATATTCTTAATTCATAAATATACTCATTGATTTCTTTGATGGGAAGGATTTTGAACTCAAGTTTAAGAATTTGGCATAGTTGATATAGAATAGACCAATAGAAAATTATATCTTATGATTTTAGAGGCTATTAGTATTTTGGTTACAAACATTTTTAGAGGATTATGGTAGCACTACATGTTGATGGATTAATGAAACCTAGAAAGATTAGGTCAAAGGTTCCAAACCCAAAACCCTCATGGAAGAACTAAATAAGGTAGGTGACATGGCTATTTGATACTCTTCTTCTAGGAATTAAACATATGCCAAACAAAAACTCAAATACAAAGATAAGGATATAAAATAATTCTCAAAAAATTCAATAATGGATGATGCCATAAGGAAAGAGATCGAGAGAAAAAGTGTTTGTTTCACATGCAAGGAACCTTGAGAAACAAGTAATTGATGTTTAGCCAATGGATTGATCTATTAAATTGAGTGTTTTTTTTTATTGAAAAGGAAAGTGAAGAATATGAGGATCAATAAGTATGTAGTAAACAAGAAACTAATCATAGGGTGAGGATTTCCACATTTTTGAAGAAGGGAGGAACCATTGTCACACTTTTGTGACTCCAAGATGTCGTGTATTTTGGGTTTGAGGCACACTATAGGGATAACAAGTGGTAATCATAGTTGATAGTGGAGTCATACTTAATTTCATCAATTTATCACTAATTACCAGATGAGGCTTACATGCAATGGAGATTGGTCCCAAAATAGTGTGTTTTGTATTTTAGCTAACCTTAACACTAGAATGAACATTTTGGAAAAATAAATCACATTTGAACACCCTATATCATTGGATCCTAAGAATTTGGAGGAAATGCTTAACCTAATTATTTTTGTTTTATTTTCATTCTAAATAAACCATTTTGAGAATTTTTGGAATTAATTTGAGTCTAATTCTCAATTTCCTTCAAAAAAAGAGTTTCTAACAACAAACTAATTGTCATAGAGTGGAACTCACTATATGGAACATAAGTTGTTATCCTAAATCAAAAATAATGTGATTCTTTTGAATTTAGTTTTCTAACATTAGTATCTAGTGATCTCTACTAGTTTCATTTTATTATGTCAAATCTTGTTATTTTATTATGTTTTGAAGCTACGGATAATTTCACATAGGTTTAGTATATCTATATCATAATTTATTATGTATGCATTGACATTCAAGTTTTCTTTTTCTCTTGTAAAGGTGACATAAATGGTTGGTGGCTAGATCTTTTTAATGGATTTTTTTAGCTTATTTTTCTATTTTAATAGAACAAATAAGTTGATAAATGTTGAAAAGACTATGTTTATAAAATTAGAAATACAAAAGTCATAGTAAACTCAAAATATTTTACTTTAAGATCATAATCATTGAAAATCTCATTTCAAGTAGCATCAACTTACAAAATGAAATTTCCAAATGAATTCATTTGATCCCCCAAAAACCAATGTAAAAGTGATTTTTTATTAGTATTTTGATAGCTGCAAAGAAGACTCAATTGAAGTTATCATTGAAGAGTAGAAAGGTTCTATCTAATATAGTTTTATCTAAGAGGCTTTGATGTAACACTCACCAATTCATTCTTTTAAAAGTGATCTCTCATGGTTCTTTTTTTAAATATGTGTGATCTCAATAAAAATCAAGATGTGCAAAATTTTTTAACCCACTATTACATGACTAAACTGAATAAAAAGGATTTCAAAGTCAAGATTGTAGGAGGAACTTGTACTATCATATAGTAATGTGTTTTCCTAGTTAAGAAGTATTGAGGGGAACTGCATAGTGACAAAATATTTATTTTTATTATATTTGGACTATATGAATTTCATATTAGGTCTTTAATGGATGAAGGCTCTAAAAATATTAAAAAAAAAGTTTCAAAAGGATGTAGTTCTCACTCAATATTGATAGGAAGTATTTGGTGTCTGTATTTATGTTGATAAAGGTAAGAGGGGGATCTTAGTGAATTAGATGGAAAAAAATTTCAGATACTATGAGGTCATTTGGAAAATAGAATGTTTGTTTTCAAGAAAGAATCTAAGTAGAAAATAAGAATAATCCCATGAGGATGAGCTTTAAGTATTGTTTAGTAAATGTAGTTTAGGCTTTGTAGACATTCTACTATGTATAGCCCCATATAGAGGTTTCAAGTACATGATTCAAGTAGGATGAAGCCAAGGAAATCATCACGACTCTCAACAAACATCCCATGAAGCTAAAGAGATAGAAAAGATAATTTAGGAACTTCTTAACAAATTCTAGATCCATTCCCTATGAAAATTTAGTAGTTTTGGTGAAGATGAAGGATGAAACCTTTAGGATGTGCATGACTAACAAAAACAAAACAAGGAGGTAATCAAGAAAAGAGATCATATTCTAAGGAATTCTAATGAGGTCACATTCAAAAATACACACATAGTTGTGGGTGGAAGCAATCCCCTTATAGAAATGGATCAAAATTCTATTATTTTTCCTCACTAAGAAGGATATCAGAAAAGGTCAAAAGGAAGAAAGTTTCACTAGAACTGTAGTAAGGAACCTTTATTTGAGGTTGTTGCATTATTTTCAAATGAAAAATTATTTATTTATTTTTCAACCTTTGTTGCACATTTCAAGAAAAATAAATAAAATAATAATAATTCAATGACACTTTCCTCTTAATATTTTATAAACTTTAAATCTTTTATTTTATTCTCCCATGATAGATAAATAAAATTATACCTTCACCTTACCATTCTACATCCTCAATCAATGTGCATTATAGGTGTTCCTCTCACAATTTTTGCCAACTATTGATGTTGTTAGTTTATCTCTATCATTGATCAGTCTATTGGCATAATGTGTTGTATACCTTTCAGAAGTTTTATAATATTATGTTCATAGTGCACATTGGCAAAATTGAAGTACATATGTATCATTAAGAGCTAATAATTTTGGGTCACTTTACAGATCAATTAAATTATCATAATATTTAAATATAAAAATTTGTAAATTGTATAAGTCTAATATTAAGGAAATTCAATTATTAAAGTACCCATTACTAAATTTGAGCTCAATGATTTTGTGAACCCATTTTTTTGATTCACATTTATTACATTACCATGTGTTTATATTTATGTGAGCTTGTGTCTATATAGGAGATAAAATATTTTGTGGTTGTTGATGTTTGGTAGCTTTAGCTAGATAAACTATGAGACTAAAGTGAATATATATATATAAAATCATTTATTATTATATTAATTAAATAATAATGGATAGACATGTCTCCCCATGTCTCTACCTTAATATACATAAGAGTGATATTGCTGTCATTAGAAAACATATACTTTAAAAACAATGCAATTACATGTTCACTGATCCTCACGAAAATCAACATGATATCAAAGCATACTGCAAATGTGCCAAAAGAATCAAATATAGTTTATAGAGATAGCATATTTTTCATACCTAGGTTAAAAGAAGACAACAATGAAGAATCTATATACGCATTGAGCACTGACAGGAATGAAGACATGTTTTGTTACTATGTCCTTCATAAAATATGTTTGTCTAAACACCATCCTTCTATTTTATATGCTTGATCAGAGAGGTTTCTTTGTGAAGAACTATTAATAATGATAGCCTTCCAATGTTATCAAATTTCAATTTCTGTATAGATTTTGAAGTCAATGGGAAGTCACAATAATAAAGAACACGATGAAGAAACTTAAAATTAAATTAAATATTATCAAAATATGTAGCATTAATATAGATGATGGAGAAAGGATTTTTTTTATTGTAAGTGTTTTTTTTTTTCATTTTGACTAAGAAAATGATGTTCTCTTTGATGCATCTTGCACAACAATGGATTGGATGTTAGTTTTAAGTAGCTTGGGTAGTTTTTCCTCCAAATGTGATTAATTTGAAAATAATTGTTAGCATTACGACAAATATTTGTTAATTAATTGACTCCTTCTAGAAGCCACTAGTAACCTATTGGTTAGGTTGTTTTAATTGAGAAGTAAATAGAAAATTCTTGGTTAGGAAGCAACTAGAAACTTCTTGGTTGAGTTGTCTTAATCAAGAAGCAACTAGAAACTCTTGGTTAAGTAGTATACAAGAAGTCAAGGGAGGCATTTGGAGAATAGAATAGAATAGAGAACAACAAGAGTTGTAAGAGTATTTGTAGTGTTAGAAAATGAGTTTACAGTTATAGAAAATAGTCTTGCAGTGTTAGAAAGGGCACAATGATAGTGTTGGGGATAGCATTGGGGAATATCAATAGGAGACATTAGGAGGTTGTCTGAATTCTGGCCGTGAGAAGCAAGGAATTTTGTATCTCTTGATTTGCTGAAGTTAATATATTTTCCATCTAGAGAACTAGTTTTTCCTTAGGGGTTTAATAGGGATAATTTATTCGAAAATATTGTGTTCTGAATTACTTTCTATATTTTATTGGTAAAGTTGTAGTTGTGATATTTTTGATATTAGCTATGAATTTATTTTTAGTAGTTTAATAATCATTTGTGATAGGAGATTAATAATCAGTGACTACAACCTAGTGTTAATTTTCACATGGTATCAGAGCAATGTTGAGGGTAGAAGAGTTTTACCCTATGAAAGAAATTAAGGGTTTATATAACCTAGTGTAATCTCTTCAAAATTATTGCTTTGATCCTTTGAGATGGCTTCAGCTGGTTTGAGAGATCAGGATAAATTGGCTGGTGCCTCAAATTTTGGTGTCTAGAAGGTGAGAACTTCTTTATTGTTGGAGGAGAATGGTATCAAGGATTATGTTACTAGTGTTGTACTTGTACCAATGGATGTGACATAGCTTATAACATATAAGAAGGATAATATAAAGGAAAGGAGGATTATCCTTGATGGCGTCAAGGATCATATTGTTCCACATATCACAAAGTTAGATACAATGAAGAAGATGTGGGATGCCATTTTGAATCTATACCAGAATGCTACCACCAACAAGAAGATGATTCCTAGAGAGAAGCTAAAGAATACTTAGATGAACCAAGGAGAAGATGTTACAAGTTACATCACTAGTCTTAGACTTGTCAAGGATGAGTTAGTAGTTGTTGGAGATAGTTCTAGTGATGACGAGCTAGTGAGAATAGCCCTAAATGGATTTTCTAAACAATGGAGTGTCTTTGTTCAAGTTTTTAGTGGACAAGATACCTTACCAAGTTGGGATTGACTATGGACTAATCTCACTTAGGAGGAGTTTAAACTAAGTCTTTTCAATGGGGCCAACAAGAGTAAAAAAAGTAAGGTGGAACATGAAAACATTGCCCTAGCAGGAAAAGGGAAAGAAAAGAAGGGGTCTAAGAAAGGATCAAATTCACAAAGTGAGAAGAAGAAGGACCTTTCTATGGGAAAGTGCTTTGGATTTCATGATTATGGTCACTATGTCAATGATTGTCTAGAAAGGAAGAAGGAAAAGAAGTAGGTGGCAGCTTTAGTAAGTGCAGAAGAACTATCTAGTAGACTGGAAGATGAGTTTGCACTTATATCTTGTATGGTGAGATCAACCTCAAAAACTATCTGGTATATAGATTTTGGGGTGTCATTTCATAGTTATAAGGAGGAGAACACCAATATCCAGATTTCTATGGGAAACTTGTCTAACCTAACCCAGTTGGGAAAGGGATTGTTTAGCTTCATAGGGAGAATGGAAAGATAATTCCAATTCATGATGTATTGCATGTGCCAAGCTTAGGTATGAATTTGATTTATGTATTTTTTGTTAGGATAGGGGGTATAATGTACTCTTTAGAGGGACACATGTGTTGATTAAGAATAACTATTGGAAATCACCCATAACTATTGGAGTTAGGTGTGGTCGCCTTTATAGGTTGCAGTTTGATACTCCTAAGGCACTCATGAGCAGCACTAATCCTAGAGATCTTGGAGAGCTATGGCATTAGAGGATGGGCCATATTCATCATGGAGCACTCAAATTGCTTTGTGAGATGGTGATAGTTGTTCTAGAGGTGAGCACAGAGCATGATGATGTATGTAAAGGATGCATGTTGGGGAAGTTTGCAAAAGAATATTTTCCAAGGAGTGACACGAGATCTGAAGATGTTCTTGATCTAGTACATTTAGATGTTTGTGGACTAATGTTGACAAAGTCTATTAGAGGATATGAGTACTATGTTACTTTTATCGATGATTTCTCTAGAAAGACCTAGATATACTTCTTGAATACCAAGGATGAGGTTTTCAGTTGGTTTCAAGAGTTCAAGGCTCTAGTGGAGAACTTGATAAGAAGGAAGATAAAGGTTCTTTGGTTAGACAATGGAGGTGAGTACAAAAGAAATAACTTCTAGAAGTTATATACTAGGGAAGGAATCAAGAGAGATCAGATTGTTCCTTACAATCCACAATAGAATGGAATTGCAAAGAGGAAGAACCATTCTATATTGGAGGTGGCAAGATCTATGCTACATGACCAGGATATGCCCCACTACCTATGAAAAGAGGCTTGTAGTACAATAGTCTACATTTAGAATAGGGTTCCACACAAGGTAATAGGGAGGATGACACCAGAGGAAGATTTCACAAGTAAGAAGCTTGTTGTTAGCCATTTCAAAACCAAGTTAGATCATAGACTATAGAGAGGGGGTACTTTTTTGGGTATAGCGAAACCTCAAAGGAATATAGGATTTTTATCCTTGAGACTAGAAGAATTATTTTTAGCCATGATGTAAAGTTCATGGAGGACAAGGAATTTAGAAGGTCTAGAGATTTTCCAGTAGATGATCAGACTAAGAAGCTAGTAGAGGCTCCAAGGCCTAGTCAAGGGTAGCAAAGCACAAGTATAGTTACCAATACAAGTCTAGGCTTAGTGGTGAAGATTCACAGAGCATGGAGCAACAAGTGCAAAAGGAAATGCATCTAGAAGAATTAGAAGTTGATATTTCATCCTCTATAGTTGGTAGTAGGAATTATAAGGTTCAAGAGATACTAAGGGATACTCATAATTTTGTGGGAGCTCCTTCGAAGAGTACTAGATAGCGGAAACATCCAACCAAGTTCAATGAATATATGCCATTAGTTAGTGATTTGGTAGATAGTGAACCTTCGAGCTATTAGGAGGCTATAGAGGATCACGTATGGAAGGATGCTATGGTTGAGGAGTATTCCTTAGTAATGCAAAATGATGTGTGGGAAATAATTCCTAGGCCAAAAGATAGAGTAGTAGTTAGATCACACTAGATCTATAAGATAAAGTACAGTGAAGATGGTAGCATCAAGAAATACAAGGAAAGTTTCATATCCAAGGGGTTCTCTCAAAAGGAGGGAATAGCCTATGAGGAGGCATTTTCTCCAGTGGCTAAGTATACTTCTATAAGAGTCGTGATCTCATTTGCAACATAGATAGGATGAAAAATCCATCAAATAGATGTCAAGACATCATTCCTTAATGGTGAATTGAAGGAGGAGGTTTACATAGAGCAACTAGAAGGCTTTGTAGCACACAAAAAAGAGATCCACATGTGCAGATTGAAGAGAGCATTGTACAAACTCGAGTAGGCTCAAACCATGGTATGAGCACATTGATACTTACTAGCAAGAAATGGACTTTGTGAAGAGTGAACTGGATACTAACCTCTACTACTTAGTGGTTAGGGGTGAGATTCTCATTCTTGTTCTTTACATGGATGAATTGTTTCTTATAGGTTCACTAGAGCTCATAGAGGGCTACAAGATGGACCTTGTAGAAGAGTTTGAGATGAAGGACTTAGGACTAATGCACTACTTTCTAGGCATGGAGGTGTGGCAAATAGATGGAGAGATTCGAGATGGAGGATTACAAAACCATGTCTACACCCATGATCAACAATTGGAGGAAGGTAGATACATCTAAGGAGAAGGATGTAAATTCCACCTTATACAAATAGTTGATTGGTTTGCTTATGTATTTGGTCAACACTAGGCCAAATATAGCATTTCCAATAAACTCTCTTAGTCAGTTCATGGTTGAACCAAAGAGAATGCATTGGATAGTGACCAAGCATGTATTGCGTTACTTGCATGGTATAGTTGAGTATGGGATCAAATATATTCAAGGTGAAGGTATTAGGTTGATGGGCTATACTAATGCAAATTGGATAGGTAGTACAATAGACAAAAGGAGCATTTCAGGGTGTTGTTTTAGTCTAGGATCATGAGTTATATCTTGGTTCAACAGGAAGTAGAAATATGTTGCTCTAAATTTAGCAAAAGAAAAATAAATAGCAACTAGCATGGTGAAATGTGAAGATATATGGCTTTAGAAGTTGTTAGTAGCCTTGTTTGGTCAAAAGGTTGACACTACTATGATACACTGCAACAATAAGAGTTGCATCAAGTTATATGAGAATCAAGTGTTTCATGATAGGTCTAAAAATATAGACATTAGATATCACTTCATTAGATTGTGTACAATAGGGGGTTGTTTAGCTATAGTGCATACCTACAAAGGAGCAGGTAGTAGACATTTTGAAAAAGGCATTGGGGAAGGCAAAATTCATCTTCTTCAGAGATAAGTTGTGTGTCATGCAAAATAGCTTCCTCGCTAAGAGGGAGTGTTAGTTGTAGGTAGCTTGGACAACTATTCATCCATATGTGATTAATTAAAAAATAATCATTAGAGTTATGAGAAATATTTGTTAATTAATTGAATCCTTCTAGAAGCCACTAATAACCTATTGGTTAGGTTCTTTTAATTGAGAAACAACTAGAAACTTCTTGGTTAGGAAGCAAATCAAACTTCTTGGTTGAGTTGTATTGATCAAGAAGCAACTAGAAACCTCTTGGTTTAGTATAAAAGGGGGTCAAGGGAGGCATTTGGAGAATAAAACAGAATAGAATAAAGAACAAAAAGAGTTACAAAAGCATTTGTAGTGTTAGAAAATGAGTTTGCAGTGATGGCATACAGTTCTGTAGTGTTAGCAAGGGCACAATGATAGCATTGGGGATAACAATGGGGAATATCAGTTGGAGAAATTAGGAGGTTGTTTGAATTTTGCTAGTGAGAGCCAAGGAATTTTGTATCTCTTGATTTGTTGAAGTTAATATATTTTCCATCTATAGAACTGGTTTTCCCTTAGGGGATTTTCTAGGGACAATTTGTCTAAAAATATTGTGTTCTTTGTGTTCTGGATTTCTTTCTACATTTTATTGTTGAAGTTGCAGTTGTGTTATTTTTTGATATTAGTAGTGAATTTATTATCCGCAGTTTAATAATTGTTTTGATAGTAGATTAATAATCAAAGACTACAATAGAGTTAATTTTCACATTGGATACAACTATTTAAATCTTTAAACAAAAGATGTAGATTGATTAGAGACAATCAGAAAGAGAATTTGTATGATTTGCATTGATAATATATTCTCCTTGGTCTGCATCTAAAATATAACATATTATATTGGTTTGAACAACAGGATTCATGGTGGTATGAGGCTACAAACAAATTTATTATATGGAAATTATCTCCTATTTATCAAATGTTTGTTGACAGTTGAAATATTAAGTGGATTTTTTCTATGAGAAAATGGATTGGTTAGGAATGAGTTTTGTCTTGGCTTTGGAATGAGTTGTGATTATGTTGGAAGGTTTTTAACCCATTGCTACTTGTCATTTAGTTGAACCATCTCAATTATAACTAGGTTCGATCCAATGCATTATATATATATATATATATATATATATATATATATATATATATATATATATATATATATATATATAGATAGATAGATAGATAGATAGATAGATAGATAGATAGATAGATAGATAGATAGATTTTAAGATTGCTTTATGGAATAATTAAGATAGTGATTGATTTCTAACTATAAATTTTGAAAGGATTATGCTTATATAGATAAGAGTTATTTCCCTTGACTATTTCCTCTGAGTATGATTTTGAACGAAGAAGATTGCGATTCAGAAGGAGCCTAAAATTTCATTAGAGATAACCTTGAAAGAGAGGGAGTAGATAGAGGATATGATTCAGTCAAATTTTGGTGATCTCATTCATATTGAGTCAGAGGGATTAAGTCATGTTGAGATAGATTCTCAAGTAATCAATAAAGTGTAGCAGTCAAGAGTACTATGTTTCATACATCATGACTATGCGGTTTTATTGGGCCTATCCCATGTGTACCAACTTCCAAATGATTATCACTCATATTTACAAAAGTTATTGAAATGTGATGATCTTACAATAACTTTGTTTTCTATTATGATGGATATCTTATGATGTCTATGAAGATCATGATAGATTATACTTTTCATGGTGGATGTTCATATGGTAAGCATTATGACAATGTGTTTGCACATACCTTATGAAAATTTTGATTACATGGTGAATATTATGTAAATTAATGTTTAGGATGCCATTATAGAGAGTATTTAGTGAGTATCAAATGAGTTGACATTCAAGATGCCATTACTCATAGTTTTGGTGAATGTCTTACAACTCAACATTCAAGAGGCCTTTACTCAAAGAGTACATGGTGAATGTCAAATGAGTTGACATTCTAGAGTCCATTACTCCCAATATATTTATATCATATTGAGGTAATATATGGTCATGTGTTTATCCTCCCTAGTTAAAAGGGAGTGTTGATGTTTGGTCACTTCAGTTGGATAAACTATGAGACTAAGGTGAATATATATATATATACATTATATTATTAAATAATCATTTTTTATTATAGTAATTAAATAATAATGGAAAGACATGTCTCATGAGGATACATGTCTCCCCATGTCTCTTCCTTAATATAAATAAAAGTGATATTGCTGCCATTGGAAAATATATAATTTACCAACAATGCAATTATGTTTGCAATGATCCTCGGGAAAATCAATAGTGGTTAATGTCGAATAGGTGAGTGATCTATTCATAATATTGTCTTTATGAAAATGCATTTGTAAAGCATGGTATGAGATGTGCATGTTCATATTTCAACATATGAAGAATGTGTGGGAGAGGCTTGATGTTGTAGACATGTTTAGTGTAACTTTACAAGTGCATATTCTTATTTATTTGATCAATAATAGTTGCATTATCGATGCTTTTGGAGGTTAGGTTTTACCCTCCTAAAAAAAATTTGTAATAAAAAATAGTTGTATTTACATACACTTAAAAATTCTCTATGAGAATCATTTCTACCTTTTAAAGCTTCCTTACTATTAGTTTGAATAGATTTTCTATTCTAGATCATTTCTAATATTGGAATCTTAATGAATTTTCATTATCCCTAAATAGAGCATTTAGATGTTAGATATATGGTAATATTTCATCACTTAGTAGTTGCTATGCATCAAAATTTCAGTGTTTCTAATTCAAGCACCCAAAATAATTTTAATTAATGCATTTGATAAGTTAACTTTGAATTGAATCCAAATTTATATGATCAAACTATGTTTTGATCCTTTATTTCCACACACCCATATTAAATAAGAGCTATATTTAAAAAGGTTTTTAAATTAACAATGAGTTTAGGTATCATGTTGATAAAATCTTTTTGAATTATTGTATGCACTTTTTATTAAATATTAATTACTGATATATATATATATGGGTGTCCACTTTTTTTAAAGGTTTTTATTAAATAGAATTGCATATTCAAGTTGAATCTAGTTGCATGGCATTTGCTAGTATATTTTATTTCCTACATTTAATCTCATTTTCTCTCATGGTACTTTATGATGCCTTATTAAGTGTTTCATTAAAAAAAGAAAGTGAAATAATGATAATTTTTTTCATTCTATTAGAGATTGAAGGTTTTACAAATGTTCTAATCTAGGATAAAATACTTAGGGCAAATGAAATTCCAATTATTATCATTGTCTAGAAAATGTACTACTTTAAGATTGTACTATTTTCAAGTTACCATTATTTATTTTCAACATTGTGAACTTGATAGTTATGTCATTAAGATCAATTTGTCTATTAGTAACTTAACACTTAATCAGTTAGTTTCATTGCTAACAAGCTCTATAGTTGCTACCAAGCTTATCATTCTTCTAGAAGTGTTAACCAAGTGTTTCAGTTGCTACAGAGCTAAATAGTCAGATCGTAGTTCATGTCAAGCTTTATAGATTCTACCAAGCATCTAAGATAGATTGCAGTACTTTCTAAGTTCTAAAATGTCTACAAAGCTTTAGAGGCAAAACATGATGTTACCCAAGCATAGCAAAGTTACCGAGCTTTTCAGTGTAAGTGATGAAGATCTTAGTGTTAACCAAGCTCTATAGTGTTAACCAAGTATGCCAGTATCTACCAAGCTTACAATGTTAACAAAGTGAATTTAGTATTGACCAAGCCATGTAGTGTTAACTAAGTAACTCTTTATCTATTGAGTTTCATAGTATTCACCGAGTCAAATAGTGTTGACTGAGTTCCTTCTATTCAAAGTTATCAATATGGGCCAAGCTTCAATGTCAACTGAGTGCATGAGTTTGCCAAGTTTTGACAGTATTTTTCATGTGTCTTAACATCACTGAGTTGTCTTATGAACCCAAGTTATATCAATGGGATGAATTTTTGAATTATAATGAATTTGGTATTGTAACCAACTCTAGCAAGTCATTAAGTGGATTGGTATATATGTAATGTATTGTATCATATCCAAAAGTAATAAATTAGTATGTGAAGAAGTAAGAAGCATATGAGTGAGAATTAAAGGAGGCTACAAGTAGTATATGGTATTGCAAACACTTATCTATCATAGTAAGATGATCATTGTAATTAAGGAATCTCATTTAGAAAACCTAAGTTGCAGATTAGAGATCATCCATTGATTCATCCTAACAGGTGAATCAATCAAATCCTTTAATTGAGTGGACTTAATAATATTTTTCTAAATCTCCTAATAGAATGTATACTTCATTGTATGTTCGTAAATCCTTTAACAAGGTGGACCTAACAATCCTTATTTCTCCTTATAGGGTAGATCACCAGAAGTGGTCAATTGCAAGCCTTAACAGGCCAACTTTATACTATAGTATTAAATCTTGTGGGTATCATCCCCAACCTAATTTCACTCTCTATTTGGAAGGTTTTTGGGTCACCATATCTTGTGTCAAAGTGTTATGAATGTTTTATTTCTTTCATTCTTTCATGGATGAAACTAGATCAGATTATGTGGTGATGGTTTAATTGGTGAATTAATTTTAAATTTTTATTGGTTCTTGATTCACCCCTCCCATCTCAATAACCTATCCTACCTTATACTTCCAACAATTGGTACCAAAGCATTTGGTTCTCACATCAGAATTTTAACAAATTGAGAAAATATCAGAGGCAATGGAGGTATACATGCTAGAAAAGGATACTGAGAATAAAAAGTTGGATGCAAAATCAGCCATTGGACAACTCAAGAAAGGAAAGTAGAAACTCTCTCAATCCTTGCAAAGAAGGAAAGATCTTGCAACACAAATGAATGACAATCTCTACATTGAAGAAAGAATTGAAGACTTATGTCAGGAAAGAAATTTAGATGAAGCTAATGCAAGAATCAATTGTTGGAATTCTTTAGAATAACTAAGAGGGGGGTGAATTAGTTATCCAAGGTCCAAATGTAGAAAACATATCTATAAAACCTTATCATGCATGCATCCATTAGATCATTCAATACTTAAAATTTGTAGGTTACTATCCTAGGTCTAAAACAACTTTACAGAAATGTAAACATGAAACATCATAAGAACATCCACACAATTTGACACAAGGATTTTATGTGGAAACCCAATTTGGGAAAAACCACCAATAACTTGCTACTAATTCTCACTTTTTTGAAGTGATGCATTGTAAAAGCCCAACCCTATTAAAGGTTACAATACACACTGTTAAATGTGACCCAGTTAAAAGATTTCAATCACCCTATTAGGAGTGAACCTTTTTAGAGGACTTTAGACAATTCCATTAGAATATCACCTAGTTAAAGGATTTACAAATGACTTTTAGGTTAACCTTAATCCAAAGGATTTACCCTATACTAATGCAATGATTAGAACATAACAGTAAGGCTTGATCTTATAACAAATGACAACTCACTTGTAGATTACAGATCTCTATTTTAGTCCTCCATTCTACTTGGCTTTAATATACTTCAGCTCTGATAGCTTGTTAACCCTTCAAGCATTCATACTATTAAGCCTTATTTCTTTGCATTCCAACTATAGTCACCTTTTTTTAGCCACTAAATGAAACAATAACCTAGACTCCTTGTCTTCCTTAGTTTCTTGCACATGACATCTTTTTCTTCTAACTAGCTATCTCTATAAATAGAGAATTTAGATCATTTTCCACTTAACCAAAATCATCCATTTTAGGGTTAGGTAGGATTAGGTAGGATACAATGAATCTACCCACTTTTCTATTTGGTTCCTCTAGAAACTTCTTCTACAATCTTCCTTGAATTCACCTCAAAATGGTTTACCTTGAATTCTGTACCACTAGCTCATCATAGTTATCTTCCACATGCTTCACACAATTCAAGAAAACAAAATAGTCAACTTAGATTCATCAAATCTTTGGTTTAACACATTTACTAGAACCCAACATCAATATGTTGTCACTCAACATGTATACTATTCTAGCACTTGGCCAACACTAGTTCACTCGACAAACACTAAAGTTTACTAATACTTAGAACCAACTAAACTTTACTCCACACATACTATCAATTACTTGGCTTACACTAAGACTAATCTTTTCTTGGCACCTCTTAATTTTTTCACTTGGCTTCCACTAATTTTTTCTCAGGAACACTTGGTAGACACTTTTCTTACTTGATCTTCTTCCAGTATTAACTTGACTAATCTTTCATTTCAGACTTTAAGTAGATAAACAATATGCAATAGTATCAATGTCTTACTTGGTCTTAGTGCTTCTTTTACATAACAAATAAATCAACCTTTCTCTAGGTGCTATTGTTATCTTCTCTTTTCAAATCCTCTTCATCAATCAACTAAATAATAGTTTTTAGACCAAAAAACAACAAGTGTCTCACCAATAGGTAGTAAGTTTGACATCATTGACACAATAATGATTGTTCCATTATAGGTTCTTCTCTTGAAAAAAACATTATATGAACAATCTCCCTCTTTGGTATTGATGGCAAACTAGTACCAACAACAATACTAAAAGGAAATTAAATCTTTGAAAATTTCCCCCTTATCAATTTAGTATATGTCCATCCTTTGTGTAGGGTAATGTGAGCTTTTTCGAGTTCCTTTACTACTCCCTATTTCTCTTTAGAGTATCTCTCCCTCTTTTTGATATTCAGTTATCTATCTATCTCTATACTTATATCTCTTTATACTTATCTCTAGATATTATATCTCCCTTAGTACTTTCTCCCTCTTTGACAAAAATGCCAAAGAATTGTCATCTCTATATGTAGATATAATCAATTTAGGCTCTCCCTCTATCACCTTGTATGTAACTACAAACCTTCTAATTCATATCCTTCATTCCTTTAGGTAGCTCCTAAAGTAATATCCACTACATCAAGTTTTAAGATACAACATTTAGCTTAGTTGATGCAAGGTTCTACTTGTGCTTCTTAAGTACCTTTGGTTAGGGATATCACCCCTAGTTTACCTCTAAGATACTCATGAGTATCCTTAGGTAAAGCTTTTGTTAATATATCACCTATTTGTTCTTTTGTATTCACATATTCCATCCTTACATCTATGTCTTGAAATAAATCTCTCAAGTAATGATACTTGATTACAATGTGCTTAGTATTTGTGTGTATCACAGGGTTCTTTGATATGTTTATATCACTTGTATTATCACAATAAAGTACCATAGGTGCAACGATTTCCTCCTTCATACCTTTGAGTAGTTGTTTGATCAATACCACATTTGTAGAATTTATTGTAGTAACCACATATTCAGCTTCAGGAGTAGATTGAGATATGCAATTTTGTTTCCTACTGGTCCAGGTGACAAATCGCTTTCATAAGAAAAAATGCTCCACCATTTTTTCTCTTTTTGTCATCAAAATTTTCAGCCCAATCAACATTTGTGTAGGCTTTCAACTCAAAATTTTTATTTTTCTTGTAGTATGGACCATAGTCTTTTGTTCCTTTTAGATATCTCATAATTCTATTGATAGCCATCAAATGATTCTCCTTAGGATTTGAAAACAATTTTGCAACAATCCCAATAGATAATGCAATGTTAGGTCTACTATGTACTACATATTGTAATTTTCCAATGATAGACCTATATAATTTTTGATTCACATCAATAGAATCATCATTCTTTGACAATTTGTGTACTGTCACCATAGGTGTGCTAACTAGTTTTGAATCTTCCAATCCAAAAGAAATCAATATTTGTTTCACATAAATGGACTGAGTGATGTATATACCATGCTTCATCTTATATACTTGCAAACCAACAAAGAACTTGATCTCTCTGAACATAGACATCAAATTCTTTCTTCATTTCATTTGCAAATGCCTTACATAATGTATCTTGACCTTCAAATATGATATTATCAACAAAAAATTTAGGTAGTAAAATACCTTTACCTCCTTCTATCTTCAAGTATATATTGTTGTTATCATCATTCTTCTCAAAACCAATCTTCACAAGATATTTGTGAATCCTTTCATACATTGCTCTTGGGGCTTTCTTTAAACCATATAAAGCTTTGTGTAGTCTACATATTGGTATGTTCTTTTTTTAAGTATCAACAAATCCTTCTGTCTATTCTATGTAAACCTCTTCTTGTAATATTTCATTTATAAAAGCTAACTTCATGTCCATTTGATAAAAAATGAAATCTTTGTATGTAGAGTAAAAAAGGAGAGTTCTTACTCCTTCCAATCTTGCAACAGGGGCAAATGTTTCTCCATAATCTATTCCTTCTTCTTGTGCATACCCCTTGAAAAATAATATTTCCTTATTCCTTGTGACTTAATTTTTATCAATACACCAACTTGGTTCCAATCACATTCTTGTCCTCTAGTTTGGGAACTAGATTCCATATCTTGTTTGTATCAATCTTCTCAATCTCTTCTTTCATGGCTTTACTCCAGTCCTCATTTTCTAACGAATATTTCACTATCTTAATCTCATGCATGCTTAACAAACCTGTATCACCTCTCATCATTTTTCTTTTCATTCGTCTAGCATCTTTATCTCCAATAATTTGTTCAGCAAGGTGATGTCTTTTGAGATACATTGACAATCTTGGTTCTGCTCTTCTTTCTTCAACAGGTCTATCAACTTTAGAATCACTATGTACTGCTTTATCAAGTAATTCAACATCTCTTTCATGTACATTTATCTTAGAAATAGAATGTGCCTCAGCTTTTGACTACAACTCAGCTCCTAACTGTAACTCAGTTCTTGAATGCAACTTGACATTCATTGTTGGTCTCAGATTGGTTTTGACAAGTGAATGTCCAAACACTTTAGTCATTTACTTAGTTCATGCCGAATAAGTTGTACATGCCAAGAACATGTATATAATAAAGCATGCTGAGTCCACAATGAGTGTCAAGCCACGCATTTTCTGAATCACTCAAGTGTTGACCAAATAGTGTATGGCAAGTGATTCAGGAGCTAAGTAAACAATGGATGTTGAGGATACAAATGTTGAGCCAGAGTATAAAGAATAGTACATGTCGAGCATCAAATACTTTAGATGCCAAGTAAGAAAGTTTTTCCATAGTTGTTTGTAATGGCACAAACAACTATGTAAACCATTTTTTAGCTAACTTAAAGATTAAATTAGGATATTTGGAGATAAGAATGAATCTTAATTCAAATTCCCAATGCATTGCATGTAGCCAATCAAAAAAAGGGAAGGTTTAAGTAGAAAAATGGATGAATCATAACTATTGATTCATTCCTAACCTTGAGTCAAAAAATTCTTCTTAAGGAGGACAAACCCTAAACTATCTATGATGTTAAGAAGGTGTGAAAGTTTTGAAGAAAGAAGTTTGCATGTGAAAACTGAGCATTCATGGTGGCTAAGGAGTTATGATGTAAAATTTCATTACTATATCAGTTAAAGGAAAATAGAGGAAGAAGATAATATACAACAATGAGACAATCTGATTAGGAAGGATCAAGAATACATCAGTGCAAAGGTGATCTATCATTAGGAAATCAAGTTCTAACCACAACATCATTTCTTAATCATTCTAGTAGGCGAATCAGTTAAATCTCTTGATAGAGTAGTCCTAGTAGGCTATATTGAAATCCTTTAACAAGATACTTACTTAATTTTGAGTTGAATTCCTTTAACTAGGCACACTTCTAACAGGGTGTTGAAATCCTTTAGTAGGGTAAGACCAAATAGTCTTTGTAAGCCTTTAACAAGGTAGACCTTTCACAAGGTAGATCATGTCTCATGATCAAAATATTGTAACCTTCATTGGATACACTTTATTACTATAATAGTGAAAATTTGTGGGTGTCATCCCCACCATAGTTTTACCTTCTCCTCGAAGGGTTTCTAGGTAATCATATCTAGTGTCACATGCATTTACTTGTTTTCATGTTTTAGATGTACATTCTCTACATGCTATTTTAGTTTACTTAGTGAATGTACAAGATGGATGTGTGGTGAATGTTTTAAGGGGCAAAGGTTAAACTACTGATTCACACCCCCCCCTTAGAAGTTTATCTTTCCTATTATAATTCCAACAATTGGTATCAGAGCCTTGTTCTCTAAAAGACAAGCTTTGTATCTTTGAGAAAAGATCTTGAAAATGGAAGTCTACAAGTTGGGAAAGATCATTGAAAATTAGGGAATTGAAATACAACTCATTTCACATCAACTAGATGAAGCAAAAGAAGAACTAAAGAAATCTTTGAAGAGAAGGAAGGAAATTTCTATTGAGTAGACTGACACACAATATAGAGAGATAAACACTACTAAGCTATTTACTAATGGATATTCCAATAAATTTGATGCAGCAATTGTAGATCTAATGGAAAAGAACAAAGCCTAACCTGAGGAAATCAGAAATCTCAAGTTAGAACAAGAATCACAAGCCATACTACTATGTGACGTGAATGAGTAGAAAAAGAAAGCTATGGAAGTAAAAGTCATGATTGAAGACGAGAAAAGAGTTTTGACAAATAGATTAGAGGAAAATTCATCAGAGCTAACCAAGATTTCCAACATGTAATTGGATACTTTGACTCAAATGATGAATGCCAACTATGAATTGAATGCCAAGGACATTTAGATAACAACCTTGAAACTAAAAAATGAGAAATTGAAAAGAAAACTAAATAAGGAAAAGGAATTTGTTGAAAGTTTCAACAAACCAAATGAAGCCATCAAATACTTTGAGCAATTATTGAGATCTCCTAGATTCAATAATGATACATCTAGACTGGGATACACAAGAACTAAAGAAGGAGAGTCATCCAAAAATGCTAAAGAAAGGAACAACAAAGGTAAGAACTCTAAACCTACATGTCATAATTGTGATAAGAAAGGACATACTACTAATGTGTGTAGTAGCAAGACCATAAATAAGAATTTCAAGCATAAGAGCATGATTCATTGCCATAAGTGAAATAGACAAGGACATCAAGCAAATGAATGTAGAACCAAGACCATGCACACACAAAGATTTGAAGGATATTGTTATAACTATTAGAAGTATGGACATAGAGCTTTTGAGTGCAGATCCAAACCCATGTGGTCATCAAATAGGGAAAAAAAGGTACGGAACAATGGAAACTTTTATAACTAGGATTATAATACAAGATATAGCTGTCATTATTGTCAAGAATATGGACATGTTCCTAAGAATTACATTAGGACACACTTCAGAGGTGCAAAAGGTGGTTGAGTCAAACCACATGTTTTAGCATTTGAAGATTGGTCACATTAGTCGCTACTATCCAACAAAGTCAAAGGCACCAAGTTGTGAATTTGATAAAGGCAAAGGCAAGGTAGATGTTGAAAATGTTTGAGATAAGATGAACAAGACATGGAAGAAAAAAGATGGTTACAGTACATCAAATAGAGTAGGGATCACTTCACCCAATGGGTCAGGTGATCACACCTCATCAAACTAAGAAATTAAGAGATATGTGAGATTGATATTTAAAGGGTATATCATACATCAATTCCAAAAAGGATTTAGTACTAAAAAGACTATATAAGCATGAGGAAAGATGCAAAATGTTATTTGGAATCCAAGAAAATCTCTAAGTTTTGTATGTTACTACCAAGCATGAAATGTTTTCCATGACTGCTGAGTGGAATGCTAGAAGATGTCAAGCTAAAAACCTGGCTAAGTTGATGTTGAGCTCATAATGGTTGCCACAAAAATGGAATGATAATAGATGTTGAGTGAGCCTAAAATTGGTTTATGCCAAGCTTACAGTTGTGTAAGAACTCAATATTTATTGTAGGGTTTCAAAGGAAATTTGATCAATTTTCAACTCATTTCACATCATTTCAAGATTGGGAAAGAGAAAGGAGAGTAGAAGGTGATCATAAAACTCATCCAAAGTAGCTATAGAATATCTTAGTAGTGATTCTACATCATTTCATTGGATCTTACAAGGTATTTATCAAGTGTTGAGTTACACTATTTATATTTTTGTAAACCCTAGTTTTGCAAAATGGCATCAAGTTCAAAGAATGTAGAGGGAAAGGAAGTTTTGAATGTTCAATTGGCTAGTAATGAGGTCAAGAAACTAATATTCAAAGCCATACTTGATATCACTTACAAAAAAGACCCCTCCTATGTGTTATCCATGATACCACTGAATGTTTTAATGGTGCAAGGTGTTAGGAAGTGTTACAACTATAAAATTGGAAGCATTGGTGATATGGAGATTAGGAAAGCATTGGTGATATGGAGATTTTGTGTTAAAGGAAGATTACAAAATTGTAGAAAAGAAAGGGTTAACACAAGCCCTAGATTTCCTGAATGTATTCAAAATGAAATATATTAGAAAAGTGTTAAGCAAAATTCGTCACAATTTACTCTGGTTAGATACTGGACCCATCAAGATAACCAAAAGGATAATCCATAGGGTATCAAGGTATCCAACCCTAGATTGGCCCAAAACCCTAAGAAGTGACTCAAAATAAGTTATTGAATAAAAATACTAGAGATGTATGGAGCAAGAGAGGAATGACCATTGATACCATTATAGATTCCTTGATAGAGTTTGTAGTAAGGATTATTTCACATAAATTTATCAATCCAGTAGATTGAACAATGTGCCCTGTATTGCAATAGATGTTGGATATAAAATTGTCAAGAAAGATTGCACATATGATCTAGCAGAGCCACAGCTACAACAATTGGCTGAAAACTTAGGAGCAATTAGGAAAACAAAGAGTGCACAATGTAAATTTGGTTCTATCCTAATATGCATTTTCTTTTATGTAAAAAAAGCTTTTCCTACATTTGGTATAGTTGCTTGGAAAACCAATAGGTCAGTGGTAGTATAGATTGGTGAGTTCATTGAACAATTGGGAGAAAACTTTGAACTAGTTATGACTAGCTATTTTGAGGATTTCAAGCAATCAATGAAGAAGATATTGAGAATTCTAGTGTCACTAGTAGAAAAACATTATGATGATATCTGTTTTGTAGTGGATGTTGATTACAAATTTGTCCAAGTAGCAACACCAAGGGTGAGATGGCTAAGGCCACTTGGATATCAAATCAATGAAGATGAGGCCTCTATATCTATTACAACTTTACTGGTAGAAGAAGTTGATAAAAATGAAAAAGCATTTGGAAACTATGAAATGGAAAAATCTAAAATCACCATGGAATTGAAAACTACCTCTATTATCAAGAAAAAAGAGAAGTTGGTGAAGAAGCTAAAAGCTAAATTTGGTGAAGGTGTCGAGCAAGAAGAAGATGAAGAGGAAGAAGACATCCAAGCACAAGAACCACTTGCACTTACTCAAGGAATGGGAGAAGACTAGCTAGAGGAGGAGCCTAAAGGTGTCGAGGGAGAAGAAGTTGAGGAAGCACCTACTCCCATAGATCTAAAGAAAAGGAAGGCTAAGGGCCAACCTATGACAAAATAAAAGAAGGTAGCCAAGATGAGTCAGCCCAAACCAACTTCACCTACTACAAGGGCTAGTGCACATGTCATTGTATAAAAAGAAAAGGAGAAATCCAAATCAAAAGAATGGGGAGGTGAAGTGTAGAAAAGACCAAGGAGAAAGTACATTGCACAAGCAAAATCTGATGAGGATAAAATAGAATTAGATGACAATAGCCAATTCAAAATGGTGAGTCACAATCCTCTACCAGACATAGATTTATTAGGATTTTCTCATGTTGATTTTGATAATCTTGGTAAAATTGAGAAAAATCAAGTGGAAGAGGCTATATATGCCATGATGGAAAATTTTAAGAAAACACCAATAGAAATTTCCAACTCAATGCCTAAGAGCTTGTGTGAGAGAGTTGAGAAAAAATGGCACTATTGCTTAAACTTGGAAAAACAAATAAGGGAGACTACACTTGCACAAGTCATGCCAGAACTAAGTAAGGCATAAATTTCCAAGGCTATGAAGAAATATGCAATTAGTTTTGTATTCTACAAAACAATATTGAAGATGGAGTTAAAAAGTCCACACAGATGTGGAAGGTAACTTATGGACTTGCTACAGTAAAGGAAGGTGAACAAGAGTCCATAGAGGTAAAAGATGATGATAATGAGGAAACTATTGAGGGTGAAACAAAAATGAAAGAAGATGATAAGGCAACAACTGAGGCACAAAAACAAGAGGAACAAAGTGTACAAGATATACAACTACCTAATGTCATCCCACAACATGAACCAAGTACTAAAATGATAACAGTTAAGGATGTATCTAATGTCATAGCTCAGAACATTAATCTCCTTACAGAGGAAGATCTCAAGAAGATACTTGAGTCCACACTATAGGCAAAATTATGTGATAATGTTATATTGGTGAGTATGGATGAATTATAGAAAATAGCGACTAATACAAGGGAAGAGGTGAAAATACAAGAATAACCTACCATTACCCTTCAAGTCACTAATGTACAACCTTTGGATAAGGCACATGAAGCTACATCTAAAAATATTGCGTACAATTGCAAAGGACTCAGTGGAAACTCAAGCCACTACTAAAGAATAGAGTCAAATAGAACAAGTACAAAGTGCATCACAAGGCATTGTGGAAGTCAAGGATAAGACAAAAGAGACATAATTGACACCTAAAGTGAAAGAGCAAGTTGCAATTCAAGCCCTGGTAACCTTACTAGAATCTAATACTCCTTCTAGTCACACTCTTCAGAAGTCGAGCATAGATGCAACACCATTGCAGATCTTAGAGCCAAACCTGAACTCATCAAAGGATGAAGAAGTGATACAATATGGAGATGTGAGCCTTGATGGAGAGATAATTTTATGAAGATATGATTATGTTATAACAAAATTGAGCAGATGGGCATATTGCAAGAATCCCTAGCAAGAAAAAGAAGACAAGAACTGCTTAGAAAGGAGAATAGGAAGAAGCAAGCATTATAGGAAATCAAATACATCTTTTTAGATTCATTTATCTTGCCTACTCTAGATAAAACCAAGCCACTCATTAAAAAAATGATAAACATAGTGGAGAAGGTTAGTGATGTAGACCTAGAAACAAATGCTAAATTGTTAGAATGGTTTGAAAAATAAATTCAAAGCAAAGTTAATGAGAAAATATTAGGTGATATAGCACTGACACAAGTTGCACTAGAAACTAAGATTGACTATGTGAAGAAGGTACTTGAGAACATTTTTTCACTATACACAATTGTGCAATCCAACACTCTTCACACAAGAGACTAGAAGTCACATCTTGAGCTTGGAAAGTTAGATTAGTGCATCAGGTGCAAAATTTCCTATGACACCAGCTCAAAATCAAAAGCACTTTAGAACTTTGTTACAAACCTAGAGTTAGTTAGCTGCATTGCTAGTAGAAGAAGCCAATATAAGGGCTAAACTGAATACCATCCAAACAACATTGACCCCACACATGGAAATTTTGCACAAGGAATTACGCTATGCAAAAACCCTTATTAAGAAAGATCCAAATCTTTCAACATTAGATGGCCTAGTCTATCTTACTATTGAGCTAGCTATCCAAATCAAATCCTTAGATGTAGCATGTGAAAATTGGGATGCAACTCTCAAGATTATACTAGAGGTTCATAAATCCTTTTTGTACAAACACACAATCAGTGTATATGCCCATTGACATAAGTGTTAAAAGGGGGGAGATATATAAATTTCAGGAGAGATATGGTAGATATAAAATTTTGGGAAGATAAAAAGGAGATAGAGAGAAAAGGGGGAAATGATCAAAGGGGGAGAAATAAAAAGAGTAGATACAGAGTAGAGAGTAAGAGAAAGGATAGAGAAAAGATAGAATAAGCTAAAGGGAAGCAAGCTCAAATAACATCGATTTCAAAGAGCATCAGTTGAGGAATATTTACTCAGTAGGAGTATTTAATTTGAATATAGAACATACCTATTAACTCAAGGTGAGTTATCAGGTTTTAAGGTACAAGTTGTTACAAAATTTTGAAATTTTGAAGTTTTGTATGTAAGCAAAATAAGAGATATGTTATGGTCATAAGGATAAGGATATTATTGCATGACAAAGTGTTTTTGACACTAATGTCAAAAGGGGAGATTGCTGGTCTCAAATTGGTTTTCACAAGTGAGTGTCCACACACTTTAGCCATTTACTTAGTTCATGTTGAATAAGTTGTACATGCCAAGCACAACATTTATATAATAAAGCATGTCAAGTCCACAATGTGTCAAGCCACTCATATGACAAGTCACTCAACTATCGAGTAGATAATGTATGCCAAGTGATTCAGGAGCTAAGTAAATAGTGGATGTTGAGTGATACAGATGTCAAGCCAGAGTATAAAGAATAGTATATGTTGAGCATCATAGACTTCAGATGTCGAGTAAGATAGTTTTTTCATAGTTGTTTGTAATTGAAAAAACAACTATGTAAACCATTTTTTAGCTAACTTAAAGATTTAATTATGATATTTGGAGATAAGGACAAATCTTAATTTGAATTCCCAATGCATTGCATGCAACCAATCAGAAAAAGGGAAGTTTTAATTGGAAAAATGGATGAATCATAGCCATTGATTCATACCTAACCCCAAGTCACCAAAGTTTTCTTAAGGAGGACAAACCCTAAACTATCTATGATGTGAAGAAGGTGTGAGAGTTGTGAAGAAAGAAGTTTACATGTGAAAATTGAGCATTCATGGTGGCTAAGGAGTTATGATTTGAAATTGCATTGTTGAATCAGTTAAAGGAGAAAAAAGGAAGAAGATAATATATAATAGTGAGACAATCTGATTAGGAAGGATAAAGAATACATTAGTACATAGGTGATCTATCATTAGGTTTAATCAAGTGCTCACTGAAGGATTAGTGTTGAATCATTCTAGTAGGTGAATTAGTTAAATATCTTAACAGAGTAGTCCTGCTAGGCTATATTGAAATCCTTTAATAGGGTACTTACTTAATTTTAAATTGATGTCTTTTAACTAGGCACACTTCTAATAGGGTGTTGAAATCCTTTAGCAAGGTAAGACCTAACAATATTTGTAAGCCTTTAACAAGGTAGACCTTTCACAAGGTAGATCATGTCTCATGATTAAAACATTATAACCTTCATTGGATACACTTTATAGCTACAATAGTAAATATTTGTGGGTATCATCCCCACCTCAGTTTTACATTCTCATTGGAGGGTTTTTGGGTAATCATATATGGTTTCACATTAGTTTGGTTGTTTTCATGTTTTAGATGTACATGTTTTACATGGTATTTCAATTTACTCGATCAATGTATGAGATGGATGTGTGGTGAATGTTTTAAGGGAAAAAGGTTAAACTACTAATTTATAATCCCTGCCCCCTCTGAAGTTTATCTTTCCTATTGTAATTCCAACATTCATTGTATATGACTCGGTAGTCACTAAAACTTGCTATTGATTTCCAACTTGGTTTAGAAAATCTTTGTTAGTGGGCATACATTCATAAAATTATACAAAGGATTTGTTTTCTTCAAGTTCCTTCATAGGTTCTACTTCATGTACCTCTGTATATTCATCAAACTTCACATTTTCACTTTCCACAACTTTGTTAGTGTTAGTATTTAAATAGTTATAAGTTTTACTTCTTGTACTAGTACATTTGGGCTCATTTTTTGACCTTTATTGATCAAAATTTTGACCTAGTTTTTGACCAAATTTCGACCAAATTTGACCAACCCATTGGTCAAAAATTTTCTCATCAAAATTGACCAAAACTTGTTCAGTCAAAATTTGGTCAAAATTTTGACCAATGGGTCGGTCAAAAACTATGTGTTTCCATGGTGCAATTTGCACCCAGATGTTTGTTGAAATTTTGACCAACACCTGTCCATTTTTGTCCATCATTGGTCAAAATGTTGAACAATGCTTTGTAGAGCATTGGTTGAAATTTTGACCAATGCTGTGAAGAGCATTGGTCGACATTTTGACCAATTCTTGTGGAAAACTACATAGCATTGATCAAAATTTTGACCAATGCTTTGTAGAAAACCCCTCACGCATTGGTCAAAATTTTGACCAATGCTTGGTTGAATTTTTTTTTAGAGAAATCAGCAGTTATGAGATGATCAATCAAGAGGAAACAGTTGAGAGGTTAGAGTGACACAATTTTCAAATGATCATATGAAATGAAATGGGCGTGCAAGTAGAAGGAAACTAGAAAGACATTGTGTATAGATGAAGGCATGAAATGGATGGTTTTGGAACACTTAGCACAGACACTTAGAATTCAGTACATATCATCATTCGAGATCAAATGGGCATGCAGGATTATACGCACAGTGAACAATAAAGGAGGGAATTGAACCCTACCTATGTGAGCAGTTTAATTCCCTCCTTTATTGTTTATTGTGCATATAATCCCACACACCCATTTGATCTTGAATGATGATATGTACTGAATGTTGAGTGTCTGTGCTGAGTGCTCCAAAACCATCCAATTCATGCCTTCATCTATACACAATATCTTTCTAGTTTTGTTCTACTCGCACACCCATTTCATTTCATATGATCATCTGAAAATTGTGTCACTCTAACCTCTCAATGGTTTCCTCTTGATGGATCATCTCATCATTGCTGATCTCTTAAACATAATCAATTTTTTCCTAACATGTCACCTACTAATATAGTGATTAATAGTAAATACTATGATTTATCATGATCCTAGTTTCAATATTAGCTATGTTATTGTTATTATTCTGAGCCATTTTGTTAAGGACTATATCTCTCGAAATAGCAGCATGTACTAGACAACCTATTCATCATGTATTTGAGAGACAGTAGCCTTCACATAAATATAAGTTTCTTCTTATCCTCTCTAGAGAAAAATATAAGACAACTCAGGACTCAAAAAAATTGAGTGTAAGCTAGAACCATACCCAGTGTTGTCATCATGAAGAAAATAGATCAAGTAACAATCATCCTCCTTTAGATCTAACCTAGAATCCTTGGGTATAAATATTGGCTCAAGACCAAATCTTCTAGGTCCAAAGTCAAAAACCCCTAGCACATTGCCTCCAACTTCAATCTAAACTTTCCCACCTCAGGTTCTACTTGAAGTTCAAACTTTATGAGTCCCTTGACCTTAGCTACTGAATCTAGTGTAGTACCATACACATAACACTATTTTCTACATGCATTTTCAATCATAAAGTAGAATTAGATATTTCCCAATCAACCTTGTATCCAAGGAAATAAGATCGACCAGAAATAAAGACAAAATTAGAGATATATAAGACTCCTAAGAGATATCTCAGCTTGTTTTTAGAGTGATTGACCAGCCTATGTCGGATAATCATAAAACTGACAATAGTAATACAAACTAATCCACTACTAGTTGTAAAAGAGAAAAATATAAGTTTATTAAATATAACATTAAAAAATGCGAGGAAAAATGAGTCTTGAAGGAAACTTTAGGCAAAACGGTCTATAAGTTATCAAGACAATACTAAAATATTATGCTTGTGTCTTACCATTACCATTACAAAAGATGTACCAGTTTGGTAGCTCAAACCATCTCATCTAAAGATCATTTTTGGCATATTGAGGCAGTATACCAAAATGTGCTTTCACTATAGTATCATAAGAAATAATGAATTTTCCATCCTTGACCATATCTTGAGATAGCAACAAATAAAATTGAGCAATCTAATTTATTTTGGAGAGATGTATAGACAACCTCTATCCTATATTTTCTTTATGAAGAAAAAAAAGGATCTAAAGTTCTAAGGTTTTAAATAAATTATTCATACAGCTGAATTATTTGAGTTTAGATAGTTTCCAATAACTTCTTCATAATCTTCAAATAGCAAGGCAATGATATACAACTACTCTGAAATAAAAATACCTTTGGGGAAAAATAGAGAGGAAGGTTGATGAAAATTGCATAGTTATAAGTTATTGCAAAGTCATGCATCATGACATGCTTTGAAAGCATTATGGGAACTGGATCAAGCATTATTCCCTCCTTCATGACAACTCAATAAGTAGCATAGGGAGGAGTATGTTGGTAGCCAAATGTAAACATTTCTCCTGTACATAATGGAAAAAGTGATCAGGCATATAAATCTATATTTTAAAGTAGTCTATAGCTTTCTCAAACATCCTTTAAGAGTAATTACATTAACTATAAAATCCAAACATGTTTTTCTATTGTGATCGGATCAAACTTTGGCTATGCATTACAGTTATTTGATTCTTTGTTTTTGTTCTAAAATATCCTATTGCTTACTTGAACATTCTTAACTACATTAAGTTTTAACTATCAAAACAAAACTTGTTCTGCTACCTATAATTGGATCAATCTTTGGGTGTGCAGTGAATGAATGAGTTAATTTCTCATCATAATCCATCAATCTAGGAGTCTTGAAAAATGCTGAACACATTTACTTATTGGTGAAGTTTATATGTAACATCAAGAAAAAAAAATTATATGGTGCAACACATTCACTCAAAGCCAATGATCAGAACAACAATCATCTTATAGAAGGATATTGATCACAGTAAAATTGCATAAGATTAATGTTAAAATTGGCCATCTTCTAGCTAAAATCATTTTTTTAGCAAGGAAATCTCTTTACTATTTTCCCCATTGTTCTTTGCACCATCAAGTTTTATTTTAACTATTCTATGTGGAAAAAATGTAATCTGGAGAAGAGTTTATGTTCTACCAACAGGTTCCATATAAATAAATGTCAAGGATTATATATTATTCCAATCTAAACTGATTAGAAAGTTTACCTCAAAGTTTTGTAGATCTATCTCCGACCAAGTGGAAGCTATGTAATAGACCAATTAGAGCTAAAGAAAGCTACCATATTAAGATGTTGAGGAAGATGTTGTACCTCTATCACTGGGAGCTTGCATGTCTTCCTCATTACATGCTTGGGCTGAATATGTGACTATAGAATCACATGTCTCACCTATTAAAAAAATATAGTACATCAACTTGGCAAGAAGGCTTCCATCTTCTGACAATGTATTTAATGAATTGAACATCTCAATTGCAACTAGCATAGTTTTGAGGGCTACGTCCCAAATGATCTAGGTAGAACTTGTGTTCCAGGCCTAGATGCTATAAATAAGAACCTATGATGCCTTCATCTATACACAATGTCTTTCTAGTTTCTTTCTACTCGCATGTCCATTTCATTTCATATTATCATCTAAAAATTGTGTCACTCTAAGCTCTCAATTGTTTCCTCTTGATTGATCATCTAATAACTGCTAAATGAGAGCTTTGGGATAAGCTATAGGCATCCATCAAAGCATAAAGGATTTTGTTAGACGGTGTAGATGAAGTAGTAGCATTTGCGTTGGGAGACATGCTTGCAAAATGGAAGCATAGATAAGTCATGTGAACTATTTTACAGGATGCTTGAATGTAATGTGGTCATCAAAATTCATGGTTTTTGGATATGCACAAAATAGATATATTGAGAGAATATATTTGTTTAAGTTGCAACTGCCCTGGTAGACATGCATGCAAAATGTGGAATCCTAGATGAATAGTTCAACTGAATCCTCCTAGAGGAAGGTGATGCAGCAGCATGAAGGCCAAGGATGAAGGCATAAGAAGACCCTAGAGGCAACATGATGTCAACATGACCATGATGGGTCATTGGTTGTAATAAGACCATGAAATGGTCCTTCAAATATGTTTTATGATCATTTTGTATTAAGATCAATTATGTGAGCCTTAATGGCATTGTGAGGGTTAGAATGTACCTAGGGATCATTTATAATATGTCAAGGGGATGGAAGTCCTAGCATGTACTAGGAAGCATACATGAGGTCAAAGAGTTATAATGTGCATATAAAATGCAGTCAATTTAATGTAATTGCAAAATATGTCAAATTGTCAAAATGGTAACAATAGGCCACATATGACAATCCAAGTGGAATCAAGAGGATAAGTGAAGTCCTTAGGTCCTTTTAAGCATAGTTAGTCATTTAGGGAAGTTTTAAAAAGTTTCATATTATCAAATGTTAAAACAAGAGCAAATTAGTAAAATGTTGTTAATAAAAGGTGATAAACTGTCAAGTGATTGTTATGAGATAATTAGGGATTTTTTGGTCAATTCTTTGAGGTTTGGGTAGTTAGAAGGAGGAAAATAAGTCAATAAATACAATTTATTTTGTGTTCAAGAGATATTATGGTCGAAGATCTCATGTAAAGGATTGAAAGAATCAATAAAAACAACCTCTATTTCACTATTATGTTCAGACTACTATAAAACAGTGACTATTCCTTTCATTTTTTTTTTGGATTCGAGAAAAGTTTATTTTGTTTCAAAGCTTTATCTTGAATTTGAAAATTATTTAGAAGATTTTAAAGATTCCTTTCATTTGAAACAAGCCATTTGTTAAAGGATTTTGTACAGCAAATAAGTGGCTATCACTGTCACATGACAGAGAATTTAATTGTCTGAAATAATTTAAGATTTTCACCTCTCTGACTACTATGATGGATATGTAACTCATGGGAGAGGGTGTTATAATGTCTAATGCACTTATATAATGAGGTTATATGCAGGATATGCAAGATATTGAATAAGGAGGTCTCTAATTGAGACAAAGTGTTGTCTTGGGGTTAAATTGGAGATTGGACTAGTCAAGATCAAGAGATTCAATCCACATAAGGGCTATGTTTTCTTTTATAGAAGGTCAAGATATGGTCATTAGATGGTTTTAGATCCATTGCGAGGATCTAGAATTGATTGGAGAGGTGAGTTTGGCAAAATCCTAGGCTTAGGCACCTACGAAGGAGGGTTTGATGATTGGGCAAGAAAAACTTGATGGAATCTCTTGTGAATGGGAAAATCCTTTGTTTGGGATGGTATTAAAACTCTATTTGAAGTTAGAAGGTTTTTGGGATGAGATCTATTAGTGGTTTCTTTGTAATAGGAGGGCTAATAAAGGGCTAATTGTGGAGTAGCAGTAATGGTTTGGGAATTTGGTCTAAAGGGATAGTATGAAACTTTAAAGTATGTTGTGTAACTAGGGAAATGGTATTTAGATATGGTCTTAGATTTCTGAGTGTTTTGGGAAAAAATTGGAAGAAAACCTTGGAAAATTGAATAGGTAGGGCTAATTGGGAAATAGGCCTAGTGAAGGGCTAGAATTGAGTTTTTGTATTAGATGATGAGTTGATGGTTTGGGAACCTTGGTAACATGTTAGTTGAAGTTGTTTGAAGTGTGTGAAGGTGAAGAAAACACCTAGTTAAAGAGAAGACAAGTTTGGAGCCTATTGAGGCATTGTAGGAATTTGATAGTTGTTGGAAAAGATTGCTTGGGTGAATCCATTTGAGGGATTTGGGAATGATTTCTAAGATGTAGAGCCTATGGTGACATGAGAAGTTATATGTGCACTCTGATATGTGAACTAGTTCAAATGGCTATAACTCATATACATTTGTCATTGGTAGCGAGCCTCACGTAGCTCAGAAAATTCAAACTCTTCAGTAGACTTGAAATCAAATAAAATTTTTTTATCAGCCCCATTTTAGCCCTTGAACTCTAAGAATGTTGATAGTATTGGCTGCTAGCATGTATGTTCATAGTTAATGTCTTCATGGTATGATCACATAGCACATACTAAAATAGCTTGCTGCCTACCAAAACATGAAGAGCCTGCTTGTAGTTGCTTCTCCACTAGCATCACCAATAATCAGCACAAGAATAGATCCCATTCTTGAAGTGATGAAACTGGTTACTATCCCTCAATACAATTTCTAGCTTAACAATCTTGCACATAAACTTGACAGCAATATGGAAATCACTACACACGTAAAGTTTTTTCATTATTATAAGGGGTGTACTAGTCAGGGTGTTTATGAGCCCAAAAGCAATCAATAGCTTTTCACTGTGGTTATAGCCAAGATATTGTTCTTTTTCATCCATCTCAACTTTATGAAGCACATAGTTTGTATCAGGCAAGTACCCTGCCTTCTTCATTTCTTCTGTCAATTTTGCCAACTCAGCATATATTTCCTCCATCTATGGGTTTGAGGGGTCACCAACCATGAAGAAATGAACCTTCTTTTACACTTCAATCCAGCTACATCCTACTTCCTTTCTGACCTCATTATTTCTCATTAGTTTCCTCACTTTTGCTACTTCATCCCATTTCCCTACTGCAGCATAGATATTAGCAAGTATCTCGTGTGATACATGGTCTTCCAGATCAATTTCAAATATATGCTTTGCAACTCGAGCTCCAAGCTGTAAGTTTTGATTGACAATTTTGTTGCAAGAGGTGCTCATGTTAAAGCTAGAATGCATTGGCTTAAAGTTGGTGATCATGCATTCAAAGAGTTATTTCTTGTTCTTGATGAATTCCATTCTTTGTTAGGCATAATTTTTTTTAAAGAAGGCTAAGTGGTGCTTTTTGAGCTACCATAGATTCACCAAGGTCTAGTTAAATGTTATGGACTACAAGAAATCATTACTATCCTCAACCTTATGCTTACATTCTCCTTGCGCAATGATGTCTTTACTACTACCTTGGGTGTATGCCCTAGAATAAGTTCTTTCTTTTCTTCAATCTACTATCTACATAACATTCAAAAAAGGTCCAACAAAGTAAACATTCAAGACACTATAAGCTCCTAAATATTTAGGTAATACTCCAAAATAACTCTAACTATCCTTGCTGATTTTACTTTTTCATGAAAACTAGATAAAATAAGTCTTTATATACAAGATCTACATCAATCTCTAGAACATCTAGTAATTCATCCTTATGATTCCTTTGAAATTTTTTAACACTCACTTGTACCACCCATTGATATTTATAAATTCTCCCTTCTGAACCCATGAAACTCTATCAAGATCTAACGATAAAGAAATTATACTAGAAAAATGTAGTGCACTAAACATATAATTAAGAAGGTATGGTCAATACTCATAGGTTATGTGTCATTACATCCAGAGCCTTTTCATCTACCAAGTTGCAAATACTTTGATATAAAGTTTTGGTGTCAAAATTATGATGATTTGCAACCTGTCATATAAAACCATAGGATGTGTCAACCCACATAGTATTCTTAAATGATATTTTTCCTTAAATAGTTCTAAAAAAAAAATTAATACCCATGGATGCACTTAATTTTTTAGTAAGATGGTTAAATGAGCATGTCCTTGATGGATGCACTTAAATTTCCATTATCATCAAAAGTTTCCTACTATTATTATCATCATTCGTTGCTTGTTGTTGTTAGAAGCATTGTAGATATATAATTTGTCAAGTGTCAAAGAAAATGACAGAAACATAAAACATTACTAAAGATTTTTTTGCATTCTTGTGCTTTTCTAGTGCATCATTCTATAACATCATGTTGGAGAATTAATGTTGAATCATTTTTGATGATCCATTTTAAAGATATTAAGAGAAATTCTCTTCTTTGCTATCAATTTGTTATGGTAGTTAATGGAGTTAACCCTGACTATTTATGAAAAAAGCTCACAGTCAAATACAAAAACATTTCATGTTGTAATATATAGAGAATCATTGAAATCAAATAACTTTTCTGTTTTTAAGTAAAAAACTCTTCATACATATTGAATCTTTCAACAGTCATAGCTAAACAAAATTTTGTCTTGCCCTAGATTTTATGTACTCAAAGATACAAAATAATAGTGTACCTGAGCTAAAATTATTCTATTGTGAACAGATTGAAAGCAAAGAAGACCATTCATTTTGTTCAACTGTAAAATTATGCATAGAAAAAAATAATGAATTCATTGGCATTTACAATACGAGAGGGTTTACATTCTTACCAACACCCAAGCATTGGTTGCATTTCCCAAGTCTCTACATGTAGATTATATAACCACAAAATTCCACATTTTTAGATCTAAAACAAATGATGTCAATAAAATTACTAGATGGTTAAACGAGCATGTCCTTGATGGATGTGCTTAAATTTCCATTATCATCACTATATGATATCATTATACTTAAAGTTTTAGGATGCCTTAGTTTCCACTGAGTATTACTTGATTGAGTAAAATCCACCCATGATTTAGGAGCAGGAATAATTGTATGGAAAATTGTGAATAAGGAGATCATCAGACACAATCGTGGTTGAATTAGCAAATTTAACACTCAATATTGCAAAGGTGGCAAAGAAGCTGGCTATGAGGAAAGAAATAGAGAATGAGACCTTAACTATACTAGGTCAAGCAATTGGAAGAGTATGGAATTTCAAAACATACTCCTATGCGTCCAACCCCTGGTAATCTATCAATAGAAGATGCCTTGAAGATGAGGCATGACCTACCAGAGGTCAGAGTGAAGAATAGAAAGCCATGCTGATGTTTACCCTAAAGAGTATCTATATTAGAATGATCTTTTCTCATCATTTGGTGGACAATAAAAAAAGCTGACAAATATGATAGATGAAGGGTCCTTGATAAAAAAGGCACTTGGAACAATATGGCTATGCTTGGCAGCATCAATGGCTTTCAATTTATCAAAAAAACAAAAAAATGTTGGATATAATGTTGATGTTGTTAGATTAGGCATGTCTGTCTTTGATGCCAAAAGGTGCTATCTCAGAGTGTTGTTTGTGAGATGTTTAGAATGCCTTCACTAGCTATACCACCTTATGAGGATGACAACTCTTGGGCAGTGTTTGTGTGTTTCAAATCTATTCATGACACTATGGAGAATGCGAAAATTCTATTTCAATATTGTTCATGGAAATATGGTGACATCATGATGGAAAGACAAGATCACTGGATGGTTGTCAATGGTGTTGAAAACACAATGTGTTTACCACATGTGTTTTTTGTTGAAGTCAAAACCAATAGTTCCTGAGAAAAGATAAATGGACAGTTGTTGATTATTTTCAAATTCCAACAATTAGTAGTTGAAGAGTCTCATGGTCATGTAAGGTTTCAATAGAAGCTCTATTAAACTAAACAAATCTAAAACTTTCTATGTGAGAGGATTTTGATACCAAATCTAAAACTTTGTATGTCTAGTTTAGTTAAACTAAACAAATTTGAAACTTTCTATGTGAGAGGATTTTGATACTAGTCCACTCATTAATCTTGGTAAAGTTGATTCCAAGAATCAAGTTTGACGACTCGAGCCCAAATTCTCTCAGGGCGGCTATCACCTATTAGTCATATTCAACAATAACAAGTTTAGTAGGACTCAAAAGTTAAAATTTCTAGACAACAATGACTTTGCCAAATCTACCTTGAGAATGTAAATATATAAAGGGAACAAAATGATCAAATATCAAACATTGTAGGTAGCCACACATAAATCCCATATCACATTTGCATTCTATGTTATGGGCAGCAGTAGTCGTGGATCATTTTAGACCTACCACATGCAAAGTGTCCATTTTATGTTAGTTTGAGCTTTACTTGGTTTCAAGAATACTGTAATATTCTCTACTTAACAAGGCCAACCGTGTGAAGGTGGAAGCTCATCTAGCCTCACCCCCCTCCCCCTAACATCAATCTAAAGTACCCATTATCATCTAATTACATACTTCATTCATTCATTCATCCATTTATGAACTATAACATTCAATCAATACAATCACATAACATTCATTAATACGATATAAAATTCATTAATACACAATACTAATCAAGACTTCATTAACACACAACAATATTCATTAACATAAAATAAAAATTTTTATTAATACACATCATTCATACATGATTACTTAAAACAAAGTTATTTCATTATCCAACAAGGTTTATCAAAGAAGATTTTTAAAACATCATTTCTTTTTTTTGTTTTTCTGAGCTCTCTTAAGAAAAGTGCTCATAGGAGCATCCATATCTGCATTATTCTCCTCCTCTTTTGGCACATGTAATGTCAAATTACAATGTCTCCTTCTCTTTGGAGGAGTAGGAGGCTGGTGCACTAAAGGGGGCTCTGTTGCAAGAACAAGTGAATGGGATAAATTGGCATACTCTTTTTCTTTTTCTAACTGTTACAAGTCTGTAATTATGTATGAGTATAACTTAACATGCATTTTTCTTACCTAACAATTCCACATCATGTACATTAACATTTTGATCCACTACCACGTCAACATGTTGAACACTTGGAACATGGTCCACTCCTTTAGCATGATGTTCAACATGCTCTGAAATATTCAAAAAAATTATACATGTCAAATTGCAATTAAAGATGTTAAATTGTATTCATAATTTCATAATTAATTTCCAATAGTGAATTAATACCTCCCCCACTATAATTCACATCATGGCATTTCTCACAAGCAGGTTCTGTGGTAGGATATGAAGGCTGCAGTAAAATGTTATGCACATTGTTATGTAGTCAATTTACATTCAAAACTAATAACAAAAAGGAATCTTCTCAACTATTCAATTTCATTTACTTTTCATCCGACCAATTTACCTATGAGATATCATTTGGTGCATTGGATTCTTGGGCAAGGCTTACAGATTCTTCGCGTAGGCATGTAGCCACAACTGTATAGCCTTCCTTCAAGGCAATTTTTCTATCTTCATCTATGACCTCCACATTGAATTTTGTGCCCTATATTTTTTACTTAATATCATCAGTTTTCCATGTATGGTTTCATTAAAAAAAACTATTTGCAACATTGTATTTAAAAAAATATATGAAATTTCATTGCTCCTGCTTACAAGTCAAAACTGGAGATTCATATAGCCACTAGAGCCAAGTTTGTGTTGGCCAAACTTTTCTAGTCTCACTTTTGTAGCCACGGATGTGTCCTAGAATCTATGAACAATTTCAAAAATCTTAGATTATATATTTACAAATATCAATAATTAGTGCATAATTACAATGTACTTAATACTATCATGACATACCTCTTTTTTCCCTGTGTTGCTTCATTATCTCTATCTTCACATACCCTTTTCTCCTTTGCATCTTCTATTATTTCATTCTACTCCATCAGTAAAATCATAGGAGGACAGTCGTACTTTGGATTATGCTTAAGAACCCTTCTATATTGATTCCTCACAGTCTTTATATGCTTTGTTTCTCTTTTGAGAAGTAGGCCAATGTCAAAAGTGTTTTTTCCAAATTTCTCCTCAAAAGATGCAATCAATTGATTTTTTAATTCCACAGCTTGTAAATTCCACCTTTTTAAAAACAAATAGATTGTTAGATCAATAACTTTAATATATTACAGTAAATGGAAGAAAAGAAAAATTATGTAGCAATGATATGAAACTACGTACCTTTTACATATGGTGGGTCCAAATAGTCTCAATGTCATATGAAAAAGATGTTCAAAGAAAGCATTAATACCTACAAAAACATAAAGGATTTATTAGTCCAAAAAAAGTAATGTAAAAGTAAACTAAATTTACAATTTAAATAATAATAATTTTAAAGCACCTGGAAGCTTTCTTTCTTTTAACAGAAACATAGTTTTCTTATTTAGCAACAATGTCCCTTCATATGAACTAGTACTAATCACACGAACTGGTCCAGGAAATAGATCAGCTCCAACAATACTGCTCTCTATTGGTCTATCAACTAAAACATCATGACAATTAAAGCAGCCACCAAATGAATTGATTTGCTGCCGAAAAACCAATGTAAATTATATTACCAGAGAAGAAGACAATACCAGAGACTATGAAAGGTGCAATCAATAATAAGAGATAGCCTAACACCTATTCTTTGTAAGAAGCAATGGTAGTTGCACAACACCATGATGTAGTAGTTGGTACTTCAAAAAAACATGTGGCCAATGATTATACTACAGGTCTTTCATGTGGTTCCCTAGAGGTTTAAATTGGACAATATCTCAAGTCCTTATTGCTACTTATGTAATTTTATCAAAGTTTAATTTTTCTAGTTATAGTAGTCATTTAGGTTGTTCGAGTGACAAGTTGTCAATTAAAAATCCATTCTTAGCATGACATTGAAGTATACTTTTGGTTAATGTTCCTTTGCAAACTAATATTGTATTTAGCTCAGCATTAGTCTACCTTATGAATGGCAAATCAAGAGCTCAGACAGAACCAAAAAAGGAAAATTTATTTGAGGAAATAGATTCAAAAAGTATTTCAAGGGATAAAATAGAACTTGAATAGCTACATTATCCAAAACATGATGTCTGATATTGGACTAGATAGTGTAGGATCTGTTTCCATGAAGCGGTTGCTATTTCAAAGTAAGAAGTGAACATAGAAGTTCATACTTTCAGTTTGAATTCTCATAAGCATACACAAATAACATTCTTATTTGGATAGTTCTTTTGCTTCTCTAGCAGTAACATGATGCTTCTAAAACTAGGAATCTATAACTTTTATGTCTTTCTTTCATAGTGCCCTCTTATGAATATCAGCTACTGCCCCAAATCTAAAGCCAAATTGGATGCTAGGAGGATTCTGGTGTAATTTTCATTTATATTTTGATTTAACATAGTTTTAATTCATCTGTAGTGGCTTTTCATTCTAATCATATTACATTGACTAATTGAATTGTACATTTCTTCATTGTTATGTATTCAGGAAATTGTTTTTTATAATCCCTTGGGATGGAAGTGCAATGAAGTGATCAAAATTCTAGTAATTTTTTATTCCTAAGGGATTCTCTTCTTTAAATACTAAATTCTAGATCTATGGCAGTTGAGATCATTACATTCACACATACGTCCTAAAAATGAAATCTAAATAAAATGTGGAAGATTTAGAAGCTTTAGCCTCTAATGACCATAGATGGATGGGTCACCAAAAGGTCTTGTAGCTCAGTGGTAGATCATCCCAACATCAAACTAGTGGTCCTTAGTTCAACTCCTAGCTGGTCCATAGAAAATTTTACCCTAGTATCAAAGCTAAGGTTAAGTAGACCGAGGCCATGATAGGAGCCCCAAGCACTTACAGTTTGGATCAAAGGGAATGTAGGAAACACCTAAACCATAGATGGAGTAGTAAACAAGAGAGCTAGTAGTACAATGATAGAGTATCCCAACAACAAATATATGGTCCCAAGTTTGATTCATAGCTAGTCAGTGAATTTCTTTATCACTAAATTAGTTGAATTGTCTTTCTTAGCTTTATCCCTAAAACTTGAGTTAACAAAAGTATGACTTTTTTATTTTACTTGATCTAGGTCATTCTTTATTCAATACCAATATTATTCCTAAGACTGCAAGTCATATATCCACTCTTAAGAATTTTCTTATTGTTCTAGACTTTCTATATATCCAAATAAGCCTAAAGGCTGAACAATGCATAGTGCAAAAATTGTACCTTTGAGAGAAATCATCACTTTAGAAAGCTTAAATAATAGCTCTTCTATCCCATAGGCTATCTTTGTTCTTGTGGATATTTAAAAACTTATATTCAATTGTGTACACTACAAAAGTGCTCAAGTCTCTAAAAGAGCCTTCAAAATACTATAATATTTCTAGACCTTATATTTTGAATTTACTTAACAGGTTTCTATGTCTAACCATCATATACCACTTATCTTTGTTACCTATGATTATGAAGTTGCTCAACACTACTTGTTTGATATCCTAGGTTGGCATGGTAGTGTCTTTGAGGGAACTCCATGTAGGAGTTGAAGAGAGAAAGATAGTACAATATTTTTTGTGAACAACACAAACATAGATCAACAAAGGGTGTAAACTATAAATAGTCTTCTCCCTTGAATTACATAAGAAGAATGCCGCCCCCAAAACCTTGATTAGTAAGAATGGAAAAGAATAAAGATTTTAACCTCCACTACACTTCCTTAACACCTAAAGTATCATCTACATCAATGATCATCATTTTACCCCTAAGGTTTTTGAGAACAGTGTCAATGAAATGGCCTATGCTAATAATGTTTTCTACAGAAATTCTTGAAGGCAAGAGAATACAATGCTCAAAGAAGGGCATGTTTCCTAGAAATAAATGCAAAAGTACTCCTATTGGTACTAAAGTAGCTATTATGATATCAATGGTCTTGATTCTTGATAGTGGCAAAGAAGCAAGTGACTCTTTTCTAGACACATTTGGATGGTTGCCAAATTCGGTCTTTGTGTACTTTGAGAAATAGAAAATGTTTGATAGCTCTAGTAGCACCTCAGTAATTCTTAGTGGAGGTCACTTATCATTACATTTTCCCATTTAGTGAGATAAGGTGGAAAACAATTACTCTAGTGGTCAGCTAGATGGTTGGCTACTTTAAATTGTATTCTTTTTGTCTCTTGCTTTCTATCTCTACCATGATCTAGTTATCATTGTGTAAAATATTTATTGAACTTGGAATTCCATCAATTTATGTCAGATATTTAACTTTGTTAATCTAAATGGGAAGTCTGTACAACATTTAATGGCCATCCCTATTAAGATTACAAGATAATTTCCAAGCCAAGAAATTTTATATGTTTGGCTACTAGTTACCTATTTTTTATAAAATATTTTTTATAATAGGTCATAAGTTAAATACTGTTGCTCAAGAAATATGGTCTAGGGAAATTATGGCTTAAGTTGACCCCATCAATCAACTTAATGTAGTATTAACATAGATTAAGGTATAACTGAGTAAATTGGCATGCATGAGATATAGAAATTCTCTATGTAAACAGGTACCTTTCTAGATGTAAATTTAACACCTAATGATTGTGGATATCCCTTATCAATTATCCAACTTATCTGACATAGAAATTCACAAATTGAATGATGTGGAAAATCTTTCGGTGTGTTCACAATATTTACATATGACAATAGCTTCCTCCAAAAAACTATGATTTGAGGAAAATATACATTAGGAGTAACCTTGTTTGTGATTAATGTCAGATGTCTCTTAATATAGGAAGGGAGAAAACAATCTACAAGAAATATGTTTAGAGAGACTGGATAACCCATATAAGAAGAAATTTGAAATTGGAAAGGCCTTGAAAGGGGTATAAATGTGCAATCACACATTTCTGCTAAAGAAACAATATGTAATGTTCAAAATTCAAAAATTAAAATTGAAGTGAGCAAGGTGGTAAACTAAGGAAATAGGTTGTTTTGTCACTTTTAGAAATATATTTTCAAAATATACAGGGCTATTGAAGGAGATTAGAAATCATCAGAATAATGTATTTTATTAGATTTTTCTTTTCTAGAACAATGATGCCATTGGTTTAAGTTGAGGAAACAGTTTCAACATAACCAATCACATGTGCATATAAATGCACTTGATTAAACACCTAGGAAAAGTGACCCCACCTCTAACATTCATAGACCATTCATAAAAAATGAATACTAACAATTAGCTAACACTACAATTCTCTCCATAAATGCACTTAACATAAAAACTGTGTCTACTATCAGAAATAGGAAAATTTAGGTGCAACTCAAACAAATCAACCTAGCTTTCAATGACCATCAAGGTACACAAATATAGATAAACAAGACCAACTAGTTCAAGTATGCAATACCACACTTGCATCTTAGAGAACTATGGCTGCCACAATAATCAAATCAAAGGGTTTGTGCATACCATAAACCTCAAGAAAAATGTAGTAAAATGTAACCTTAAGGTACAAATAACCTGTATCACTATGCTTTACAACTTGAACTATCACACTAGCTATAAATAACTTACAGTACTAGAATCTTAGAAGCTATATCAGATGATGAGCCAATTAAAGCTCCATAAATTCAATCCTCCAAAATTGACAATGTTGACGCATGTGTACTCCTGTTCTATTAGCTACAAATCACTAGCAGTACTAAATTTAGACATCTATATAATCCAAATGTCATCTGCAAAACAAGAGGAATCTATATAATCCAAATGACATATCTTTGATTAGCACTTACAAATAGGCATACCAAACCAAAATCGCTAAAAGATACAATAGTTGGAAAAAAATCAATGTCAAGACTACCACATTGTATAGTATGTAGAAACTACAGAAAGAGATTAATGACGAAGCTTACTCACCATTGATGGAATTCAAAGTTCAAGAGCTTTAGTAACCTCATTATAAGTCAAATTGAATTCACAGTAATAACAACTAAAATGAGAAAAAATGTCTCTAGAGTTTTAAGAGCTTCACACTACAAAGGAATTAAAAGTTGCTAAAATGAATATTCATTATTATGAATGGAGATAACTTCTAGCCTAGCATGAAAGAGAAGCATAAAAATTGGGCTACAAAATCTAGAACATTAGTAAAGTAGTTCAAATTGGCAATTGTAATCTTATAGAATTGAGAGTGTATTTTACTTGTAAGTTGTAATGACATAATCATCTATGACACAATGGAAAAGATACTTCAAAGCTTAAAGCTCCTGTGCATAAAGGATGTTGTATGAAGCAGAATGTCTTAGGTGCTTGAGCTTCTTGCTTTCACTAAAATGTAGATGAGTGATTGTGCTATTCAAGGCAATTCTAACAAGTAAATGCATCACAAAAGCATCCAGATGACCCATAAGTTTGGAGTATATTTGAAGCAAGAGTATTTGACAGGCCAAAGAATTCAAGGCATATGACCTACATTAACTTATACATAATTCCATCAACAATTGTCATTATTTTATCAATTGTATATGCCATTATCGATGTTACAAATGTTGTGCAACAGATTCAAGTTTAAATAAGTGGACACCAAATGCAACTTGCAACCAATAATTTGGTACTTTTATAGACCTCAAGGTATTAATTTTACTTATTCAACAATCTTCAAGCAACTAGAAAAAGGTGATAAATTATTTTTTTCATAAATGTTTGTAACTACACTAAATGTGGTGTGGATGACACACCACAAGGCTTTATTCTTACTGGTAATTTCAACACAAATTTAGCAAAAAAATTATAAAATGAGAAGTCATGTAGAGATTAAATGTTGCTTGTGAAACCAACAACTAGAGATAGGAACAGATGGTTACATCACCTGAATAATAATATACATTCTAGCCCATCTATTTGGGATGAGTAAATATAAGTGTGTTCTTGTACCAACATATTACAGGGAGAAATAGTCAAGGGTCATGAGCCCAAAAATGTTGGAAGTGCAGATGAGAAGTCATGAGGAAAAGGTATAGAAGACAAAACTAAAAGTCTACCTCCCTTCCTATCTCCATGTCTCTCCATGTGTGGGTATATATATGTGTATGTATGTATGTATGCATGGTGTGTGTATGCATGTGTTTGTGTGTATGAAGGCTTCTATAGACATCATTTAAGCACTAATATGCTACTTTTTTGTTCATCAACTTGTAGAAATACATTACAAAATATAGCAAAACAAGGTTTTACCAGTTCTAGTAGGCATAGACAAGGATGTTTGCATGGTCCTTGTTGCTGACAATGCACCAGGCAATAATGGAATGCCAACTGAAGGAGGAGTCTACACTTCATCATGAGTTGAAGAATAGAATATTGTTAGCAAAGACATTTGCAATGGATAAAGATCAAATGGGATACTAGCTAGAAATGTCCACAAAAAAAAAGGTAAGTTTTATAATGTTGATCAAAACAAACAAAGTGTTACTTACACGAAGGTTGTGTGCAACAACCCTCACCATGTTCACCATGTAATGTCGCAACTGGCACATATGTCTATACAAGAACACATAAAATTAGAGATCATGATCCATAAGATACTATAAAATATTAATATTTAGTGAACTTCTATTACTACTTTAGTTGAATTACTGCTTACCTTCAATGATTGGATTCTACGGTCCAATTATGTTCTCAGTGCCTATTTCTCCTCACTTCTGTCACCCTCAATGAGAATATTAACAAGTTCATCAGTGTATCTTTGCACTATTTGTTGGGTAATGAACACAGGGTCATTACTAAGGGTGATGCCATGTAGATATGATGCCTGTATTTTAGATTGCATTTGATCAATGATCATTCTAGCTTTTTCCTATCATTTGTGACATCAAATATCAGTAAAATTTTATCAAAATAACTCCAAAGCCATAAAGAAAAGAACATAATAATATGACATTTGTTTCTATATTAAAATTAAAATTGACAATAATTAACGTTTACCTCTATTGAAGGTGTCTGAGATGGTGCATCCATATCACCCTATGAAAAATTGTATATGTAAATCATTTGTCTTAAGTTAAAAATTTAGTGTAACTAGTGTTTAAATCTAAAAAAATATTTGACATGTTCTAGTTAATGTTTATATGTGCACATATGGTTTGGAAAGAAAAATTGACATTGATCCTACTTGGACATTTCATTGATCATCATGATCTTCATCCATGTCATCATCATCATCATCACCATCATTGTACTTGTCACTTTGATCATCGTCGTCACCACCACCGTCTTCATCGCCATCATCATCATCTTCATGACCATCATCATCATGACCATAATTTCCATGATCATCACCATCTTCATCACCATGATCATGATCATCATCAGCATCATCATCATCATCATCACTAGTATCATTAGCATTACCAAAATAATCACCATCTTCTTCTTGTTCATCACTGGGTAACTATCGTTCTTGATAATCATTTACTTCCTCTTGTGCTTCTTCAATATCTTCTTCTTTGATCACATTATACTTTATCGGCTTTCCTCTTGAGTCATGTCTAACAACAAATGACCAACTTGGTTTGTGTGAAACACCAAAGTAAAACACTTGCTTGCATTGGCTTGGAAGAACATATGGCTCATCTCCGACTGGCTCAAATGACCTTGTATTAATCATAGTAAATCCACTATCATGTTCAATAACAGTCCTATCAAGATCATTTCGATTCAGTCATAACCTGAACCATTTGATGACAAATAGAACTATTTTGAATGAATTAAAGTCGCACTCAAGTATATCATCCAAAATTTCATAGAATCAATTTTTAGATTGTTGAGGATGTATGTTAGTTCTAGATGAAATATTGGTGACTGTGAAGACAACACTTATCCCAGAATCACACATTTTCTTTGTTTTATCTATCTTTTTTGTGCAGAATTTATAGCCATGGTAGTACATAGCTTTGTGGTGTTTGACCTACAATTATTCAAACATGTCAAGAATCTTCCCATCGATCTATGAGTTGATATTAAACTTATGTCTCATGATTAGTAATATAATGCATACCTTTGTATCTCTTAAGCCATATATTAGATCAAGTACCATTGGCGTAACATTGGGATCTCCATTACGATGAGCTTCTTTAACCAATGATGCAACACCATCCCATGTTAATGAGCAACCATTTTCTTGAGACTATTCAATCCATACTGTCATCCAATCAAGATTGTTTGCAATATACAAGTGTAGTGTATCCCACTCATGACCAATTATAAAGAAGACAATTACACCAGTTAAAAACAACTTATATATATGGATGATGGATAAGAATTATTAAATTACAAAAAAAAAAAATTATAAATACCTCTCACCCTCCTCAATCTACCTTTCCCCGTCAGGTACTCCCATTTGAATTTTTCATTAGAGTTGGGATCCCAAATGCGATGTACATAGATATCTACTGCAAACTTTAGAAGATATTCACTAATGTACACCATGGTTTGATATATCATATATCCCTCTATCATAAAACCTTAGGATGTTCTCTTTGTTGAACCAAATCCTTCATAAATTTTAAGTTCCTCTCAACCATCCACATTGATCTAGCTTGTACAAGTCCACACAATTCAATCTCCTCAACTTGATGTATGAGGTAGTGTTCTTGAGCATTGAAAATTGTTGGAGGTAAACACTTTTGCATTTCATACATAAGCTCTGGAATTTTTCTCTTCCAATATTTTACATCTTTTTAATCAATTTCTTTAGATGATAACCACCTAAAAGAGATTCAACATGCAAAAACATGTAAATGAGATTTCAAATAAAGTTATACAATAGATTTCAGATAAACAGCTAAAAATCTAAGAAAAAACACTTCTAACCTCATGTATCTTCCAAGATCATATATAACTTGTTTAATATTGTTGTCAAACTATTGTCGAAGGGATAGAGGTAGGATGAACTACAATCATTAAAAAATGATCATTTCAATATATTATTAAATAATACAATTGGTAGTACATTCAATCTTACAAATATACTATAAATAAAGAACATGACTTACCTTGATGAAGGTATGCCAATCATGTGTTTTTAGCCCTGGCCCAAAATCACCTTTCTTTGATAGAAGAGTGCTTATATTTGCAGAAAATCCTGTTGGAAATTTTTCTTTTTTTCTGACTTCTTTTAATGCATCACTTTTTTGCTCCGTTAATAACCAACGAAGGGCACTTGTATTTATGCAGTCTCCATTTCTATTTGATTCAATAAATTTTTAGTGCATGATTGGATTCATGAATGTTAATACAAATTTTGGAAATTTGTTCTCTATCATGCCTTCCATCTAACATTTTCCATAGTGTCTCTATTACATTCTTTCTAATATGCATAGTTCAAACAAATGCGTGATTGGAATATCCTTGTAGTACAGTGACCTACTAAATTGAGTAGGACAACTTTTCATTCCTCTAAGAAGTTGGTCATTGATGCCTTGATGACCTTCATGAGCATCAATTACAACATTAGTAAATATAAGACAATATCAAAATACAAATTTTAAACTTTGGACGACAAATTGGACATTACCTCGATGATTTAGTCGATCATATTCCAACTTCCATAAATGAGGTGTCATTCTTCATGGCCTTGATGATGTCTCTTCTTTCCCATAGAAAAGATTTTTTTTAGCAATTTGATACCCATGATTATTGTGGAGAAAGTGTCTAAACTCATCAAACACCTGATTTCCTAAACTTATCGAATGACAAGATTTCATCTTCAAAACACAAATTGGACATGCAAATTTTTCCTTTGTCTGAAGACCTAAAAGATCATGTATAATTGGATCATGTATAATTATCATGCACAACTTAAGCATTCAATAGTAATGTGTAAGCACTATAAAAAACTAAAAATATGTGATCTTAACAATATAACATACTGCAAAAATGAGTTAGCCCAGGGGCATCATGTATTGTCCATACAAGCATTGCATAGAATTGAAATTGTCAATTCCCTGTCAGTCTAGAAATGTCATACATAGTGATACTATTCCATAACTTCAACAACTCGTCAATTAGGGGCTCAATATACACATTCATATCTTTAACTTGGTATTTACCTAGCAATTGAATGAACATAAGCATTACATAATTATTATCACCATTTTCATGCACTATTTATAAATTAATTTAGATAACTATAAAATGAAAAAATACCTAGCACAATCATTGACAACATTGTGTGCTCCAACTTTATGGACATCCAAGGAGGAATGTTATTGTTAATAACAAAAATGGGCCACACTGAGTAAATAGATCTCATATCTCCATATGGATTGACACCGTTCGCCGCCAATGAAAGCTTTAGATTATGAGGTTCTTTTTTAAAGTGTGACCATGTTTTTTCTATCTCTTTAAATGCAAAACCATCAACATGCATTTGCATAATGTCATCCTGACTTCTATTACATGCATCATAATCCATATTTATTGTGCCAAGCTAGTGCACCTGAATAACGATTGAAGATGTGGAATAATGGGAATGTACTAAAGAACCTTGTGAGGCACTTTTTTTGTTATTTGATCTGACTGATATCTACTAATATGACAATCAGGGCATTCTATTGCAAATTCATGTTGTTTATGATATAGAATGTGATCATTGGGACATGCATGTATTGTCTGATACTTCATTCCAATCTAATCCATAATGTTAGATAATTCTCAGTATGAATGAGGAAAAATGTTTGATGGTGGTAAGAAAAACTCACTAATCAACCTACAACAACAAATATGCATTGTCAATATAATGAATAGTAATTGTATGCTAACATTGAAGATGAAAAAAATGACATACCTTAGCATACGTGACATTGCTACATTGGATATACCTTTCATAACCTTTAAGTTCACCAACAACACTATAGCTGAGAGTAGAGATGTTTGGGAGCCTTTGTATAAGGGCTTGTGTACCTTCTCAATTAAAGGTATATCAAGACCATCTTCATCATCATTATCAAATTTGCTAATACCATCATTGTAAGCCTCTTCATCACTTGCCCCAATACCATCTTCTTCAATCACATCCTCTGGCACATTATCATCTTCTTCCATGGGAGTGTTATCCTCAGCTTTGATATTCACAGATCCATGTTCCTCTAGTAGGAAATCCACATTCAGCAATGGACGAAAATCATGGCCTCCTTCAACATGACCATGTTGCCTACAATGACTCTAGGCTATTGTGATTAGAATTCTTTGATTCTTTAAGCCCTTACACTTTTTGCAAGGACAATAAAATTTATTAGGTTTTCTTCATAACTGCACCCACAATGCAACCATTGTCTCATTATTTTGTTCTAGGTTCATATTGTTAGGCGTGGTCTTTCTTCACATGAAAATATATCTGCAAATAAATTGGACATGTTGTAGTTAATGTTTATATTTGCATATATGGAAATTGTTGATTAATGTTTTCAAATGTAACTAAAATGATCCTATAATTTTTAGAAGGCCTAGAAGTTTGCAAAATGTGGATTTATAGACAATTTATCTTAGTTATCTGCAAAATGTCTCAAAGAGATGTCACAAGGTGAATGCTACTTAGGTGCTAACAGCAGCATGCCATGACTAATCCTGATAGCAATGACTAATGTGATTAATGCATCAACTAATGAAGATGACTAAAATATTGAAACATATTAATGCAATCTTCAATCAAGAACATGTGAGCTCAAAAGATGGGTAAATTTCAAAAACTTGCGAGCCTAAGATCATTACAATTTCAGCCATGAAATAACTGCAATTGAAATTTGTTGAAAAATAGGCTTGAGTGGGTTGACCTAAGAAGAATTTAGATTTCACTTAATTACAAATGAATTAGCTTATGCAAGTTCGGCCTCATGGTGGTTGTACAATTTTAAAAAACTTAATCCTTAGACCATTTGGGCCTAACATCAAGGGATGTGAATTTAGGACTCAAACATCTCTAAAGGTTGGATGTTGAAATTCTTTGGAACATCCAAAACAATTCCATAAGCATACAAGAAGAGCACATTGGTGAGTTTCACCTTGGAGGATGATTTTGGAAAAGAAATTAGAGATCAAGATATCTAAACTCAAATGTATTTAGTGTTAAACTTAGAGTTTATAAAGGAAAGAAAGCTCCAACAATTTCTCTTTAGAATTGTAGCCAAAGTCCTAAGCATTCCAATCCAAATGATTGTGTATCAATAAGATTCAACACCAAATAATCCTAAGAACATTAAGTAAGTTAAGCTAAAACATATAAGAAAATGAATACATTTTCCTACAATCGAATAATTATTATCCAAGATTCAGTACTTAAGGGTCCCTCAAGACTAAAATATAGATGAGCATAAACTATGAACATGAAGGAGAAGATCTTCTGCTTGATTTGTACCATTACAACACAATAATGTTTTTTCATAGGAAAATGAGTCTTATTTTGATTCACATTACATTTTCATGTTGTTTTCATTGTATTTTTTCTTTAAATTATATTTCTAGAGACTATCTATAATTGTCCCAGATCACCATAGACTAGGACTTGTACAGATCTGCATTCTTCATTTCCAACCAGTCATATGAGAGAGGCTAAAGGTGGTATCTTGAAGAGAGTGATCTGTTATCCCATGGTAGAAACTTAACCTTTTATCTATGTTAAGATATCCTTTAGATGGGAAATCATTAGACATTTATCAAATATTACTTTATGGAAAAGATATAATGGAGCATGCTTCCTCTTTCTTGTATTGTGCAGGTTAACCCTTTGTTTTATGCATTTAGGTGGATTACTCTACTTTTCACACAAGAGTTTAGATTCCCTGATATTCTAAGGAGTTGGGACTCACTTCTAAGCAATCCCTATGGGCCTATGGTATGTTTCTGTCTTCCATCTGAAAGAGAGAATCTTCTATTAATCATTTACACAAAGTTTCAATTAGAGTTTTACAAAAGTTATAAGCTGTCAAATACCCAAAAAACTAAATAAAGTAAATATGTGCTCTATTAATTTTCTTGATAATGAAATAAAAGATACTGGCATATTGGAGATCTTGAGTTGATGCTTCTAAGATGTATCACATTTTTGCATAAAATTTTAGGATATTTGGTGATTGGCCATTGCCTACTCTGTTGCTGTAGGACATATTACTCCGCATATGCTATACTATGCTAATGTGTGTAAGAAGCCGCTTGTTGGCTAGTGATTTTACATCAAATTTGAAGTTTCTTCAACATTATCCATTGATTGACATCAACTATCTCTTTCATGTGGCAGATGAACTAAAAAAAAAATCTTAAAAGTTTTACACTATTCATATTTGATCATTCAAAATGTAGCAAAAATTGCGTGTCAATTTCAAATAGGTCTGAGATTCTTTTTGTAGAGATAATAGCCCAATCTAGAACAAAAATATGATCTAATAGAAAAATCATATGATTTGTTAATGAATAAACTTTTTTTAATCTAGTTATTTTGATATTTTGATATCCCTTGAAGGAAAATTAATTCCTCATTCCTTTTACCTAGAATTCCACTACACAAAGTATATCATTGAGTACAAAGCCCTAATCATGTGGGTACATGTCATGATTCCTATAGAGATTAAAAGCCTTCATATACATAGAAATTGTATGTTGATAGTGAATCCAATAACAACTTAAGGGGAACCAATCTAGGTTGTCTCAGTTTATAGAATTACCATTGATCTTAATCAATTCTATTACTACACCATAGATAGTATTTCAAAGAGAGACAATTGGTATGTTGATGCAAAGGCTAGTGTAGCCTCTTTGGTCTAACCTGAAATGATCACCAATGCATATTAATTTGTGCTACAAGTGTTGAGATCTCATGTAGTATTAGAATTGCCAAGCCTTGGTAATCCCATTTGTGTACATGTAGACTCAAAAGAATGGTTTGTTGGCATCTATGGGTATCTGAAGAGAAAAAAATTCCCTGATAGAGTTGATGAAAATGCTTATATTAGGATAAGAAAACTCTTTGGTTTCTATCTTGTCTTGTCAAATGTCTTGCATCAGAGATCCTATAATGGTCTCCTCCAATGATACTTAACCAAGGGTGAGATACCACTCATTTTTTGAGAGGCTCATTCAGGCCCCACTAGAGGACATATAGGTGGTAAGGCCCTAGTTCAAAAGGTAATTCATGTTCAATACTATTAGAAAATGATGGAGAAAGGCTCCTTTTCATTGATCAAGACTACTCACAATGCCAACAACATAGAAATTTGATTTAAGCTCTTGGACAGACTCACTAAGCTCAAAACTCTCAGTGGCCCTTCTAGACATGGGGTTTAGATAGAATTGGAAAAATATCTTTGCCACTATTTAAAGGCCATATTTTTATCATCACGACCTCATAGGATTTTAGTAAGTGGGTGGAAGGGGGCCCATTAAGGTCTACCATCACTGAAATTATCTATCAATTCGTACTAGACACTATCTAATTTCATTTTGGTTTATCTTCCACTATTGTCTCAAATAATGGGACATATTTTTTAAATGAGGTAAAATAGTTACAGAAATATTTTGTGTCCTACATCACTTCTCTATACCTTATTATTTTCAATCTAACAGTTAGGCAGAAGCCTCTCACAAGAGCATTGAGAAAATATTGCAAACATTTGTAACTAAGAATGGGAGAGATTGGCATACCCAATTAACCTATGCTTTTTGGGCTTATTGCACTAGTTTCTCTCTAGATACATGATCTACTCCTTATAGCCTAGTATATAGAGCCAATGTTATCATGCCCCTAAACTAGAGATACCATCATTATGTGTCTCCCTTAAAGGAGTGATCGGTCATGACACTAATAGTTTTAATTATTTTCATGAGTTAAAAATGTTGGATGAACATACTCTATGCCTTTGAGCTTATTAGAAAGCACTCTCATAACTTTAAGGTAGGTAATCTCATTCTTTGCAAATCCAAATGAATGTAAATGTGTCACCTAGTCAAAGAAGGAAATTCAGCCCAATTGGTTGGGGCCATATGTTTTCACCTTTTGCTTATAGGTATGAAGCCTACAAGTTAGCCCCCATGGACAATACCCCTCTCAAGGAACCTATGAATGTGGTTCATTAATAATGGTGTTATGCCTAAATGTGTCATGCAGTATGAATCAAAGTGATCCCCATGACATATTGTCATTAACACATGTGTTTATCTTTGTGGTAACAACCATGTTTGTGATATGTGTGTGCATGTATGGTGTCACTACAACTGTAAAACATACATAAAGAAAGCCATGATAATAGAAGAATGGAATCTAAACTCCAAAAACCTATAAAATACAAATTAACCTAGTCAATATTGCTACTAAACAAGAGAATGTAACCCATTCAATATAGCCAATATGTTGTGATGGGAACCTGATCATACTAGTTGTTTAGGTAGGGACCTAGGTCCCTAATTGAAAAGCCAGGTTGTCTAGAACATATGTTAGCAAGTTTCTATATCCTCTAATTAAGTGAATTTTTTTGGGTTTTTAGACCCCAGTTCTAGGAATTTTGTAATAGTATTTGTTCTGATTCTAAGCAAAATGTGTATGTTGGATAACAAGAGTATCATAAATTTGGAAGTTTATCTTGATGGACAATTCACAAGAAGGAATTTGGTACATTTATATACTGTCTAGTGTCTTGTTAATATTGTCATCAGTTGAGACTATTATTTATATATCCTCAAGAGATGTAAGACTATCATGCTACTAGCTGCATGTACAAATAGGAAGTTTGAAACACTATTGAAGCATTTAGCACACACTACTATAAAATTAGCTAGGTGATAAGTATGCTGCAGCTTTATTGGAACTTCATGGAAGATGTTTGGTATCATTCATTATTGATTCCAAATTATGTATTGAGGCAATAGTTAGAGTGTTTTAATTTTGACCTTTTCTAATAGCCCTAGGCTAATAGTTTTGATTGGTTGACTATCATGTTCATAATTCTGCCACATTCAATATGCTAGCTAAATCAAGACATTAATCCTTGACTGGAGCAATGGAGATATGGTGTATTCATATACTCATAACTATAGGTAAGTCCTCTAGAATTTGGTGCAAAGTTGTAGAATGATTTAATCTAAATCATTGGTGAAGAGATAGATTGGACCTGAATATTGAAAGCAATCTTTAACCACTTTGTGTTGTTTCCATATTGTTAGGAATCTTCTGATACACTTTGCTTTGAGTATCCCATGAACTATTTTGAAATATTTCTTAAGGTTGATCCTTCCAATGTTTTATACTGTGTCTAGTGAAAGGGGATGTTCTAGGGATAGGGATAGGGCATCCTCCTTCCTACCCCTGGGGGATGTCTCCTAGGAATCCTCCTTATTGGGAAATCCCAAGGGGATGTAAGCCCATCCCCAACATCCCCGTTCTATCTCAGAGATGTCCTAAAGTCCCCTGCAACAACCAACTTTCAACATGGCAAAAAGGAAAACTTTAAAATTTTATCAAAAAAACCCATGTTCCCATACCCTCTTAAAGTTAAGCAGCAAAGGTTCTTGGTATTTCAAGGTTTGATCTAGGAATCCCCATCAGAGTTTTACTAAACATGCAAGCCTTTAAGGGTAAGCTCATGTTAGTGACCTCAAACCTCAAGTCTCAAGATCCCTAATAGGAGAAAATAATTCAAGTACTTTGGAACTCTTTGTCTGAGATTCTCGTTTCTATAATGATAAATTATTAGACATTTTAAGGGAATCCAAAGAAACACATTTCAAACCACAATTTCTTAAACCACACCTTTAAGCAAGCAATATTTTATAGTCCTTTACTCCAAAATCCTTGTTCAACATGTATCAATGTAATTAGGCTTTGCTCCCAATCTATCTTCCTGCAGTTTTGTTTTAGAGAGGTTTTTGAAGTTGAGTAAACTAGTATTCATAGTCATTATTTGCAAGGAAGAAAAAAGAGTAAAATACTCATCCTCTTCATTATTTGCAGCAAAAAAACAAAGAATAAATTCCCATCCAAGGAACAAAAAAGAGTTAAAACCCAAATTATTCATGATCTATAAGAGAGGAAAAAGGTAAACATGCATCCAAATAATAGTTTATACTATGAAGGTAGCTTTCAACTCAAGAATGATATTAAGTTAACCAATTGGTTGTTATTGAAAAATACCTCAAAAAATATTGACAAATAAATCTTTATTGCAGAATGACAAAGTATACTCTATTTCTACAGAATGGCAAATAAATATTTATTGTAACTCACAAATATGATATTGCATAGTAGCTTGGGAACCCTCTGAATAAAAATAAACTATTTTAAAGAGTTCTAGAATATAGATTTATGAATAAACAACTCAATTTTGTTCTATTAACAACAGTTAAAAAAAATTAAAATAGTATAAAAACTGTGAATTGCTACATGCTTGAACACTAAACCTATGGTGTAAAATGAAGATAACTATCAAAACTCTTACTCATTGCAAATGCATTGCCCTGGTTTATTAAAACTAAATAGCTTTTAAATAAAAACTAATTGTAGATGGTTATCATGCCAATGGTTTATATGTTTTAAATGATGTGTATATAGCCACTTCCCCTAAGGAGACTAGTTACAAGTATTAATGGATAAAAAAGAATGTGTAACATGTAAAGTGTTGTGCTCAATACTAAATTTGTTGTTATTTTGATCGTAGAAGTGAGGAGAAATTAGACTTCCACATTAATCGCTAGCAATCTTGGAAATTGAGTTTATTGCATTATATTAGCTTCCATACAGTGACCCTAGAATGTGTTGCTTGCAATTTCAATCTAATGAAGCAGGGATCAAAGGTGTAAACTTACCATAGAGATAAAAGGAGCCCCAGAGAAAATAAGTTGTTGGTATGTAAAATTATTCATAGTTAGGTTCCTCTTTTTAAGGAAATGATCAACATTCCTCATCTCAAAATAAAATAGAGAGTATAGATTCTGAAGGGAATTTTCTGTTTGGATTCATCAAATGCCATTTTAACAAGATGTGCTCTGTGATTTCCAAATATTTGATAAGGAATCTATATAATGGATGAAATTCAGCTTACTAAAATTAGTTTGACCTAAGCATAAATCCATCTCAACTTCCATGTAAAGATGTATGTTAATTACTAAGAAATTGATTTGTTATGATTCCTCTACCACTAATATTACCTAATACACAGAGACACACTAAAATCAAAATATCTAGATAAAAAATCTATGCTAAATAATGATGATTCTAATAACTAGTTGTATAGCCAAATTTGTCATTAGCTTTATATTTTGGACTTCAATTGAAGCTTTATTTTCAAGATTGGACTTCACTATTTCCTATAGATGTAGCAATATTGAAGTTTTGAGATTGAATACAATGTGCTTCAAAAGTTTAGGGACATACAACTATAAAATATAGGGGTTTGAAGTCTATAGAATAGTAGATTAGATATTCACAATGTGCTCTATAATTCTAATATAACTTCAATGCAAATGCAAATTGAATGAAAAACACATAATTATGCACAAATAAATTAGAGAAGGATAACTTATCAAAAAAATCAAACTATTGAATAAAAAATATCTACACCAAAAATATATAGCAGTGTATCTACAAAAATCTTATTGCTATAATTTGACACATTTAAACCTAGAATATACTTACTCCAGTTGCATTCAAAATAGTGAAATGTTTCAATGGATCATTGGTCTTTTGGTGAAGTTGAAAGTTGAAATCATCTATAACGTAAAAAAGAAAATAATAAGTGATTTCCTTCTTATGATAAGTTTGAAGTACTCACATTTATTTTAGTTATCTCTAAAATCATTTATTTTTTGAAGCTCCCTATGTTCAAATGATCTCATATGGAATGTGGGGATGCTGGCTGGCGGCCCTAAAATTCTATGGCATTAGATATTGAGCATCTGATCAGGGACCTCAACTACCCAGAGGGGGAAGACAGCTATCCAAAAGTTTATGTGACTAAGGAAAGCTATCCGAGAAATGGTTCAAGCATGCTTTCATCCTGGTAACTAATCTAGTTTGAGCATCCCATCTGGTTTCTCAAAAAGTTTGTTTCATATGAGTCAAACTTTTTGTTTTTAACTCCGAAAGGGAAATTTAGCATAAATAGTTTTCCAGTAGGGTTAGTTCACCAGTCATATGAGTGACTCTACATAATGATCAAGTTAGGGGCACCTAAAATTCTATGGGGCCCAACCATTATTAACCCCAGTGCCACCCCCACTAGAATCATAGGCTATAGTTTGGTAACTTTTACTACAGTGTGAGCGATGCAAATTTTTGATGAAAGACCCAACTAGGGCCATGATAGATAGTAGGGTAGGGCTCATATGATCAGCATTAAACATTAAATGATTAAGCATTAAATGATTGAGAAAATCCATTGGATTAAAATAAAATGTTTATGTTTCTAATGAAGAAAAGAAGGGTAAAAACCCTTAGTATTCTAGAGGTTGCATCAGTGAAGCTCTCAAACCCTTATTTGCACTGAAGCTATAAAACATTGTTGGCATGTAATCCTTGAATCTTGCCTCTGCACATAATCCTAGCACCACAAAATTTAATGAGGAAAAAATTAACTGCACAACTTGTCTTCCAGTCATGTAAGAATGAAATAAGGGTGTCAAAGAGCGTTTAAGTTTTTTTGACATAGTGTAAGCCCGTGTTGGTCAAAATTTTGACCAACATGGGCTTGTATCTATAGTGTAAGCTCGTGTTGGTTGAAATTTTGACCAACATGAGCTTGTATTTATAGTGTGAGCCCATGTTGGTCAAAATTTCAACCAACACAGGCTTGTATTTAAAATAAAATAAAATTTTTCCTTCCATATTTCAACTAATTTGACCCCATTTTATTAGATGGTAAAAAATTTTGGTCTAAAAATGGGGTCAAAAGTATTAGTGTTGTGGAATAGCAAAGGAATATACCTTCTTCACTTTTAGTATCTAATTTACCATTCCTAAAATCCTTAAGAATGTTACATTTTCTTCCAAAGACCTTAAAATAATTTACATTGGGTGAGTATCCATACCATAATTCAAAAGGTGTTAAATGAGTACCTTTCTTGATTTACACATGGTTCAAGGTATATACAACTATACTTACAACCTCTCTCTAGTATTTCATAGGAACTTTCTTCACCATCATGAGTGTCCTAGCATAGTCCATTTCATATTTATTCCTCCTTTTTGTAGTTCCATTTTGTGGAGGGGTCTTAGGTGCAGAAGTCCATCTTTTGATTCCTCTATCATTACAGAACATCTCAATCTCATTTGATCTAAATTATCCACCTCTATTAGATCTCAGACATTTCAATCTTTTTCTTGTCTCCTTTTCAACTCTAGCTAAGTACCACTTAAACATTTGGAAAGCACCAGATTTATGTTTCAAAAACATAATTGTCACCATCCTAGAATAATCATCAACAAATAGGATAATGTACTTCTTTCCTTTGTAGATTTGCACAACAATTGGTCCACACAAATCAATATTAAAAATGTCCAAAATTTATTTAGAGGTGTGAATCTTACTTCTAAAACTAAATTTTGTGATCTTGCCTAACTGACATTGTTTGCAAATCATGTTATCAAGTTTCTTCAGTTTAGAAAAACCTCTAACTCTTTTTATGTTACTGATACTAAGTAAGTTATCAAAGTTAACATGACATAAACTCTTGTGTGATAACCACACATCATCAAATTCTACAACAAGACAAGTAGAATCACTCATATCAAGATAGAATAGATTACCTCTAGTCTGATCATCTTTCCTAATTAGTTTTCCACCAGTGTCATAGATCTTTTATATCTTGTTCTCAAACTCAACTTTGTAACCTGAACTATTTAGTTATGACACACTCAAAAAATTATTTTTAAGTCCTTCTACATAATAAACATTGTCATACATGATCTTTTCTATGAGTTTGATTGATCCTTTTCCTTTTATCAGATAAGGTGCATCATTGCCAAATCTTACACCATGAATGATCCATCTGTCACTCTTGTTCATATAAGATACTAGTGCAATTTCCTCATCTTCATTAGAATCATCCTTCATTGCAACATACACCACTTCATCATCATGCTCTTCAAATCCATCTTTGGTTCTCTCTTCAACAATGCAGCAAGACTTCATACCTTTATCTTTGTAATATTTGTTGTCCTCATTTTTTTTGTTTTTGTATTTGTCTCCATTTCTATTTTTCTTCTTCTCTAGACATCTAGCATCATTATGACCAACCTCATTGAAATTAAAACACATGATAAGTAACTTATCTTTGAATTTTCCTTTTTGTCTATGAAATCTCCTTGCTAGCAATGCTTCAAGTTGTTCTACATTCTCCTCATTTGTATCACTATCACTAGAAACATATTTGATCTTTTTCTTCTTCTCTTTAGATTATTTTAATGATAATTTAGATTTGAAAGTATATTTCATATTATCATATAAAAATTTATCATAATTAGAGAGTTAAAAAGCAATAAGCCTACCTGGAAAACCTTCAAGGGATAGATTGGTACTAGGTATACATCTTAGTTCTTGTATGGTTGAAACTCAAATAGCATAGATGGGTAGAAGTTTCCTCAATACTTTACTCAATATAGTATTATTATCATTGATTTCATTAGCTCCTCTTATAGCATTAACACCATCTTTTATTCTAGAGAAATATTTAACTTGATGTTCTCAGCTTCTTGCATTTACCTCTTAAACTTTTAGATTTGGCTATTAAAATTTTTTTGTCTCCTCCATAAATGGTGTGAAGAGAATCCCACATCTTCTTTGCATTGTCACAATCCTTGATGTCATCGAACTCAGAAACTTAGGGTAGATGTAATCTCCAACATTGCCTGATTGTGTTCTTTCTTCTTTTTTAGATCATTAGAAGTTGGGGCTCTAGTAGGGTCAACATGCTCAATAGTACTGGTAGATTATGCATGGTCTCCAAGACCTCCTAGGTGTAGCTTCATTAGTCTTTTCCATGTAGGGAAGTTCTCCTTATTAAGATTGGGTAGCTATCTTTTGGACATCTTGGTCTTTTTCTTCTAGTACCTTCAAACTAGTCCTCTTAAGCACTTTGTCTCCAATACCAATTGTTGGAATTCTTTAAAATAACTAAGAGGAGGGTTGAATCAGTTATCCAAGTTCCATATATACAAATAAAAAAATTCAAAGCTTACTAGACCCATATCCATAATAACCTCATCATACATGCATCCATTACATCATACAATACTTAAACTTTGTAGGGCACTATCCTAGGTCAAAACAACTTCGCAAAAATGTAAACATGAAACAACATAAGAAAATTCATATAATTTGACACAAGGATTTTACGTAGAAACTTAATTTGGAAAAAACCACCAGTAACATGCTGCTAATTCTCGATCTTTTTTGAAGTGATGCCCAGTGAAAGGCCAACCTTGTTCAATATTACAATATACACTATTTTAGATTAAGGTAAAAACAATTTTTGAAGGGAACTCAAACCCTTTTAAATAAACTATCTGATAAACATTAAGCACCAATAGGTTTTACAAGGACCTAAAACCTTAAGAAAAGATAAAACCAACTCAAAGAAACTAGGTTTAATAGGGACTTAAAACCACAAGTTTAAACCAAATAAAAATGACCAAGTTTTACAAGGACCTAGAACCTACAGTTTTAAATAAGCTAGAAAACAAAAAGAAAAACTAGTGAAACCGCACGGACCAGAAACTAGCACACCAATTCCAATGACTAGCACCTACAACAACTCTTTAATGATATTTGCTAGCTATTTACCTACTTCTGTAGTAATCTAGATAATTTCAGCACATTTGTCCTCATGCTCTGGCTAATTCTAGCTATAATATACACTGCTAAAAGTGACCCAGTTAAAGGATTTCAATCACCTTGCTAGGAGTGAGCCTTGTTAGATGACCTTAGACCATACCATTAGATTGTCACCCAATTAAAGGATTTTCAAATGATTTTTAGGTCGACCTTAATCCAAAGTATTTACTCTAGGGTATTTTTTAGTGGTGAAAATTTGTAATTTTAGAAATTTTTTGCTAGCAATTTAGCTAATAATTTAAGATTTAATGCAATGTAAATCGCCACATTTTTATTAAATTTAGTTCTAAAATATTTAAAATCCCTCAATAATTTATTTTATTAAAAAAATTAATCTCAAAGATTTGCCACAATATTTGATACGTGATTAGATTTGATTCACCTAAATATTATATATTATCAAAGAAATTAAAATTAATTCACCAATACTTATCATAATTATTAGTTACTTTAGGAATATATTACCAATATTTGTTTTCATTATTAATTTAAAATATAATTTAATTATATTTTTAATTTATATGAGATAAAACATGTTCAATTTTGATTTGTAATATTCCATGATGATTAGCAAACTTCCTATTATTATTGAGATTTGTCAATATTTTCTACTAAAAATTTTGTTAGAAACAATAGTCCACCAAGATAACTAAGCGGGGTGGGGGGTTGGGGGGTGTGAATCAGTTATCCAACAATTAAAGAAATTATCTTCTTCAATCAAACTTAACCATTCAACCAAAGTAAAAAGCAACCATAATAAGATGCACATAAACAATAACACCAAATATGCTAACTAGGGAAACCCTTGATCAGAGGGAAAACACCAGTAGGAATGATGCCCACAAGATGATGTACCAATATAAATATTCCTTGTTAGAGGATGAACCTTGTTAGGATTCTATTACAATATTTAGTACATAGAGTCCCTATTAAGAGACTTTGAATCCCTGTTAGGAGATTCCAACCCTGTTAGGAGTTGTGGTACAATGTATGCAAGAAGAGCCCACTTCCCAAACATACAACTTTGACTACAAGAAGAGCTCACTTCCCAAACATGCAATTTACTAGTATGTTCCTTCTTTCTTTTGTTCAATCAACTAAACCAAATACTGTCAGACATTGTAGACTAGGTCAGAAACCTCAAATCCAAATATCAAACCTTAGATCACACAATAAAAATGTTGGCAATGAAGTTTTATTCACTTCCGTTCTACTCTACTCAACTTTGCATTCTACTCTTGTGCTACTTACAAGTTATTTCTTGATGTCATCCACATCTACAATGATAAAGGAAAATTTCCTTCCTTTATACCGAGTCCATAAAACAATTCCCTGAGTCGGTTGTTGGACCTTCTCAATTAATCATTACAAGAAAACTTGACCACTTCATTATAAACATGTCTTCTACACATCCTCAACCTCAATTCTTAGAATAACAATTCTGCTAAGAGATATAAAAATTTTACCAAAACATGCCTCTATAAACTCTATCTCAAAATGAACATCACCAAAACTTACATAACTTCTTTTAGATTTATCATTTCTTCATCCGATGTTCACTGCATATACTAGATACTCAAAAGTATATCTCATAACCTTGGATAGTGAGAATACTAAACTAGCCATCCACACCAACTTGATCTTTCTACTATTCTTCTGTTAAATTGATTTAGGGAGAGTGAAGAATCACTAGGGCCAAAAGAACACCCAACAATCCAAACCAACCTTGGAGAGTTAACACAATAAAAGCAAATAGATAAAGAGAACAACACCATAGAGAGAGAACAATATTCTTTATTGATTCATGAAAATATTAGCATACATGTCGAGCTATAAGGCCTTCTAGGTTACAGCCAAATATAAAATATATTCAAGAATAAAGATCTAACATCAAATTCACAATTCTAGATGTATATGCAACAAACTTTCCAAACTTTCATGTTCTGCTCCAGACTCCTAGAAAACTTTCCTAACTCTAAGCCTAAACACTCTAATATTTATACTTGCCAAAATAGTTTAGAGATCATTCTATAATATTGCATAAGAGGAAGGCCAACTCAACAACAATTTGGACACATCCCAAGAAAAGGTCTTAAAATAAATTCCATGATCAAAATAAATCTTGCAAGTCGACTCGCACCAAAAATGCATAAATCATGTTCAAAATGTTGACACTCAGCATACACTAGGTGACTCAACACATGAAGAATCACTCAACATAAACTAGGTTTCTATAGTAAATCAGCATCCACTAGAGCTACAATAACTCAACATCCATTAGAGCTATAGTAACTTGACATCCATTAGAGCTATAGTAACTCAGCATCCATTAGAGCTATAGTAACTCAAAATCCATTAGAACTATAGTAAGTCTGCATCCATTAGAGCTACAATAACTCTACATCCATTAGAGCTATAGTAACTTGGCATCCATTAGACAGTAACTCAACATCCATTATAGCTACAATAACTTAGCACCAACATGCAAGATGAAAAAAGATGAGTAGGATAACAAGGCAACCCAGGATGCTCCTACATTAGACAACCAAGGTTGAAAGAAATGACTCTCCTGAATCATTGAGATGCCACAATTTGAGTTGAATCCAACTCAGGTTGAGAAATCCATGAAGCATCTTCAATAGGTCTATTATTCCACTTCATCAAATATTCATAGTAATCTTTTCCTCTTGTGCTCTTACTAACTCTTTGATCCAATATCTGTTCAATTTCTTCATTCTGCTTCTTAGGATAATCTTTTGATACAACAACTTTATCATCTGACTCATGATACTTATACAAATCAGCAATATTGAATATAGGATATATATCCATGTCATCAGGTAACTCAACTTCATAAGCATTATGACTATCAAACTTCTTCAAGATCTTACAAGGTCCAAATTTCTTCATCTTCAACTTACTATATGTTCGAATAGGAAATCTTCCTTCCTTCAAATGAACCATCACCTCATCACCAACTTCAAAATTATGATGTCTTCTAGACTTATCAACATTCTCCTTATACTTCTAATTACTTTTTTCCAACCTCAACTTCACATCCTTACACAAAGACTCGATAAAATTAGAAAATTCTTCTCCTGCAACACTTCTATTTTATTCACCAAAAATATGTCTCAAATCCAATATACCTCTAGGTTGCATTCTAGTAACAATCTCAAAAGGTGTTTTCCCTTTAATCCTATCCACAAAAGTGTTATATGAAAACTTAGCTTGTGCCAACACTACTTCCCAATTACTTGGCTTATATTTAACTAAACATCTCAATGAATTATCCAAGCTTCTATTCACAACCTCTATTTTCCATCTATCTATGGATGGAATGTAGAACTAAACTTCAACTTAGTACCCATCTTCTTCTACAAAGTCTTTCAAAAAAACCAACAAACTTACTGTCTCTATCAAAAATAATACTTCTTGGTAATCCATGCAGTCTCACAATCTCTTTAATGAAAAGTTCAGCAACATGCTTAGCATCTGATATCTTCTTACATGGTATGAAATGAGCCATTTTAGAAAATCTATCCACCACAATAAATATAGAATCATACCCCTTCACTGTCTAAGGAAATCCAAGAATAAAATCCATACTGATGTCACTCCAAGGTTTCTTAGGAACAATAATAGGTGTATACAAACCAATATTTTCACTTACTCCTTTTTCAACTTGAAAAACCCCACAAATATTTACAAATTTCTAAACATTCTTATATATTTGTGGCCAATAATACTTCTCTTTCAGAAAACTCAATGTCTTATCAATTCCAAAATGTCCATCCAATCCACTACTATACTCTTCCTTAATCAAATTCAACCTCATAAAACTTCTAGGAATACACAACTGAATACCTTTGAACAACATACCTTCTTGAATGAAATACTTATCATACGTACTTATGTGATCTATCACATTTGGTGTTCTACACTCTCTCCATGCCTTAGAAAAATCAAGATCAACATAGTACAACTCTTTCATTTTATCAAAACCAAGAACTTCAACCTTCATCTCAGTCAATAGAGAATTTCTTATGCCTAATGCATCAACAACTCTGTTAGTAAGTCCACTCTTATGCTTAATGACAAATGTGAAAATTTTTAAGTACTCAACCCACTTCATATGTCTTTGATTCAATTTATTTTGACTTTCCAAGTACTATAAAGCTTTTGGATCAATATACAATACAAACTCCTTAGGAATCAAATAATGTCTCCACTTCTTCAATGCTTGAACAATAGCATAAAATTCTTGATCATACATATAATAAATCCTTTTAGCATCATTCAACTTCTCATTAAAGAAAGCAACATGTTTACCTTCTTGTGTTAATGCAGCTCCGATTGCACTACCATTTGCATCACATTTAACTTGATATACCTTATTGAAATTAGGCAAAGCCAATATAAGTAACTCAACAACCTTTTGTTTGAAAGTCTCAAAACTTTTATCAACTCCATCTATCCACTTGAATTCCTTTTTATCTCCTCTCATTGTCTTAGTCATAGCATTATAAACAAAATTGAAATTCTTTATAAACTTTCTATAGAAACTAGCCAAACCATGAAATGATCTTACCTCACCCACATTCTCAGTTGTAGGCCATTCCAAAATTGCTTTTACCTTCTTAAGATCCATCTTCAAACCATCATCTAAATTAGAAATCCCAAGCACACAATCTCCTCTTGCATAAAAGAACACTTCTTCAAATTAATCATCAACTTCTCATCTTTCAATCTCTACAATATTTTTCTAACATGCTTAAGATGTTTTTCGTTAGTCTTATTGAATATCAAAATCTCATTCAAATAAACAATCACAAAGTTACCCAAAAATATTTTAAGAACTTCATTCATCAACCTCATGAAAGTACTAGGTGCATTAGTCAAACTAAAAGTCAAAACCAACCATTCATAGAAACCATATTTTGTCTTGAAAGTAGTTATCCATTTATCACCTTCTCTAATTCTGATCTGATGATAACCACTCTTCAAATCAATCTTGGTAAAATACTTTGCTCCACTCAAACAATCCATTATGTCATCCATTGTCAACACAGGGAACCTATATTTCACTGTGATTTTGTTAATAGCTCTAGAATCAGTACACACTCTCCATTCTCCATTCTTCTTAGGTGCTAATACAACAAGTACCACAGAGAGAGAACAATATTCTTTATTGATTCAGGAAAATATCAGGATACATGCCTAGTTGTAAGGCCTTCTAGGTTACGACTAGGTACAAAATATATTCAAGAACAAAGATCCAATGTCAAATTCATAGTTCTAGATGTATATGCAACAAACTTTCCAAACTTTCATGTTCTACTCTAGACTCCTTCTGGAAAACTATCCTAACTCTAAGCCTAAACACTCTATTTATACTTGCCAAAACCACTTATAGATCATTCTCGAATATTACATAAGAGGAAGGCCAACCCAAAAATAGTCTGGATACATCGCAAGAAAAGATCTTAACATAAATTTCATGATCAAAATAAATCCTGCAAGTTGGCTCACACCAAAAATGTAGAAATCACATCCAAAATGTTGAAACTCAACATACACTAGGTAACTTGGCACATGAAGAGTCACTCGGCATACACTAGGTTGCTACAGTAATTCAACATCCATTAGAGCTATAGTAACTTGGCATCCATTAGAGCTACAATAACTCAACATTCATTAGAGCTATAGTAACTTGGCATTCATTAGAGCTATAGTAAATCAGCATCCATTAGAGCTATAGTAACTTAGAATCCATTAGAGCTAGAGTAACTCAACATCAACATGCAATATGAACAAAGATGAGCAGGATAACAAGGCAACCCAAGATGCTCCTACATCATAGATACCATAGAAAATTGCTATGTTGACACCAATGAAAAACTTTTTTATGAATGTAACATATCCACACTACTCCCCCATAGGAATATCATTAGCATTCATGCTTCCAACAATCTCCCCCTTTGGCATTGATGGCATAATAGATGAAAAAATTCTAGTTCCAAGAATACCAACAAGATTGTTAGTCTTTATTTTCAAATCCTCTTCATCAATCATTCTTCCCATTGATATACCTTAATGTTCTTTCCATCAAACTATCATTCCATTCTGTACTTCTCCTACTTGTCTTTTTCTTTCTCCCCATGATGTTCTTCCTTGTGATCTTCTCCCCCATTAACATCAATATCAAAGGTTTCAGCAACCATCAAATTCTAAATCAACTAATTCTTACTAACTCAAGTGTCTAAATACACTATTCAAAATAACATCCAACAAGAGTCCTAGATGACTCTATCCATCATAGATATGCCCCCATATAGCAAGCATTATCATTCAGTCCAGACAAACAATGGTGCTCTATTACACTGGACTGATGCATTCTTGCATCATCTACTCTGATGTAGGAAGGGCCATAACCCCTAGCATACCTCACAAATACTAAAAAGTCAGTTTGGGAAGAGGCTTAGTGAATATATTTGTAATTTTCTCTTTAGTGCTTACATACTCCAATCTAATTTCCTTTTTTGCAACTTTCTCTCTCAACATATGATACTTAATACAAATGTGTTTAGTACTTGAATGCAACACTAGATTATTAGACATATTTACTATGCTTGTGTTGTCACAATGTATGACAATAGGTTCACTAATTTCTATCATTATATCCTTAAGCATCTACTTCATCCAAACAACTTGATTATTTGTTGGAATATTCAAATAGGAATAATGCTTTTCAGAGGGGGGGGGGGGGGGGGGGGGTTGAATCAGAAGTACTATACCTTTTAACCATTAAAACTTTTAACTAAAAGTAGATTGCATGTATATAAACATATCAAACAATTATGAAAAACACATAAGCATCACCACATAACACTTGAGATTTTGGTAACCCAAAAACCCTCCAAGAATAAGAAGGTAAAACTGGGGTGGGGATGATACCCACAAAAATTTACTGCAGCAATAAGGTTTAACGACTTCTGATGGTCTGCCCTGTTAAAGGCTTTACACTATATCAATAGTGACCTGGTTAAAGGATTTCAAACACTTTACAAGAAGTGTTACCCTTCTAAAGGATTTCATCACCTATTTATAGGATTTACAAAATAGCTGCTAAGCTAACCTATTACCATAGGATTTTCTTTCTAATACAATTGCTAGAGAGTATTAGGTATAATAAACCTGATAGCTTACAATCCTTCAATTGTTGAATATAGGCACTTGATCTACTTTTTCTAATCTTGATCCTCTGTGATCTAATACTCTTCATTCTGAGAATTAGTTTTCCTTGCACACCCTCGTCCATCCACCATAGGGTTCAATGTGATTTCATCTTCCTTATAAAGACATTCGAAGACTTAGGGTTAGATATGGATCTACGATCCACATTAAATCTCTATTTCCCACTCATTCCTTGCATATTAACAATTGGTTGCATGCCTTCTCCATTTTTCTTATTGGCTACATGTTGATTGCATGGGAAATACAAGTTATTTGATCTTATCTTTTAATCCTTCAAGATTCATCATATGTCAGCCATAAAAATGGTTTACATCTGAATTTGTAATGTTAAAAACTCATATGTGCATTCTGTGTTGCTCGACACTTACTAATCTCTAATGCTCGGCACTTAGATTAAACTAGCTTACTCGAAACTTCTTGTATTTCTATATTGCTTGACATCATCTATGACTTGGCACTCAAATGTCACTTGACACTTGTATCATGCTCGACACCTGATCTTCACTTGGCATTTGAAGACTTCCCTAACTCAGCTCATGTTGTGGCTCAGCATACATGGTGTACTCGGCTCCAATGTAGAAAGTGATTAAGTGTGTTGGCACTCAAGTGTCAAAAACCATTTTGAAACTAACAATCTCCCCCTTTGACATGAGTGACAAAAACACTTAACTAACCTTATGAGTACATGTACTAATCTGCTTGGTTTTTTTTTTCAAAAACCTTAATCAAAATTTGTAATCTACAATATATATACCTCAAAAGTATTGCAACTCCCCCTGAGTTGATTGTGCCATTATCAGTGCTATCTTGGTAACCAAAATTTGATGTTGTATATCATGTTCCACCTTTGTTGTCTTATCTCCCCCATTATCTTGTCTCCCCCTTTTTTATTTCCTCCCTCTTTTTGACACTTATGTTAGAGGGTTTTAAGGGTTAAGACAATATTTCGCCAAAAATGTGTTATTTACCTCCATAATCATCCTAAGAGCTGCATCCCAATTATGCAAAGAAAATTCCAATGATTTATGTTGGAGGGCAGTCTCTGCAGCAAGATAAATAAGTCCTTTTGAAGTAGAAATATTAGGGTCTTTCTTGAGAATAGTTTTAGCATAGACTTGTTCTTTATGGAGGATTTCCAAATGTGGAGTTATAGAAGATTGGAGCTATAATAGTTTGGCCTTGATGGTGGCCTCTTCTGCTGTTAATACAGCTATCTCTTTCTGAGTGTGAAGCATCTAAGTAAAATGCTTCTCCCTTTGAGTTAGATCTTTAGGTAGCTGCATCCTAGAAATATTTAAATTTCTTTCCAGGCTCCTTATCTTTTGGCTGGTCTCTTGTGTGAAATATGAAAAGTCATACAACTTTTTGTATAATGAGAATATATTCTCAAGTACCTTTTTAACTTTTTCTATGACCTTTGCCAATTCTATCTGAGAAAGTGCTATTTCACTGGATATTTTCTCATTAACTTTTCCTTGAAATTTTCTTTCAGACCATTCCATGAGTTTTGCATTTGTTTCTAGGTCTACTTTTGTCACCTATTCAACAATATCTGATAATTGTCCCATGATATGCTTTGACTCATCTAGTGACTAAATACTGAAAGCATCCATAAATATATCTTTAATTTCATGCATTGTTTGCTTTTGTTGATACTCCTTTATGAGTATTTCTTGCCTCTTTCTTCTATTTAGTGCTTCCTGCACCTTATTGATTTGATCAATGTTGATTTTTTTTGAGTCATAACTCGGTATGACTATCTCCTCATCTAGTTCAGGGTCTCCATAGTGAAGTACCCTTGCAATATTTGTAGAGCTTGATCCTGGTGCTGATATTTGTAAAGGCTTTTGTGTAGGAGTCCCCGAGGTAGGAAAATTTATCAATGTTTGTATTGCCTCCTGCTCTTTAGGGGTTTCTTCTATTTTATCCTCCTACTATCTACCTTGATCAATTATTTTAATTGTAGGAAGTGCACCTTGTGTTTGTGTTGTATGATTAGATGTAATAGTTTGTCCTGTTTGTTCTATTTCTTTGTCTACTGCTATACTTGTCTTCTGAATTGTGGTGTCAACTAGGCCTGTTGAAACAATTGTTGGCATTTGAAGTTGACCACCAGTAGCTATAGAGATGTTGGAAGGTGGTTCTTATGGTTTCACCTTATCTCTAATTGTGCTTTCTACTAGTTTTTTTAGTTTATCTATACCGACCAATACTGGATCTGCACATAATCTTGCTTGTTGCATAGATTGGTCAAGGATTCTTTTGAGATCCTCTGCAATTAATGGATTGATGTTCTAAGAAGAAGTTTCAAGAAAAACTTGTATAATTATTGTTTTTGCAGGTGTGATGGGTACATGAGGAGGGCTAGAAGGCAACATTTGTGTGTCTCGCACACTCTGATCTTGTTACTGCTTTTCCTTAGCTATTGCCATTTTAGTTTTCTTTTGTGTCTCCTCCTCTATTTCTTTCTTTTCTTTTTCCTTCTTCTCATCTTCTTGTTTCTTTTCTTCTTCCTTCTTTTATTCTCTACCTTGCTCTACTTCTGTCTTCTCTTCTCTCCTTTTTCTTCTTTCTTTTGGTGGAGCAAAAGCATCTTCCTTGTATTCTTCTTCAAGAAAATCTTCAATATTTTTGTACAAGTTCTTCCATGATTTGGTTGTTCTTTGTACAATATCTTCCATTTTGTTTTGGAGAATGAAGAATGCCTTGTATTTAGGTGTAAACCTGGCATTGTGCCTTTTGACTATTTTTTCTATTTTCTCCTTAGTCAAATCAGGTAGTATGCTTTCTAGGGTTGTTTCTCTCATCTCCTTTTCCATTCTTAAACAAAAATGCCATCTGTCTTCTACAATTTTTGATAGTTCATCTGGAAATTGTCCATCTAGTTCAAGAGGGGTGTACTTGAACTGTGTGATCATTCCATAAATTGATTCCTCTATTCTATTATGTTCTTCTTCAGTGAACTTATTGAAATCAACTTTATTTATATTGCTTAAATCTCCATTTCCAATCTTTTTACATAATATATCAACTAAAGAATGACTTACCTTTTCAGATTGATCTTCTTCATCAGTATCAATTTGAGCTACATATCTTCTTCTTTTCCTAGGCTCATCCTATGTCTTCTTGATTGGTTTCCTCTTTGTTGCTTTCTCTTTAGCTTTTTGAGTAAAGGCCCTTGTTGCAGCTCTAGTTATTGGCTTTTGGGGTGATGGCGTTCCAGCTTTCTTTGGTTTTGGTTGAGCTGGAGGCTGATCTTTTGCCTTTCTTTTCTTTGGTTCGGCCTAGGTTGGTGCTTCCTTGGTTTCTTCTTCCTCAACACCTTCCTCCTTGTCTTCACCTAGGCCTTGAGTTAATTCCATTGGGACTTGCTCTTGTTCATCCTCTTCATCATCATTGTCATCATCATCGTCTTCAGCTTCAGCCTCTACCCCTTCACCAAATTGCTTCTTTATTTTCTTCATCAATTTATCTTTCTTTTTCAATGTAGAGGTAGTTTTTAATTCCATATTTATTTTTGATCTTACCACATCATAAGTGCCAAAATGTGGGGCACTCTTATCTATTTCTTTTGCCAACAATGTAGTTATTGCTGCAGATGCTTCATCAACATTGATTTCATAACCAAATGGCCTTAGCCATCTCACCCTTGGAATTGTAGCTTGAATGTAGGTGAAGTCAATATCAACTAAGAAACATATATCATTAATATATTTTTCTACTAATGAAACTGGTATTCTCACCCTTTGCTTCATGGATTTCTTGAAATCCTCAAAATAGCTTGTCATCAGAGTATCAAAATTTTCTCCCATTTGTTCTATATACTCATTTATTTGGGATATGATAGTCCTATCACTCCTCCATGTCACTTTGCTAAAAGAAGGAAATTCATTCTGAACATAAAAGAATATACAAACCAAAATTGCTCCAAATTTACATTGAGCACCCTTTGTCCTTCTTATGGCTATTAAGTTTTCATTTATCTATTGTAGTTGTAGTTCAACAAGATCGTAAGTATGATCCTTTTTCAAAAGTTTGTAACCTACATCTACTGCTATACACAACACATTGTTGAGTCTACTAGATTGGTAGAATTTGTGGGCAATAACTCTAATAGCAAACTCAACTAGAGGATCTTGAATGGTATGAATAGTCATTTCTCTCTTGTTCCACTGAGCAACTATATTATTTTCAATGACCTCCTTGGATTCACTTCTCAAGGTCTTGTGCCGATCTAGGGTAGGATATCTAGTTACCCTATGAATTATTCTTTTTGTTAGTTTGACAGGGACATCTTCTAACCACAGACTACCACCATGAATTTTTCACAATACAAGTCTAATCCACTCTATCTTGAATACAGTGGGAAAACTTAAAACTTGTGTCAAACCCTTCCTTTCAACAATTTTTTATTCATCTTTTAATACTCCATCGAAACACAGCTTTGTAAAGGCTTCTCTAATTTCCATGTCTCTTAGGGCTCCTATCTTGCAATTGTAACATCCTCTTACATCTTGAACCATGAAAACATTTGGGGGTATGCAAGAAAGGGCTTCGGCTGGGTCATTTTTGTATGCCACTTCAGGAATAGGGCAAAAATCAAGCTGCCTAACTTCATTAGACATTAGCTGGACTTCAAATGATTCTTTTTCTAGGGTTTTCTTGGAACTCAAAGCCATTTATGTAAACTAGGGTTTCTTTTACACAAAAATACAAAACTACGTAGCTCAACACAAATGAAAATACCTCAAGATTGATGAAAACATGTTGTAGTAGGTTGCAATCTACTTGGAATACTAGATTCTCTATTGTGAAGTCTCTCTGTGCTCTTTATCTCCTCTGCTTCTTGATCACGATGAGGAAAAATGATTGAAATTGTGATAATATACCCTATTTCCATCGCATTAAATGCTCAACTGCAAACTCAGCTTATGAAGGATTTTTAACATTACTCGGCTTGTACTACATTCTTATTTTACTTGGCTTACATAGGAGTTTCTTAACTTAGCATCAGTCATCAACTCGGTCATTGTTAGGAACTTGGCTTCCACTAGGATTTTACTCGGCATCTAAAGACAGCTCAGCATCATCGTTTAAAATTTTATCTTGGCATCTTGTTTCATGCAAATTTGTACTTTTCATTGCTTCTTCATGATTTAGGGCTGATGTATGATACTTCCTTGTATGCATCAACCCCATGGACTCATCTTGAGATTAATTGGATGAGTCACTTGACCTTGTGGGTGAAGTGACCCTTTCATTGGATGTACTTGATTCATTCTTTTTCTACCATGTCTTCTTCATGTTTGTTCTAATGTATTACTCATCAATCTTTTCTTTGCCCTTGTTTGATTCAATTTTTGGTTCTTTTGACCTTGTAGGACAGTTTTTGCTGATGTGACCAATTTTTAGGCAACTGAAACATGTGGTTTGGCTTAGCCACTTGCTATAATTCCCTCTAAAATGTGTTCTTATGCAATTCTGGGGTATATGTCCATATTCCTGACAATAATGATAGCTATACCTAGTGTTGTAATCCCAATGGTACTGACTTTCATTTCCTTTTGTTTTTGTTGGTTGATTTGGTGCCCACATAGGCTTTGATTTACATTCAAATGCTATGTATCCATACTTCTTACAATTTGGGCAAGTGTATCCATTTGCATGTTTGAGATCCTTGTCAATTTAGTACATTTTTCTTCAAGTCTGTTTGCAAGATTTCTTTTGTCATTTTCTATCATGACTCTATCCTCAACTGCTCTTTTCTTTTGTTTAGTGATTTCACATAACATTATGGCCTGAGATTCATGTTCCATCTTGAGTGATCTTATCTCATCTGCTTGAATTTTGTTTTTCTCCATCAGTTTTGCTATTGTTGCATCAAACTCTTTAGTGTCTCCATTGGTGCACAATTTTGTGGTATCAATCTCCTTGTAGTTTATATCATTTTCAGCTATGGCTATATCCTTCCTTCTCTTCAAGGATTTTCTCAATTCCTCCCTTGCTTCCTCTACTTTGTGTAGAGCCAGTTGCACATCAATTACTTAATTTTCAATAATTTTCCCAAGTTTGAAGACTTCCATCTTTAGATCTTTTTCTCCAAGTTGTTAGACTTCTTCTTGTGAGAACCTTGTGGGCTCTGATACTAATTGTTGGAATATTCAAATAGGAATAATGCTTCTGAGAGCAAGGGGGGTGAATCAAAATTACTGTACCTTTTAACCATTAAATTTTTTAACTAAAAGTAGATTGCATGTATATAAACATATCAAACAATTATGAAAAACACAAGCATCACCACATAACACTTGAGATTTTGGTAACCCAAAAACCCTCTAGGAATAATAAGGTAAAATTGGGGTGGGGATGATACCCACAAAAATTTACTACAGCAATAAGGTTTAACCACTTCTGATGGTCTGCCTTGTTATAGGCTTTACACTGTATCAATAGTGACCTGGTTAAAGGATTTCAAACACTTTACAAGAAGTGTTACCCTGCTAAAGGATTTCATCACCTATTTATAGGATTTACAAAATAGTTGCTAAGCTAACCTATTACCATAGGATTTTCTTTCTAATACAATTGGTGGAGAGTATTAGGTATAATAAACTTGATAGCTTATAATTCTTTGATTGCTGAATGCAGGCACTTGATCTACTTTTTCTAATCTTGATCCTCTATGATCCAATACTTTTCACTCTGAGAATTAGTTTTCCTTGCACACCCTCATCCATCCACCATAGGGTTCAATGTGGTTTCATCTTCCTTATAAAGACATTCAAAGACTTAGGGTTAGGTATGGATCTATGATCCACATTGAATCTCTATTTCCCACTCATTCCTTGCATATTAATAATTGGTTGCATGCCTTCTCCATTTTTATCATTGGCTACATGTTGATTGCATGGGAAATACAAAAGATTCGATCTTATCTTTTAATCCTTTAAGATTCATCATATGTCAGCCATAAAAATAGTTTACATCCAAATTTGTAATGTTACAAACTCATATGTGCATTCTGTGTTGCTTGACACTTACTAATCTTTGATGCTCGACACTTATATTAAACTGGCTTACTCGGCACTTGTATTTCTATATTGCTTGACATCGTCTATGAATCGAAACTCAAATGTCACTTGACACTTATATCATGCTCAGCACCTGATCTTCACTCAACATCTGAAGACTTCCCTGACTCAGCTCATGTTGTGGCTCAGCATACATGGTGTACTCAGCTCCAATGTAGAAAGTGATTAAGTGTGTTGGCAATTAAGTGTCAAAAACCATTTTGAGACTAACAATTATTGTTCATTGCTGCAATATATTCTACTTCTATTGTACTTTGTGATGTAAAATACTACTTCTTTCTTAAGCAAGAAACCAATCTCCCTCCAACAAAGAAGGCTCCACCACTGGTGCTCTTTCTGTCATCCACACTGTCTACTCAATCAACATTAGTATAAGAACTTAGAGTAAAATCATTAGATCTATCATACCACAATCTAAACTATGATATTCCTTTCAAACATCTTAATATCTTTTTGACTACTACATAATGTGCTTCTTTGGGATCGGCTTGAAATCTTGCAACAATTCGAGCTATATTTTCTATATCTAGCCTTGTGTGAGATAGATATTGCAAACCTCCAATCATAGATCGATACTTCTTCTACTCAATAGTAGGTGTCTCATCCTTTGTAGATAACTTGTGTCTAGTTGCTATAGGTGTTCCAATGGGTTTGCATGTTTCCAAACCAAACTTTCTTAGAAAATCTTTCAAATACTTAGTCTGAGAAAAAAGGATTCCTTCCTTATTTTGTACAATCTGTAATCCTAGAAAATATTTCATTTCTCCTATCATGCTCATTTCAAATTATTTCTTCACTTCTTCATTTCTATATGCAAGCTTTGTCAAGTGCTTTTCCAATCTTGCATGCCAGGTTTTAGGTGCTTTCTTCAAGCCATACAATGCTTTCTTCAATCTTTATACTATGTCCTTGTCATTTGTTAAAGGACAATGTTCAGGTTTTTCAATGTATACTTCTTCTTCAAGTTCTGCATTCAAAAATGTTGACTTGACATCCATCTAATATACTTTGAATTTGTTTTGTGTTGCATAGGTGAAAAATAATCTTATTTCTTCTATTCTAGCCACTAGAGCATAGTTTTCATCATAGTCTATTCCTTCACGTTGTGGGTAACCTTTATATACCAATCTTTCCTTTTTCCTTACAACTTTGCCTTGTTAATTCATCTTATTCCTAAATACCCATTTAGTTCCTATCACATTCTTGTCTACTAGTTTGGAGACCAATTCTCATGTCTCATTTTTTACTATCTAATCCAATTCCTCTTTCATAGCTTGTTTCCAATGATCATCTTTACATGCTTCATCTGCATTCTTGGCTTTAACTTGAGATATCAAACATAGTTCTTCATTGACTTTTCTTCTTGTCATCAAAACTTTGTCTTTGCTTCTGATGATTTTCTCAAATGGGTGATTTTTTATCATATTATTTCCTGAAGTAGGAGTTGCTATCTCAACTCTTTGCTCTATTGAAGGTTTTGAGCTTTGTTCCTACCTTGCCTCTCCTTCATTCTACAAATGATTATTAGTCTTAAAAAATACTTCGTCATTCCTTGGTTTAGTAACAACACCATCATATGAACTATAATCAATTATTCTATCTTGTATCCTAAATTTCTCATCAATTCTCACATTTACACTTTCCGTAATAGTCTTAGTTCTCAGATTATAAAATCTATAAGAATTTTCTTTCGATGAATAACCAAGAAACATACCTTCATCACTTCTAGCATCAAACTTACCAATATCATCATCTCTTTTGATATAACACTTACTAGCAAGAATTCTAAAATACTTAACTATAGGTGGTGACCAAATGATAGTTCATAAGGGGTCTTGTTTGTGTCTTTCCTGAGTTGCACTTTGTTCATAGTATAGATTTTTGTATTCACAACTTCTCTCCAAAAAACTTGGCTACATAATTCTTAGCTAATATAGCTCTTGTTTCTTTTGTAATTGACCTAATCCTTCTTTTTGCAATGCCATTTTGTTCAGAGGTTCTCAGAGCTGATAACTATCTTTTGATTCCATTTTCTTCACAAAACATGTTAAACTCATTTGAAGTAAATTTTCCTCCTCTATCTTATCTTAAAAATTTAATCTTTATACCAGATTCATTCTCAACTCTATTCTTGAATATCTTGAACTTATCAAATGCCTCTGATTTTTCTTTAAGAAATGCAACCCACATTATTCTAGAAAAGTCATTAACTAGAATCACAAAATACCGTTCACCATAGAATCTTTTAGTCTTTGTAGGATCAGTTTGATTTGTGTGTACAATCTCCAATTTTGTTGTAGTAGTAAACTTCTTGTAGGGAAAAAAAGTCATGTTATGCTTTGCCAAAAAACGCTCCTTGCAAACTGTGTTAGAAGGTTTTACAATCTTAGGCAAATCTCTAACTACAAACACACTACTAGTCTTCACAATACTATCAAAATTTATATGACAAAATATCTTATGCCATAACTCATCTACCTTTACAAGCAAACAATCATTTCAGTAGGATTCAACTAAAATACATTGTACCTCTAGATCTGGTTCCTGTTCCAATTACCTTTCCATTTTTGTCTATGATCATGCATGTGTTTTCTATGAACTGCAACTAATAACCTATGTCCACTAATTGTCCAACAATTTAAAAGATTGTGCTTCAAACCATCAACAAAATATACATCCTCAGTATTAGTTTTACCATCAAGATTTATAGATCCAATACCTTTAACTTAGCATGCTACATTGTTTCGAACTTTGACAATGCCTCCATCCTAAATTTTGAAGTTAAAATTTTTTTTCATATCACTAGTCATATGATGTGAACAACCACTATCAATTATCCAATCAAATTTCTTTTCAACCTATGACACCAAAGCTACTTTCTTTGGGCTTTCTTCTTCAATTACCACAAATCCTATTTCATCATCAATAGCACTCATTACTTTTTCATCAGAATCATTTTCTTCATTTGCATACAAACACTCTCTATCTCTTCTAGGTTTGTAATTTCCTTTATACTTTTTCTCTCTTCCAGGACACTTAGATGCATAATGACCATACTCATTATATGTCCAACAATTAAAGATTTTCTTACCATATTTTTCTCTTCTTACTAGAAGGGATATTCTTTCTTCAATCTTTCTATCCTCATCATCTCTATTGTTGCTAGCAAAATCTCCTCTAGCACTTATTCTCCTTGATAAACTAGGTTGACCATTCAAGGCACTAATAGATGTCTCTATTCTAGTCGATTCTCTAGATTGTCTAAGCTCATTCTCAACTACTTCATGTCTTCCAAGCAATGTATCCTTTGTGAAATCTTTGGTACAAGATATCAACAACTACATCATTTGAACTACTAACTTAAATGGTGGTGTTAGAGTGTTCAATATTTTCCATATAATATCATCATCTTCTTTGGTTCCTCCTTGACATTTAATACCTACAATAATTTATGATAGATTCATCTTCCATCATTTTGGCATCTTGAAATGCACAAACCTAACTTTGTACCCTCAACTTCTTCAAATGTGAATCACCTTCAAAACTAGTTTCCATAGCTTTCCAAATCAAATGTAAAGTAGCAAGTGATTTTACATGATTGTATTCAATTTTAGGAAGTGCAGTCAATAGTGCTTCTCTAGCTCTCATGTCGCACATAAAAATATATCTTTCATCCTTGGTACAATTTTCCAAATCCTTTTCAGCAATGATTGGCTTTGTTTGTTTTGTCAAGATCTAGTATCTCAAACTGATACATAATAGATGTGTCTTCATCTTTTCCTTCCAATTGTCATTATTTTTTCCATCGAACTTCATACTATCTTTCCTAAACATGGTCATCATGGATCTCCCAAAATTGTTAAACTTTATGTTCAATGACCTAATGCTTTGATGCCAATTGTTAGAAACAATAGTCCACCAAGATAACTAAGAGGAGTGGGGTGAATCAGTTATCTCACAATTAAAGAATTTATCTTCTTTAAACAAACTTAATTATTCAACCAAAGTAAACACCAACCATAATAAGATGCGCATAAACAATTACACTAGATATGTTAACTAGGGAAACCCTTGATTAGAGGGAAAACCCTAGTGGGAATAATGCCCACAAGATGATGTACTAATATAAATATTCCTTGTTAAAGGATTGACCCTATTAGGAGTCTATTACCAAATTTAGTACATAGATTCCATGTTAGGAGACTTTTGAATCTCTATTAGGAGATTCCAACCCTATTAGGAGTTGTAGTACAATGTATGCAAGAAGAGCCCATTGCCCAAACATGAAATTTACTATTATGTTCTTTATTTTCTTTGTTCTATCAATTGAACCAAACACTATCAGACCTTGTAGACTAGGTCACAAACCTTGGATTCAAATATCAAACCTCAGCAATGAAATTTTCTTCACTTCTGCGCTGCTCTAATCAACTTTGCATTCTTCTCTTGTGCTACTTACAAATTAATTATTAATGTCATCCAAATCTATAGTGATAAAGGAAAATATCCTTCCTTTATATTGAGTCCATAAAAAATTCCCCAAGTCAATTGTTAGACCTTCTCAATTAATCAGTACGGGACCACATTAAGAACATATTACATAGCAATAACATTAATCTTTCACCTTACAACGTAAATAAATTTTTGTACATGTAATATTATGATGAGAGAACTTGACTATTGCATCCTCAACATGTCTTCTACACATCCTCAACCTTGATTCTTAGAATAACAATTCTACTAAGAGATATAACAAGTTTAGTAGAACATGCCTATGCAAACTCTATCTCAAAACTAACATAACTAAAACATACATAACTTCTTCCAGACTTATCATTTCTTCATCTAATGTTAACTACATATACTATATACTTAGAAGTATCTCTCATAACCTTAGATAGTGAGACTACTCAACTAGCCATTTATACCAACTTGATCTTTCTACTATTCTTCTATCAGATACCACATAAACTACTATGTTGACATCAATGACAAACTCAGTTATGAATACATAACATATCATCATAATGACATATTTACAACACTCCCCCATAGGAATATCATTATCATTCATGCTTCCAACAAAATTATGATTCCAAAATAATTGCCAATGTAAATAATATTTAAAATAAAAATTTTGAGAGATTCATCGATAAAATAATTTGGTTTTTCAAAATACTAAAAGATTAGCCAATAATTTATATCTTTTTCTAGAGGGGGGTTTCTTAAAGTTTACCCTAATTTACTCTATGCTAATACAATTATTATAAAGTAATAGTAAGGCTTGATCTGATAATAAATTAAAACTCACTTGTAGATTACAAATCTTTGTTTCAGTCCTCCATTCTTGTTGGCTTTCATACACTTCAACTCTATTACCTTGTTCACCCTTCAAGCATTCATACTCTTGAGCCTTCTTTCTTTGAATGCCAACTACACTCACCTTTGTTTGGCCACTAAATGAAGCAATACCGTAGACTCCTTGTCTTCCTTAGGTTCTCACACATGCCAACTTTTTCTTCTAACCAACTATCTCTATAAATAAAGAAATTAGATCTTTTGACACTTAATCACAATCATCCATTTTAGGGTTAGGTAGGGTTAGGTAGGATACAATGAATCTACCCACTTTTCTATTTGTTTTCTCTAGAAACTTCTTCTACAATCTTCCTTGAATTTGCCTCAAAATGATTTACCTTTAATTTTATGCCACCAACTCATTATAGTTATCTAGCACATGCTTCACACAATTCAAGAAAATAAAATAATCAACACAAATTCATCAAATCTTTGATTTAGAACATTTACTAGCACTCAACATTAATATGTTGTCACTTGACATCTATACTATTATGTCACTTGGTCAACACTAGTTCACTCAGTAAACACTAAAGTAAACTGATGCTCGGTACCAACTAAACTTTACTCAGCATATACTATCAATCACTTGGCTTCAAGTTATTTTTATCTTTTCTTGACACCTCTTATTTTTTCCAGTTAGTTTCTACTAATTTTTTATTAGCTTGCACTAATTACTCAACAAGACTTAGAAGACATTTTTCTTACTTGATCTCCTTCAAGTGTTAACTTGGGTAATCTTTCATTTCAATCTTTAAGTAGATAAACAATACACTATAGTGTCAATGTCTAACTTGGTTTTAGTGCTTCTTTACATACTAAATAACTCAACCTCTCTCTAGGTTCTATTGTTATATTCTCTTTTCAAATCCTCTTCATCAATCAACTAAATGATAACTTTCAGACTAAATAAATAATTGTCTCACCAACAGGTAGCGGGCTTGACCTCATTGAAAAAATAATGATTGTTCCATTATACGTTCTTCTCTTCAAAACAATCTTATATCAATATCAAAGACCTACTTGAGAGGAATCTCAATCTTCAAGAAAAAATCAAAAAGCTAAAAAGAGAGCAAGAAATCCAATTAGTTAGAATGTTTGAAGTCATGGAACAAAAGGAAAAATCCAAAGAAGAGATAAAAGAAAAAGACAATGAAATCAATCAACTATCCCTTTAGCAAAAAGACTTTATTAATCAACTCAATGATAGAAATCAAGCACTTATGAACCTAAGATTAGAAAATGAAAGACTGTAGAATGATCTCAGCATGGAAAATTTAAAACAATGAGAGAATGATGAAATCTCAAGAAAGAATGAATCAATTAAATAAGAAAATTCAATTCAAACATAAAGGTAAAGTTGGATTATGATATATAGATGAAGGTGAATTGTCTTAGCAAGGAGCTCAAAATAATAAAAGACCTACTTGCAATCATTGTGTAAAAATAGACCATACATCAAAAAAGTGTTGGAGCAATGGTAAAGAAAAATTCTATGGAAAGCGTTACAACTGTAATAAGCATAGACATAGAACAAGTGAATACATAGAGAAACCTAAGTTTGAAGGAAAATGTCACAACTACAACAAACAAGGACACAAATCTTTAGAGTGCAAGACCAAGAAGTGGACCTCAATAGAGAAATTTGTGAAAGCAATATTTGGTTGGGATTATAATACAGGTGTAGATGTCTCTACTATGGTGAGTTTGGGCACATTGGAGAAAACTGCATAAAACATCACACAAGGAAGAGAGATACCACAAAGATATGTTTTATATGTACAGAACTTGGACATCTTTCCAACAACTATATGAATTGAGGAAGAGTAGAAGATGAAAATAAAGCTAAGGCTACCAATATCAAAAGACAAATGAGGCAAAAATAGGTGCAAAATCCTCTTGAGAATGCAAGACAAATTAATGAAAGTGTTGACACCCAAGTCAATGAGTTGGATGACTCAACCATTTCAACCTAGTTTTGTATGGAGATTACTAGAACTGAGATTCAGAAGAAGACATCCCATACCAATTCCAGTCAGCAATTAGAAGATCCATATTAGCATTCAAGATGCACAAGGATCATTGATCTATGATGATAGCAAAAGACCTTACTAAGCAAGGTCAGGTCGCAAGACCTTATCGAGTTGAAGATGTCTTCTAAGAAATAAAGAAAAAAATGAGTGGAGGACAACCTGTCACTGAGAGAACAATTGTATGAAGCATTCATGGTTATCGTAAATAAAAAAAAAATTTAAAAAAATTAAAAAGTGAAAATTAATCGAAACATTTCACTGTGAATTTTCAAAGCTAAGAGTAAAGAGCAATTTTAGAATCCTTGAGTGATTTGAAGCAATATATAGTAAAGATTACTTTTGTGTTTGATAATTAACTAAGTGAATGGTGTCTTCAAGAAAAAAGGTGAAAAAGGGTTCAAAGATGTTGATTCATGGAGTAGATTGCAAGGTTCCCACATTAAAACTAACACTAGTAGTTGTAGAAGCACTTGATTCAGTTGGAGTATAGTCACAAATCCATCTGAAGGTACTTCTAATTTATGACACTAGGTCATTTTATCAATGTTCAATTGAAGATCTTGGAACCCTAGAAATGAACAAAGAATTCAATGAATTATGTGTGGATGGTTTTTTAAAACCTAAGAATAAATATTTGGAGACTAAGGGTTTGACATACATTATGCATGTACTCCGATATTTCCAAGGGAAATGGATCAAATATATGTTGGAAATATAAGAAAAGTAATAGAGAGGGAAGGGGTGAATAAGTTACTAATAAAATAATCCTAGATCCCTTAGATGTCAATACAAATCAAACCATAAACTCTAATTAAACTGTATTATGTTCTTACTCGGAAAACACATGAACACCCAATTTATACTAGCAAAATTTGTAACTTGACAAGCACTGAGAATCAAATTTAACTTGAAAATAACTAAATATATTGATCTTAATCTGATTAACCTTAAATTTAATTTAGTTTCATACTTATAAAAGAAATAGCACGAACACAAGTGACACCAAGATTTACATGGAAACCCAATTTGGGGAAAACCATCAATTGCAACTAGTTACTAATTTTCACTCTTCTGAAGTGAGCCATGTTAAGAGTCAATGTTGTTAAAGGTTACAAAACACACTATGAGGTGTGACCCTATAAGATGATTTGATTACCCTATTAGGAATTTCCTTGTTACAAGTTTTTAAGACACTTCAAATAGATATGCCACCTTATTAGAGGATTTACAAATAGTTGTTAAGCTAACTTTGTTAAAAGATTTAGATCACTACTACAATGGTTAGAGAGTAAATATGAAATGACCTAATTTTTTATGTAACTAAATTTCTAATTACAGATCTCAATTTTGGCTTGTATACTTAATCCTTTCTGATCGAATGTATCTTTGCAGCTTAACAAGGATAATCTGCTTATCCTTCTAATTCCCTTCCTCTAAGTATCTTCAAATATTTTGTTATGTTCCACACATTCAATTCTCAACTTGAGCTTATATTTATATCTTGCACATTGTCAAGTTAGCTTTAATACAACTTAGAATACTTAATATTCATCTCCTCAATCAACTAGAACCAATAATTAAATCAATTGAATTTAATATACCAAAACAAGAAAATATTTCGTTAGCCAACCTTGCTCAATAGATGCTAACTTAGAAATTATTTTCCTATGTTAACCAAGGGAACTCAATTAACACTACATATTCACAAAGTTCCTTTGGTAACTGAGTGAGCTTGGTTAACACTGGTTCCATCCAACATTTCTTTCATTAACTAAGTCAGCTTGATTAACATATTCTCCAAAAAAAAATTTGATGCCCGAGTGAACTCAGTAGATATTGTCTTCTGAACTTGGCAAACTCTAGAATTCTTAGCAAACATAGGAAACTATCTTCATCACCTGAGTGAGCTCAACATACACTAATTGGAAATGATATGACATTTTTTGTAACATAAAAAACAATACATAATTAACCAATTATTTTCAACAATCTCCCTCTTTGGCATTGATGGAAAAACAACATTTCATAATACAATGAAATTTTAGAGCATGAATAGAGTAAGGAACATATCCTTAGTTTCATTCTAATTCTCATCCATGAGAACTCCCTCTATTAGTGTGAACTCCCTCTACCTTTAGTTTTTCCCTCTATCAGCAAAACTCTATCGTCAAAATCTTCTTTTGATAGAAAACTTTTCTTCTTTGATATCATACCAAGTTCCCCTTATTTGACATCTCTAGAAGTAATAGAATTTCTGTGAAATATATACTTCTTTAGAAAATTTCTATTAGATATGACAATAAACTTCTCCCTCTTTGGGATTGCATGCCAAAGATAATATTTAGGGAATATCAATGTACCCCATGTACTAATCCATTGGAAATGTGCCCTTGTCAATATTGCATCAATTCTCTAATCTTCAACATGCTCTTATTGATGCATCACTAAACTTGATTTAGTGAACTTTAGATAGGGGAATGACCCCTAACTTGCCTCTTAGATACAAAAATGCATACTTAGGTAATATCTTAGTGAATATGTCTACAATTTGTTATTTAGTATTCACATATTCCAACCTTACCGCTTTATCTTGTACCAATTCTCTCAAAAAATGACATTTTATAGAAATGTTCTTGGTTTTGGTATACATCATAGGATTTTTTGATATATTAATTTTATTGGTGTTATCACAGAAGATAACCACTAGATCCTTGATCTCTACCTTCATACCTACCTATAGTTTCTTGAACCAAACAACATTAAAATAATTAACTATTGCTGCCACATATTTTTCTTTTGCTTTGGATTGAGAAATATAGTTTTTCTTCTTTCTTATCCAAGAGACTAGTCTTTTACCAAGAAAGAATGCTTCACCACTAGTGCTCTTTCTATCATCAACACTTCTTGCTCAATCAACATTTGAAAATGCTTTCAAATCCTAATTGCCTCCCTTTTTGTACCATAATCCATAATATTTAGTACCCTTTTGATACCTCATGATTCTCTTTATTTCCATCATGTGATTTTCTTTGGGATTTACTGATAATCTTGTCACCATATGAACTACTAATGCAATGTTAGGCCTTATGTATACTACATATTGCAATTTTTCAATCATTGATCTATATGTGGTTTGATCTAACTCTTTGTAATCATCATTTTTGGAAAGCTTATGTACAATAGACATAGGTGTCCCAACTAGTCTTGAATCTTCCATTCTAAACTTCTTTAGTATCTCCTTGATATATTTGGATTGAGTAATATAGATGCCATCTTTCTTCTGTTGGATCTACAACCCAACAAAGAATATTTTTTCTCCAAACATGGATATCTCAAATTCTTCACTCATCTCATTTGAAAATTCCTTTCATAAGTCATCATTTCCTATAAATAAATTGTCATCCAAAAAGATTTCTTCCAACACAATCTTCTTGTCTAGTCCTTCTTTGATGCATATGTTGTTGTTATCATTTGTTCTTTGAAAACCAATCTTTACCAAAAGTTATGAAGTCTTTCATACAAAGCTTTGGGAGCTTGCTTGATACCATACAATGCTTTGTGTAATTTGTAGACCATATCCCTTTTGCTAGGATCCAAAACCTTTAGGTTGTTCTATGTAGACTTCCTCATCAAGAATGTAGATTTTACATCCATTTGATAAACTTTAAATCCTTTATGTGCTACATATTATAGTAAATTTATAACACCTTCTAATATTGCAAAAGTTTCACCATAAAAAATACCTTCTTCTTGAGAATAACCTTTACAAACTAACCTTTCTTTGTTTCTTGAAACTTTTCCATCTTCATTTAGCTTGTTTCTAAAAACCCATTTTGTGCCAATCACATTTTTATCCTTGGGTCTAGGAACAAGAGTCCAAGTCTTATTCCTCTCTATCTATTCTATTTATTCCTTCATATCATCAATCTAACTTTCATTATACAAAGCATCTTTAATATTTCTAGTTCAAATTTAGCATACAAACATGTACCTTTCAATTTGTTTCTTCTCATTGTTCCATATGATTTGTCTCCAATAATTTGATCAGATGCATGATGCCTTCTAACATATATTTCTAACATAAGTACTTATGATTTAGAACATGTTCCACTAACCTCTTCTCACTGTTTGTGACTCGGGTCCATCAGACTTAGTTTGCTCTAGCAATAGCTCGATAGCTTTTGACTCTGACTCGGGTTGTTTTGGTTGCAACTTGGTAGCTTTTGAAGATTTAGGAGACTCTAGACGTAAGGCCTCCTGACTTCCAAATAGATTTGGAAATTTATTATGTTCATAGTAAAAAAAGTTTCTATAATCCTTAGGTTCTTTGTTTCTCTCCTCTTCACTCTTTTCTTTAAACTCATGAATTGTCACATGTGCACTTTCTATGGCTTTATGAGTGAATAAATTCAAACATTTATATACTTTACTTCTACAAGAGTATCCTAGGAATATGTCTTTATCACCTTTGACATTAAATTTACCTTTCCTAGATCTCTTCAAGATATAACATTTTCTGCCAAATAGTTTTAATTAACTTACATTAGGTTTGTAGCTATACCATATTTCATAAGGAGTTTTATTTGAGTCTTTTATCAACTATACTCTATTCAAGGTATACACTATAGTACTAATTGCTTCCTTCTAGTATTTGACTGTTCTTGCACAATCCATTATGGATCTATTCCTTCTTACAACTATACCATTTTGTTGTAGTGTACTAGGGGTTGATACTTGTCCCTTAATTCCTCTTTCAATGTAGAATTCATTGAACTTATTGGAAATAAATTCACCACCTCTGTTTGATCTCAAACACTTCAGCTTCTTTCCAAATTATTTCTCTACTCTTGCCAAATAGAGCTTAAATTTTTGAAAAGCTTTAGATTTTTCTTTTAGATACATTACAGCCATCATTCTGGAATAGTTATCAAAAAATAAAATAAAAAACTTTTCTTCATTATAGCTCTCTATTCCAATACGTCCACAAAGGTTTGTATGAACCAACTCCAAAACTTCTTTTGAATGATAGTTCTTTCTTTTCAAACTTGTCTTTCCCATCTTTCCAATTTGACAATTTTTGCATAGATCCATTTCAAGTTTACATGACATAACCTTTTATGCCATAGCTAGCTTCCTTCTATTTGAGCAATAAAACATGAACTTTCACTGAGATCTAGGTAGAAAATATTATCTTTTGTTTGTTTGCTAGACCCAACCATATTTTCTTTTCCATCCAGTAGCTTGGCCTTCCTATTCATGAATTCTACCTTGAACCCAATGTTATTAAACTATGCCATAGTCAGTAGATTATGTTTTAGTTCTTTAATCCAATAAGTAAATTATCACATCTAAGTTCATTGGTTAGTGAGATACAACCTTTTCCCTCTATGCAACAAGGTTCATTGTTTCCAAATCACACACTACCACCATCATAATGTTCCATGCATTCAAACTTTTTTTATCACTAGTCATATGTACAACCACTATATAATCCATGTATCATTCTTGCTAACATGAGAGATAAGTGTCATTTTATCTCTCCTTCATCATCAGAGTAGTCTCTTATAGCAATATATACCATTTTATCATCTTCACTACTATTTGAATCTTTAGCTATAGAAAAAGATTTCTTACCTTTTTCCTTGTAGTCCTTGAAATTCTTGACATCCTTCCTTCATTTGTACTTGATGTGCTTCTTTTCATCTCTTTCTTCTCTGTTTGGGCACCTTGTAGAAATGTGTCCAACTTCTTCACAAAAGAAACATATTAAAGGAATTTTACCTTTATACTTTCCTTTGCCTTTGGGATACCTTCTTGCAAGAAATTCTTCAATAGCTTCAAGATCATTGTCAAAACTATCTTCCTCTTCACTTTTTGATTGTTTGATTTTAGAACTTTTAGCTTTCTTCTTGAGTGATACCTTGGCTTCAAATGTAGACTCAAGATTTCTAGAACTAGGAGTATAATTATCATAGTTATCTAGTTCAAATATTGTCAATCTTCCCACTAGAGCATCCAAATTTATTTTATTTTTTGGATCACATCTCATCTCTTGAATAGTAGAAACTCTAATTGCATAGATAATAAGAAGAGTTTTGAGTACCTTTCTTACAACTATTACATCTTCAATTTCTCCTCTAGAGGCTTTGATAGTCCTGACATTGGCTTTGATTCTCTCAACATATTTTGCAATGTTTTCATCCTCTCTCATTTTCATCAGATCAAATTGGCCTCTCAAGATTTATGCCTTGGCTCTCTTTACATTATCATCACCTCCATAGATATCCTTCACTTTGGTCCATATGTCATGAGTAGTAGCATATCCTTTGACCTCATCAAAATCAATATAGTTAAGAGATGATGCTATGTCAATCATCATGATATTATGATTTTTATTTTTAGCAAGTTCTTCTGCAATCATTGTATCAATAGGAACTGTGTAAGTAGTGTTTAAATATTTGAAACCTAAATATATTGATGGTTTCCAGAAACAACTTCATAAGGTCATTCCATGCTGCAAAGTTGTATCTATTCAACTTGGAAATCCTTCTTCTATAAGAAATCCTAATCTTTGGTTTAGGTCCTTGAAACCTTCTCTACAAGTACCAAAAGCTCTGATACCAATTGTTGGAAATATAAGAGGAGTAACTAAGAGTAGAGGGGTGAACCAGTTTCCAAAAAAATAAATTCTAGATGCCTTATATGTCAATACAAATCAAAAGATAAAATCTTATTAAATTGTGTTATACTATTATTTGGAAAACACATAGGCACTTAGTTTATACTAGAAAATGCTATAACTTGGCAAGCACTGAGAATCAACTTTAACTTGACAATAACTAGATATTTTTATCTTAATGTGATTAACCTTAAATTTAACTTATTTTCATACTCATAAAAGAAATATCATGAACACAAGTGACACAAATATTTAACATGGAAACCCAATTTGGGAAAAACCACCAATTGTAACTAGTTACTAATTTTCACTCTTCTAAAGTGAGCCCTGTTAGGAGCCAACCTTGTTAAAGGTTACAAAACATATTGTTAGGTTTGACCCTATTAAAGGATTTGATCACCTTGTTAGAAGTGGCCTTTTTGTAGGTCTTTAAGACACCTCAAATAGAAATACCACCTTCTTAAAGGATTTACAAATAGTTGTTAAGCCAACTCTGTTAAGAGATTTAGATCACTGCTACAATGGTTAGAGAGTAATAATGAAATTACCTAATTTTTGATGCAACTGAATTTTGCTAAAATCAATTATGGCTTATATACTTGATCCTTTTTTATTGAATGTATCTTTGTAACTCAACAAGGATATTCTTCTTATCCTTCTAATTCACTTCCTCTAAGTATCTTCATATCTTCATATCTTCTATTATGTTCCACACATTCAATTTTCAATGTGACCTTATATTGATATCTTATATATTGTCAAGTTAGCTTTAATACAACTTATCCATCTCCTTAGTTGGCTAGAACCAACAATCAAATCAATTGAACTGAATATGCCAAAATAAGAAAATCTTTCATTAGCTAACCCTACTTGGAAAACATTAACTCGAAAATAATTTTTCTATCTTAACCAAGTGAACTTAATTAATACTACATATTTAAAAAGTTTCTTTGGTAACTAAGTGAGCTCAGTTAACACTGGTTCCATCTAACATTTCTCTAATTAACCAACTGAGCTTAGTTAATGCTCAACTTCCACAAACTTTTCTTTTACATTCAAGTGAACTCAATAGATACTATCTTCTAAACTTGGCAAACTCTAGAATGCTCAAAAGACATAGGAAACTATCTTCATTTCCTGAGATCTTGGCATAGACTAACTAGAAATCATATAACATTTTGTGTAACATCAAAGACAATACATAATTAACCTATTTTTTGAGTAATATATCCTAAGAAGAGTTCATGAAATGCATTTTTGTTTGGATCACTCTGTCTACATCACAAAGAAGATGATACTCATGATTACTAGGTTGCCAATGTTAAGCAAGGAAAAAAACATGAAAACCCTAGGTTGGGTTGAATTGGCCAAGATAACTCTTGCTAAGTGCGATGGAAGAGGCATAAAGCTAAGTGAAGTTAAGGACACAAAGTTGAAGCTTGGAATCGATGTGATAACACATAAGATATATAGCTTGAACTATTTGAACAACATATCCTCTAAACTTATTGACCTAGCATTGAAGGTGGTGAAAAAAATTTTATCTTTTGACCTTGTCAAGCTAATGTTGAGTCAATTAGGCAAAAGCATGGAGAGTATTTGAGTCTCCAAGAACAATCTATGTAAGTTTGGTTCTCTTTTAACATTTTTATTTTTCTATGTACAATTTTTTTTCACTTCTAAAGGAACTATGGTATGGAAGAAAGATATAGATGAATTGTATCAAGTTAATGATTTCATAGCAAAAATGAGAGGAAATATTGAAAGTATAATAGATGACTAGTTTGAAACATTTAAAGAGAAAATGCAGAGTAGATATAGGATTCCTAAGAAAATAGTAGAAGACTATGAGCAGGATATATGTTTTCTAGTAGACTATGACAAGGTTCACATCTAAGTAGTCAAGCCAAGAGTGGCATGGGTAAAACCTTTGAGTTATAAGGTTAATATTGATGAAACTAAAGAAATAATTTAGGCTCTCCTGAATGAGCCCATGAATCCAAAGGCTACATACTTTTGAACATATGAAGAGGCAAAGGCCAAGATTGAACTTGAAATCAAGATGCCCTAGTTAGTGAATAGAGGAAGAAAGAGGATAGAGAAAATCATGAAGAACACCAAATCATCAAGGTCTCATCTCATGCTCACTAAATTTAAAGGAAATGACATAGTGGAAGATGAAGATGAAGAGGAGAATACATAGGAAGAATAATCTAAAGAAGAGGAATCTCCCAAGAAGAAGGGGAAGGTAATCATAACAAAACCAAAAAATTACTCCCCTGTTGTGTTCATAAGGAGATCCACCAAATCTAGGAGGAAACCCAAGATAGGCGATGATGATGATGATGATGAAGTAGAACAAATCATATTTTAGAAGACTTCCCCTACCTTAGAAAAAAATTAAAATATTAGAAGAAGGAGGTGGCATGGGATACTTCAAATCACTTCAGTATGACACTAGGAGTGTAGTAGAGAAGAAATAGATTAAATATGCCTTAGTGGAAAAAATGGCAAAATGGAAGTATTCCCCTTATGAACTAGTCAAACAAGTTCCTGAAAACATCCTAAAAGTAGTTACACCATTTTGGAAAAATGTATTCAATTTTTCTAAGGACATCAAAGAACAAACCTTGAGGAAAATTATGCCTAATTTGTCAGAGAAGGAAGTGAGGAAATCATTGAAGAATAATGAGCAATAGCTTACTCCAAAATTCAATGCAGTACTGATCCTATCAAAGGACATTGAATCTATTGTAAAGTCCAATAGTATTACATGAAAAAATAATCATGGGATGCACGAGCCTAATGACAATTTTGTGTAGATTGATGATAAGGATAGAGAAGAAGATGACATGGAAGAGGATGTAGAAATAAGAGATGATGAAATAGAAAATGTAGATATTGATGATGCTAATGAGGAAGAAGAACATGAAGCCATAGGAGGAAGTCTTCTAGAAATTTAAAGAATTGAGGATACTAATGTAGAGAAGATAGCAATGGAGGTTATGACCTCCCTTCCTGGTGCAGAGGCACCTAAATCTCAAGAAGAAAAAGATATAAAAGCTAGAGAAGCCATTTGTAATAAGTTGTCAAAGGAGGTCTTAATATGATAAATAATGTAAAAATGTTTATTTAATTGGTGAATGGATCTATTGACATCCATCTAAAGTCATTTGAGTCATTTTTATTGTATTTCGGTCAAGTTGTAAAGGCTATGAAGCCATTTTTTGTCAAAAATGTAAAAGTTGCGTAAAAAAGTTGTAAAATGCAACTTTGAGAAAGTTGTTAATAATAGAAAAATGATGTAAAAAGGTATATGGTTGGTCTTGGGGGTAGTTAGGAAGGTTTATAACTGTCAAATGGATATAAAAACCATTGTATAGTCGAACCAAATCAATTTTGGAGAAGAGGAAATACTTTGATACATTTTTGGTGCATTTTATTGTTGTGGTTTTGATTGGTTTTTTTAGTTTTAGAGTAGTTTCCAAGCCTTGTACGGCTATGTACAGCCTGGAAACCATGTAATATAGTAATGGATATATAGTATGATGAATCCTTCTTCTTATTCTTTTGTTTTGGTTCAATTTTATGAAGAAATGAATAAGTTATGGGTATTTTGATGAAAGTGGATGTTTGCAGATTTGAGATTCACTGAATACAGTCATGTTGCAGCGTGTGTTGCGGACATATTTTGGAGACTCAAGATCTCTAATTATATTCTTTGGAAAGATATGTGAACTACCTTTCATTTACAACTGGTTTGAATCATTTTAATTTTAATTTGGAAAAGTTACGATGATTTGAGTGAAAACTGGTTTTTAGATATATCCATTCAAGATGAAGGCAGGGATTTGTGCTTGAAAAATTATATATGAATGGGAAAAATAAATGGCTTACAGATTTGAAAACTAGAATCATAGATGTATAATTTGGAATTGGTTTGAGATTATTTATAAATAAAAAAAATTGTGAAATATATTTGATGTCCTAGGCAGGGTTACCAGTTTTGTTTCTGGTTTATGACAGAAAATATGGGTCTTGGTTCAGAGTACATAATTTATAATCTTCTTATTGAATTGGTCTCATCTTTGGATATGTTTTAGAATTACTAATTGGGAACAATTCTTCCAAATATTTTTTCAAAAAGATGTTTAGAACTGAAGTTATGAACAATGTAATCAAACATAGTAATCTGATTGTGTGAGTGAAGATTTTGTCTTTATCGGTGTATAATGTCAGGGTTCTTTGTTGTAATCTTTGAGATGTTCTTAGTTCCTTGAGGGTGTACCAGACTATTGTGAATCCCTTGAGTTTAACTAAGATTCCTTGAAGATAAATACAGAGGGCTCTGCATCACTTCCTCATTCTCTAAGTGAAGCCTTAGCGTAATCCATCTTAGAGAAGGTTTCTACCAAGTTAGTTGAGGTTAAAACTAGATCACCAAGCACCCAACCAATCTCTAAAGTTACTTTATCAAGTGTTTCAATCAGTGAAGTATCTATTACTTCATCTACCAAGAAGAAAGCTCAAATCTTTCTAGCATCAGGCTCTACCAAGAAATAGAAAGGTATTTCAAGTAATCCTACTATTAGTCTTGTTTCCCATACATTTGTACCATCTATTTCAATTTTTGTTTCCGCCATGGCTAGTGCAATGACAATTGAGACTCATTCTTAATCAAGAATTGAAGTGTTGAATAAAGGAAAAGAAATTGTTTCCTCTATTATTTATAAGGAAAAGGGTCAAGAGGTTGAAACCTTTAAGGAAGATATTGATCTTAAGGAGGATATTAGATTGGGATCTTTTCAATCACAATCCTAATTAGAGGAATACCCTTGGTGAGCTCTAGAAGAAAAGATAAAAGAAACAAAAGATCAAAGAGTAGAAGAAAAAGAAAAACCAAGTACTTGAAGATATCAAAAGTATATTTGTTGATGCTCTAATCATTGAGGTTGATGAGAAACAACCTATTTTGGATCAATTGTTTGAAACTATTCAAAAATATAATGAAGAACTACATAGACAAGAAAAACTTTTGTAGAGGGCAGAAAGAAAATTTGAAAACAAAGTTTTGGAGCAAGTAGCATAGAAGAAAGCTATTGATCAAGAATAAATATCTACTATTCTTTCTATAGTTGAAATATATGTAAATAAAATTGTTTTTGTTGGATACAATTGATCAATTATGTGTTGTCTTTTATGTTACACAAATGTCATATCAGCCAACAGACAGAGTCTACCAAGCTTAATTGGTCAGAAAAGTGAGTTACAGAGTTTACCAAGCATTCCTAAAAGTTACACTATGGAAATAATTTTTACCAAGCTCACTCAGGCATCGAAGAATTTTGTGATAGAAGTCAATTTCTACCAAGCTCAAAAGGTCAACAAAGGAAAGACAATGTTTACCGAGTTCACTTAGTCTCCAAAGGATTTTATAGAGTTCACAATGTTTACTGAGCTTCAATTGGTTAACATTGGAAATTATTTTTGGAGGAATGTGTACCGAGAAAAGTTAGCCAATGAATGATTTCATTGTTTTGAGAAATTATGTTTAATTATTTCATGTAATGATTATTGGTAAATGTAACTTGTAAATGAGCCAACTTAATAATTTGTAAGGTATAAATAAGAGGTCAAGTTGTGAATTCCAAATTATAATGAATGACCATGCAAGTGAGTTGATTGTGTAAAGAGGAAAGTGTGGGAAAATTTTGAAGAGGGATCAGATATCCTTGAGGAGTAGCAAAGTTGTATTCAATCAGAGAGGATCTAATGAAGCAGAATAGAGAGCTATATCAAAAAAATTTAGTTGCATCTCATTTAGGTCACTTTCTTGTTACTTTCTCACCATTGTAGTAGTAATTTCTAAATCTCTTAACAGATTTGGTTTAACAACCATTTTTTTAAATCCTCTAACAGGGTGGATAGTTCTATTGAATTGTTTCAAAGTCCTCTAGCAAGGCCACTCCTAGCAAGATAATCAAATCCTCTAATAGGGTCACAACTAATAGTGTGTTTTGTAACCTTTAATAGAGTTGGCTCCTAACAGGGCTCACTTTAGAAGAGTGAAAATCAATAGCTAGTTACTTTGTGGTTTTTCTCAATTTGGATTTCCATGTTAAATATAGTGTCTCTTGTGTTGATGTTATTTCTCTCATGAATGCATGTTAAATATTTTTGAATTCTTAAAGATTAGTAATAAGTTAACATACATCTACTGAGTTACAAAAATTTTCTATGTGGCTACCAAGTGACAGTAGTAACTAAGTTTACAAGACATCTAAGAGATCTATGGATTTTTTTTTGTGGTAACTGATTCACCCCCCTCTTAGTTACTCCATCTATATTTCCAATAATTTGTATCAGAGCATTTGGTGCTTGTAGGAATGATTTCAAGGATCTAAGATAAAGATCAGGATGTCTTACAAGAGGGAAATTCCAAGGCTTAACAAGGATAACTTTTCAGCATGGCAAGGTCTCATGAGACTCCATCTAGCTTCCATTGGAAAATTAGGATTAAAATATCTTGATGAAGCATATGTAACTCCTTCTGGTAGACTATATATAAATGACATTGCTAAGAAGAAGACTCATAACACCATGATGATAGATATTGCATCTACCCTAAGCTATGAAGAATTTGATGATGTCAAGAACTACAAGACTACCTTTGAAATGTGGAACAAGATGAAGGATATCTATGGAGGTGAGGACAATGTGAGAAGAGCCAAAGTAGAAAGCCTAAGAGGACAATTTGATTAGATGAGGATGAGAGAGGATGAAAACATTGCCAAATATGTTGAAAGAATCAAAGTAGTTATCATTGCAATCATGACTTCTAAAGGAGATATCAAGGAGGAAATAGTTGTAAGTAAAGTTCTTAGAACATTACTTCCCATTTATGCAATTAAATTTGTTGCAATTCAAGAAAGAATATGTGAAGCAAATCATAAGATAAATTTAGAGGCCATAGTAGGAAGATTGATTGCATTTGAGCTAGATAACTATGACAACTATTTTACAACTTCCAAGAACATTAAATTAGCATTTGAAGCCAAGATTTCGCTCAAAGAAAAAGGAAAGAAGATAAAATACTATCAGTCAAAAAGTGAAGAAGAATTAGAATAGAGTTTTGATAGTGATCTTGAGGTGGTTGAAGCTCTACTAGTAAGGAAATATTCTAGAGGCAAAAACAAATACAAAGGTAAGGTTCCTCTAAGCTACTTTTCATGTGAGGAAATTGGTCATATTGTTGCTAGGTGCCCAAACAAGAAAAACAAGGATGAGAAGAAAGGTCACAAGTGCAATGGTAAGAAAGATTTCAAATTATTCAAGGAAAAAGGTAAAAAAACATGTTTCATGGCTAAGGATTCTAATGATTCTGATGATGGTGAAGATGAAATTGTTTACATTGCAATGAAAGATGAATCTGATAATGATGAGGAAGAAAAAATAGCACTTATCTCTCATGTGAGAAAAAATGATACATGGATCATAGACAATGGTTGCTTACATCATATGACTAGTGACAAAATAAAGTTTGAATATTTTGAAGACTATGATGGTGGTAGTTTGAGGTTTGGTAATAATGAAGCTTGTTGCATAAAAGGAAGAGGAAGAATCTCACTAAGCAAAGAGCTTGTATGTGATAATTCCTATTGGGTTGAAGGATTAAAACATAATCTATTTAGTGTGCCACAACTAATCAATATTGCATTCAAAGTGGAATTCATGCATGGAAAAGCAAGAGTGTTGGATGACAAAGGAAAGCTGATTGGATCAGGCATACAGACAAAAGGTAACTTGTTCTATTTTGAACTTGGTGAATGTTTTTTTTTATTGCTCAATTTGAAGAAAGTTGGTTATGGCATAGAAGGTTATGTCATGTGAATTTTGATAACCTAGTGAAAATAAGAAAATTTAGGAAAGTAAGAGGCATTCTTAGTATAAAGAAACTTAAGATTGATCTATGCAAGAATTGTCAGATTGGTAAGATGGGAAAGACTAGCTTTAAAAGTAAGAACTATCAGTCTAAAGAAGTTTTGGAAATTGTGCATACAGATTTGTGTGGACCCACTAGAATTGAGAACTATACTAGAGAAAATTTTTTCATTCTTTTTGTTGATGATTACTCTAGAATGATGACTGTCATGTATCTAAGAGAGAAATAAGAAGCATTTGAAAAGTTCAAATGGTATTTGCCTAGAGTAGAGAAGGAAACAGGGAAAAGAATGAAATGCTTGAGGTTAGACAGAGGTAGTGAATTCATCTCCCATGAGTTCAATAACTTTTTCATTGAAAGGGGAATCAAAAGATAGGTATATGCCCTTGGAAAAATTAAGAAAAATAGAATAGCTGAAAGGAGGAATAGATCTATCATGGACTATGCAAGAACTTTAATGATTGAAAAGAACATTGATATCAAATACTAGAAGGAAGCTATCAGCACTGTACTTCATACCTTGAATCAAGTATAGCTGAAGAAGGACTCATTCAAAACCCCAGATGAGTTATGGTATGGCTATAAAACCAATGTAAGTTACCTAAAATTATTTGGAAGCAAATGTTACATTTTGAAAGAATCTAGAAAAGGTATTTTTGATGTGAAAGGTGATAAAGGAATATTTTTGGGATATTCTTGCAAGAGTAAGGCATATAGATGTTTGAATTTGTCTACTCAAAAAGTCATAGAAAGTGCACATGTGAAAGTTGATGAGTTTGCAAAAAAGACTAAAGAAAAAAGTAAAAAGGAACCAAAAGATTATAGGAGATTTGTTTTCATTGAACCTGATATAGTGCCAGGTACATCTACCAATCAGGAAACTTTTACTCCCAATTCTTTAGTCATCGAATTGCAAGAAGTTCAAACTGAGTTGCAGGAACCTGAGTCACATTTAGATGCTACTGAGACAATGCCTACTGAGTTTGAAGGACATGAGAAATAGTCAAATCAACCAGAGCTAGAAATTGAAAATCAAAATGAAGACAGTGGGACTCAGTCAAAAGGCAAGGAACCTGTATTAACCAAGTATGTTAGGAGACATCATGCACCAAATCAAATTATTGGAGACAAATATTAAGGCACTGTGACAAGAAGTAAGCTAAAAGGTACTTGTTTACTTGCTAATTTTGAACCTAGAAATGTCAAGGATGCATTAGAAAATAAAATTTGGATTGAGCCTATGAATGAAGAGATAGAGAAAATAGAGAAGAACAAAACATGGACTCTTGTACCTAGGCCTAAAGATAAGAATGTGATTGGAACTAGGTGGGTATTCAAAAATAAGTTGAATGAAGATGGTAAGGTATCAAGAAACAAAGCTAAACTGGTATGTAAAGGCTTCTCTCAAGAAGAAGGAATAGACTATGGAGAAACTTTTTCTCATGTTGCAAGATTGAAATGTGTCAGGACCCTACTTGCATATGCTACATAAAAAGGATTTAAGGTATATTAGATGGATGACAAATTTGCATTTCTCAATGTTATTCTAGATGAAGAAGTCTACATTGAGCAACCTAAAGGTTTTGTTGATCTAGACAAGAAGGACATGGTCTACAAATTACACAAAGTATTGTATGTTTTGAAACAAGCCCCTAGAGCATGGTATGAAAGATTGCATAACTATCTTATTCAGATTGGTTTTCAGAGAACTAATGATAATAGTAGCTTGTATATAAAGAAAGGACCAAATAACAAGATTGTTTTGGCAGAAATATTTGTGGATGATACTTTGTTTACAGGGAATGATGATCTATGCAAAGAGTTTTCAAACCAAATGAACAAGGAATTTGAGATGTCTATGTTTGGTGAGATCAAATTCTTTGTTGGTCTTCAAATTTAGCAAAGAAAGAAGGGTATCTACATCACTCAATCTAAATAAATCAAGGAGATACTCTAAAAGTTTGGTAAGGAAGATTATAAACCAGTTGGGACTCCTATGTGTACTAGACTAGAGCTCACCAAGGATGATCAATCAAAAGAGGTAGATCAAACCTTATATAGGTCAATGATTGGAAAACTGTAGTATGTAGTTCGTACAAGGCCTAATATTGCTCTTGTACTTGGCATTGTAGAAATATTTTTAGAAAAATAAAGAGAAAATCATGTGATGGCAATCAAAAGGATCATGAGATAATTGAAATGTACTAAAGATTATGGCTTATGGTACAAATTTGGAGATAATCTAGATTTGAAAGTGTTTACTGATGTAGATTAGGTAGGAAACATTGATGATAGAAAGAGTACAAGTGGAGGAGCTTTCTTTCTTGGAAAGAGGTTGGTTTATTGGACAAGTAAAAAGAAAAATTGCACATCCCAATCTACAACAGAAGTAGAGTATGTTGTAGTAGCAATAAACTATTCTAATATTGTTTGATTCAAATAATTATTGGAAGGCATGAAGGTGGAAATCAAACAACTTTTTGTTATGTTTTGTGACAATACAAGTGCAATTAACATATTTAAGAATCCAGTAATGCATTCCAAAACCAAGAACATTGCAATAAAGTATCATTTTTTTAGAGAATTGGTGTAGGATAAGGAGATCAGATTGGAATATGTCCATATAAAAGAACAAATTGCTAACATATTCACTAAGCCATTACCTAAGGATTCATTCTTGTATCTAAGAGGTAAGTTAGGGGTCATTACCCTATTTGAGGCTTACTAAAATGAAGTTTTAGTGATGCTTTAATAGATACCAAGTTGAAGATTTCTTAGTTGATTGAACTTAGTCATGAGAACACTATATATGAATCAATACTCAAGGTACATCGTTACTCATTTGGTTTGTGTTGTCTTTGGCATGTGTTGTCAAATATGGAGAGTATATTATCATATCTTTCTAAATTTTGAATTTGTTTGTGGAAGATTTTCTATTTAAAAAGGGGCTATGCAATTTCTTCACAAAGGGAGATTACTATATTAGAGAAGTTTGTGGCATAAAATATAAGAAGGAGAAATATTCTATCAGAAAAAGACTTGTTCTCAAATTTCATTCTACTATGACATGTTATGATGCCATTAATGCCAAAGAGGGATATTGTTGGATACAATTGATCAATTATGTGTTGTCTTTGATGTTGCACAAATGTCATATCAGTTAGTAGACAAAGTCTACCGAGCTCAGTTGGTCAGCAAAGTGACTTACAGAGTTTACCAAGCATTCCTAAAAGTTACAGTGTGAAAACAATTTCTACTGAGCTCACTCAGGTGTCAAAGGATTTTTTGACCAAAGTTAGTTTCTACCAAGCTCACAAGGTCAGCAAAGGAAAGATAGTGTTTACCAAGTTCACTCGGTCTCCAAAGGATTTTATAGAGTTTGCAGTGTTTGCTAAGCTTCAGTTGGTTATCATTGGAAATCATTTCTAGAGTAGTTTCTACTGAGCAGGGTTAGCCAATGAAGGATTTCATTATTTTGGGAAATTATGTTTAATTATTTCATGTAATGATTGTAGTGGACTAATGTAATGATTATTGGTAAATGTAACTTGTAAATGAGCCAATTTGATAATTTGTAAGGTATAAATAAAAGGTCAATTTTTGAATTCTAAATTGTAATGAACAAGTATGCGAGTGAGTTGGTTGTGTGAAGAGGAAAGTGTGAGTGAATTTTGAAGAAGGATAAGATATCCTTGAGGAGCAACAAAGCTGTATTTGATTAGAGAGGATCTAGTGAAGTAGAATAGAGATCTATATTAGCAAAGTTTAGTGGCATCTAATTTAGGTCACTTTATTGTTACTTTCTCACCATTGTAGCAGTAATTTCTAAATCTCTTAACAGAGTTGGTTTAATAGCCATTTTTGTAAATCCTCTAACAAGGTGGATAGTTCTATTGAATTGTTTCAAAGTCCTCTAGCAAGGCCACTCCTAACAAGGTGATCAAATCCTCTAATAGGGTCACACCTAATAGTGTGTTTTGTAACCTTTAGAAGAATGAAAATTAGTAGCTAGTTACTTGGTGGTTTTTCCCATATTGGATTTCCATGTTAAATCTGGTATCTCTTGTGTTGATGTTATTTCTTTCATGAATGCATGTTAAATCTTTGTGAATGCTTAAAGATCAGTAAAAAGTTAACATACCTCTATCGAGTTACAACATTTTTCTATGTGAATATAGAGTGATCGTAGTAACTAAGTTTATAAGACATCTAAGGGATCTGTGGATTTTTTTTTGTGGTAACTGATTCACCCCACCACCCCGCCCCCCTCAGTTACTCCATCTATATTTCCAATAGTTTCTTTTTTTATCAAGTTGATTGAAACATCTCTCTTGATTAAGGAGATTAAAGATAAACTATCGAAGATAATAGAGAATATGAAGGAAAGTGCACATAATCTGTCACTTTGTGTTGATCTCAGATTGGTTTTGACAATCGAGTTCAAAACACTTAAATATGTTGAACTAGTAAGGCATGCCAAGTATAATATGTAAATACAAGAACATGTCGAGTTGCAATGAGTACCAAGTCATTCATGTGTTGAGTAGATAGACCATGCCAAGTGATTCAAGTGCCAAGTAAACAGTTGATGCCAAGTAGTTCCAGTGTCAAACCAGAAATAGAATTATAGTATGTGTCGAGCATTAATAGCTTCAAGTGTCAAGTAATATAGGATGAACATATTTTTTTGTAACTACACAAACAACTATGTAATCCATTTCCAAGATGACTTAAGGATAGATTTCAATCCATTGGAGATAAGGATGAATCTATTTATAGAATCCCTATGTATTTTCATGCAGCCAATCAGAAACTAGGAAGAGTTAAGTAGAAAAATGGATGAATCTTAGCTGTAGATTCATACCTAACCCTAAGCCACCAAAGCCTTTATAAGGAAGACCAAGCCCTAAGCTTAATAGGTGTGAGATAGTTGAAAGAGAGATCAAGTTATAGGAAGGTAGCAAGGGGTGAATAATCAAACATAACATTCAAGGTGACTTAGTAGATAGAGTGAATTATAGAATCATTTAGAGGAGAACAAAGAATAGAAGGACACAACATTGTTATATCAAATCAGAGAGAGGATCAAGAAGGACACTATATGGATTTGATCTTTAATCAAGTAACCAAAGCAAATCATAAGATCTATGTTGAAACATCTTGACAGGTGATTTCAATTAAATCTCCTAGGCAGAGTAGTTTTAATAGGTTGATCAAAATCCTTTAATAGGGTGACATTCCAAGTGGATGTTCTAAAGTCATTTAAAGAGGAACACTTCTAACAAGGTGGGACTTAATAGTCTTGTAAGCCTTTAATAGGGCATGCCTTTCATAGGGAAAATCATGTCTCATGATCAAACCATTGTAACATTAATTGGCTACACTTTATAGTTGTAGTAGTCAAGATTTTTGGGTGTCATCTCTACCCTAGTTTTATCTTCTCATTTGGAGGGTTTTTGGGTAATAATATTTTGTGTCAAATGTGTATGTGCTTACATGTTTTAGATGCATTTGCTTTACATGTTATTTTCAGTTCATATATTACATGCATCTAATGAATGATAAAAGTTTTAATGGTTGAAGTTTGAACTTCTAATTCACCTACTTGCCCCCCCCCCCCCCACCTCTCAAAAGTATATGTTTCCCATTTGTAATTATGACAATTGGTATCAAAGCTAAGTTCTTAGGAGGAGAAGCTTTGCAGCTTAGAGAAAAGATCTTGAAATAGAAGTCCACAAAGTGCGAAAGACTATTGAGAACTAGGAGATTGAAATAAATATCATACTACATAAATTGAATGAAGCCAAAGATGATTTGAAGAGAAGGAAAGAAATTTCCACTACAGAGAATGACACACAATACAAAGAAATTGACACCACAAAGCTACTTGTAAATCGAGACTCTAGTGAATATGATGTAGCAGTTTTAGATCTAATGGAAAAGGAAAAAATACAAGTTGAGGAGATTATAAATCTCAAGCCATCATGCTATGTGAGGTGACTAAGCAAAAGAAGAAGGCCATAAAAGACAAGGCCATGATTGAAGAAGACAAGAGAACTCTAGTAAATAGACTAGAAGAGAATTCAATAGAGCTAACTAGAATCTCCAACATGCAATTGGATACCCTAAGTCAAATGATGAATACTCATCATGAATTGAATGTCAAGGACATTGAAATAAACACATTGAAGTTGTAGAATGAACAATTTCAAAGTGACCTAAAGAGAGAAAGAGAGATTGCTGAAAGTTTCAACAAGCCAAATGAAGCTATCAAGTACTTTAAGAAATTACTGAAATCCCCTAGATCCAACAGTGATGGAATAGGATTAGGCTACATAAGCACTGAAGAAGGAGAATCATCCAAAACTTCTAAAGAAAAGAACATCAAAGGTAAGAACTCCAAACCTACCTTTTATTTTTTGAAGAAAGAAAGGACATATTGCTAATGTGTGTAGGAGCAAGAACACAACTTATAATGCTAAGCCTAAGAATATAAGGTCAATTTTCACTCATTTTTCATCATAAAAAATTCAAGCAAGACCAAGTAGAGTGAAGAGGTGATTCAAAATCTAGTTCGAAGCATTTGCAAAAATCTTAGCAACAATCTAACACTAGTTCTCTAGATTTACAAGGTATTCTTCATAAGATGAGCTATGTAGATTACATTATTAGAAACCCTAGTTTTTCATAATGGCATATAGTTCAAGGAATGTAGAGGGACAAGAGGTCTATAATTTTCAATTAGTTAGCAATGAGGTAAAACAACTAGATTTCAAAGCAATTCTAGATGTTGCTTACAAACAAGACCTGTTAGGTGCACTTTCCATGATTCCCCTGAAAGTTATACTAGTCCAAGATGTTAGAAAATGTTATAACTACAAGATAGGAGGAATTGGTGACATGGAAATAAGGCAAGCCTATGACAAGTTGTGTGAAAATGGCATGCTAAAAGAAGAATATAAGATTGTTGAAAGGAAGATGGGTTTGATTCGTACCCTAGATTTTCCCATGGAATTCAAAATGGAATGGATTAAGATAGAGTTGAGCAAAATATGTGATGGATATTTATGGTTGGAAGGAGCACCAATCAAGATTTCAAAGAGAATAATTCATAAGATGACTGGTTTTCCAACTGTAGATCAGCCAAAGACTCAGCGAAGTGACTTAAAAGAGGTAACAGAAAGGAACATATGCGCTAAGTGGAATAAGCGTGGAATGACAATAAACACCATCACAGATCCACTAATAAACTTTGTAGTAAGAGTTATTTCTCAAAAATTTTATCAATCCAATAGGTTAAATAGTGTACCCTACATTACAGTGGATGTTGGATATAAAATTGTAAAGAATGATCATACCTATGATCTAGATGAACTTCAATTACAGCAAATAATGGACATTCTTGGAACAATCAGGAAGACAAAGAGTGCTAAGTGTAAATTTGGATCAATTCTAATTTGCATATTTTTATATGTACAAAATGAATTCCCATCCTTCGATAAAATAGGCTAGAAAAAAAATAGATCAGTAGCTATACAGATCACTGAGTATATTAAGTAGATGGGTGAGAACTTTGAAACTATCATGACTAGCTATTTTGAAGACTTCAAGAAGTCCATGAAGTAGAGGATGAGAATACCCATTTCCTCAGTTGAATATTATTACAATGACATATGTTTTCTTATTTATATTGATTACACATATGTACAAGCTGCCATACCTAAGGTAAGATGGCTAAGATCCTTAGGCTATGAGATCAATGTTGTTGAAGCCTCAGTTGCCATCACTGCACTCCTAGTAGGGGAGATTGATAAAAGTGCCATGATATTTGGTAATTATGATATTATGAAATCCAAAGTTGAGATGGAATTAAAGACAACCTCCACACTAAAGAAGAAAGACAACTTGATAAGGAAATTAAAGGCCAAATTTGGTGAAGGTACATGTGAAGAGGAAGAAGAAGATGATGAAGAGGATGAAGAGGAAGAGCAAGATCAAGCTCAAGAACCTCTTACATTGACCAAAGGCATGGGTGAGGACAAGGAAGAAGAAGGTGCCGAGGAAGAGGAAACCAAAGAAGCACTAGCATATACCAAGTCAATGAAAAGAAAGACCAAGGAATAGCATGTGGCTAAAATAAAGGCAAAGAATATTGCTAAGCCTAGCCTAGAAAAGCCAACAACACCAACAACTAGGGCAAGCACAAGGTCCACTACACAAAAGGCCAAAGAAAAATCCAAAGAGAAGACAAAGGCTATAGAAAAAAAGGCCTAGTTCAAAAGAAACAAAGAAGAAAATACATTGCTCAACTAGAGACGGATGATGTGAGGAAAAAATCTAAGGATACATGTCAGTTTAGAGTAGTAAGTCACACACCAAAATCTAATCTTGAAAACATCTCTGAAAAAATTAGAATTAATGCTGATGTGACTAGTTTGAAAAATATTGATTTTGATAAAGTTAGTAGAGAAGAAAATAATTTTGTTGAAGAATCAATATATGCAATAATGGAAAAATTCAAGAACACCCCACTTGAATTAGATAATACTATGCCAAAAGTTGTATATGACATTGTTGAACAGAAATGGCATTATTGTTTAAACCTAGAAAAATAAATTAGAGAATCCACATTAGCCCAGGTGAAGCAAGAATTGAAAAAAGGGAAGATTACCAAGGTGAATAAGAAATATGGTGGAAGGTTTCCACCAAAATACAAGGCATTCAACATTCTTCAGAATAACATTGAAGATGTTGTTAAGAAATCCATTCAAATGTGGAAATTAATTTTATGGATTGACAACTGTCAAAGAAGGAGAGGAAGATCCCTTTGAGGGAAAAAACAATGAAGATGAAGAAGAAGATAAAGAAAAGGAAAACACTGTGGAGGAGATACAAAAGAAAATTGATGACATGGCTTCAGTTAAAGAGTAGTACGAAGAATAGAGTGTGCAAGACACAAAAATTCTAAGCATGAGCCCTCCTCATGACATTAGTATACCTGCAAAAACTATAACTGTTAAGGATATCTTTGATGTCTCTACTCAAAACATCAATCCTTTGAGTACAGAAGATTTGAAGAAGATTCTTGACAAATCTACACTTCAAGACAAACTATGTGAAAATCTAGTATTAGTCAGTGTAGATGAATTTCAGAAGGCGATATCTGACATCACAAGGGATAAGAGATAGACTATAGTAGAAGAGAAAGAAACAAAAAATGATTAACTTGATGTACAAAAAACAAGTCAAATCATCGTGATTGACCACTAGAAATCTAAAGAGAGCAAGGACACACCAATGGAGAAGGAGCAAGAGGCCATTCAAGCATTGGTAACTCCACCAACATTAGGCACTCCTAAAAAAATCCTTCTGCAGTTGAGCACAAAAGCTACACCACTACATATTTTAGCACCAAGCTCGAGCTCTATAAAAGTTGACAAAGTAACTCACTATGGTGATGTAATTTTAGATGAAGAAATAGTGATGCCTACATTTGATTATGCAACAATGAAAATAGAACAAATAGGAATATTACAACAAGCTTTGGAAAAGAAGAAGCATCAAGAAGTTCTTAGAAAGGAATTTAGGCAAAAGCAAGCATTACAAGACATAAAGGAGATCTTCTTAGATGCATTCAACTTTCCTACACCTGAAGAAACAAAGCCTTTGTTGGAAAAATTGTTAGACATTGTTGAAAAGGTCAATAATGAGGATACTGACATAAGTGCAAAACTTCTTGATTGGTTAGAGAAGAAATTCTAGAGTAAAGTGAACGAGAAAATATCTGGTGAGATTGCACTAGCTACAAAGATTGAGGATGTGAAGAAGGTACTTGAGAATATTTCCCTATTGTACACTAAACTATGTGATTCCACACTCTTCACTCAAGACACAAGCCATGGAATTCTAAGTCAGGAGAGGAATTTAAAAATCTCTAGTATGCAATTACCTCAAAATCCAACTCAGAGTGAGAAACACTTTCATGCATTGCTTCAATCACAAAGTCAACTAGCTGTGTTAACATTAGAAGAGGCTAATATAAGAGCCAAGTTGAGAAAAATCCAAGCCTCCCTTACCACACATATGGAAATTCTCCATAAATAATTAGGCTATGTAGAAACTTTGTCAAAGAAAGATCCTAATCTTTCTACACTAGATGGCCTAGTTCACCTTGCAACAGAGCTAGCTATCCAAATAAAGTCATTGGAGGTTGCATATGACAACTAGGATGCTACTCTAAAAATAATCATGGAAGTCCATAAATCTTTCTTGGACAAATACACCATAAGTGTATAAATTATTTGACATAAGTGTCAAACAGGGGGAGATAAATAAGAAGAAAGGGGGAGAATAATGAGAGGTGGATCAAACAGAATAAACGAAGGAGAAAGAAAGATTAGAATAGAAAAAGAATAGGAGCAGAGCATATGAAATGAAAGAGTATCAGCAAGAGACAAATATACTCAAAAAGGAGAAAAAATTTTTGATACAAAATAGGCACATTAACTTAGGTGGAGTTATAAATTTTGGGGTATATAGGTTATTACAAAATTTTAAAATTTTTGAAGGTTTGTATATAAGCCAAGTTGTAAATATGTTATACTCAAGAAGACTAGATTGATCATGTGTAGTTAAGTTTTTTTGACACTCATATCAAAGGGAGAGATTTTTGATCTCAGATTGGTTTTAACAATCTAGTGTCAACACACTTAAATCATTTGATTAGTTCATACCAAACTAGTAATGCATATCGACTATAATATGCAAATATGATGCAGAGCCCTCTATATTTCTCTTTAAGGAATCTTAGTTCAACTCAAGGGATTAAAAATAGGCTGGTACACCCTCAAGGAACCAAGAACATCTCAAAGATTACAACAAAGAACCCTAACATTATACACCAATAAAGACAAAATCTTCACTCACACAATCAGATTGCTATGTCTGATTCCATTGTTCATAACTTCTGTTCTAAATGTCTTCTTGAAAAAAATTTTGGAGGAATTGTTCCAAATTAGTAATTCTAAAATATATCCAAATCTGAGACCAATCCAATAAGCATATTATAAATTACGTACTCTGAACCAAGACCCATATTTTCTGTCATAAACCAGAATCAAAACTAGTAACCCTGCCTAGGGCATCACATAACGTTCACAAAAAAAATTAAAATAACCCCAAAAAAATTCCACATCATCCATTTGTGAGTCTATTTTCCAAATATGTAAGCCATTAATTTATCCAATACATAAATCAATGTATAAGCACAAATTTTTGCCTGCAACACCATTGAAGGCATTTAAAAACCAGTTTTCACTCAAATCTTCATAACTTTCAAAAATCTATATAAAAATAACCCAAACCAAAAGGAAATGAAATTTAATTCATGTATCTTTCCAATGAATATTTTTAGAGGTCTTTATTTTCCAAAATATTCCTGTACCAAACGTTTCAATCTGACTGTAGTTGGTCATTCTCAAATCTGCAATTTACAAGCTTTGCCAAAACCTGCATAACTTCTTCATTTCTAAATGAAAAAAATCCAAACCAAAGCCAAAAGAAAGGTTATTCACTTCTCAATCCAAATATACAAAATTTACATGGTCTCCAGGCTATACATGATCGTACAAGACCTGTAACCAACACTAAAACTGAAAACCAATCAAAATAACAACTCAGAATATTACCAAATTTGTTTCAAAATGTATCTATTCCTTTCCTTCATGCTTTGGTTCGACCTTACATACAATTTTATAGATTTTTTGGTTGGTTATAACCTCCAAACCACCTTTTAAACCAACCCATTACATTCTTTTGACCCTTTTGCATTCTTGGCAACATTTTATGCACTTTATGCATTTTTACATTACAACTTTCATACAAATCCAACCTAGACCAACATTATGACTCAAATGACTTTAGATGGATGTCAATAGATCCATTCACCAATTAAATAAACATTTTTACATTATTTATCATATTAAGACCTCCTTTGACAACTTATTACAAATGGCTTCTCTAGCTTTTATATCTTTGTCTTCTTCAAATTTAGGTGCCTCTACACCATAGTCCCAACCTTGAAAAGTTTCCAAGTCCCTTGGAAATGTGGAATCAATAACCTACAAGAAAAAATATTAGATCAAAATCCTCATCTTTTCCTTTGCCTCTTCACCATCATCACCGGATTGGTGCCTCCTCCACTTTCCTATCTCTTTCACTAATGACTCCCATCAATGGAGTTATGTTGGTTGCCTCTATGGTGCTTCTCATTCCTTAGTCCACTCCTCCATGCCGCATCACAACCTCTTGTCCCTCACCTAGGAGTCCCATCATGCCTCTCTCCCTAGTCTATTGGCAACACACAAAGGACCATCCTCTCTGGCCCTAGACCATCTCCTATGGCCTTCACCTACTAGACCTCCTATCCACCCATCTATAGCAAGTGAACTAGCACCTGCAACCACAAAAACTTCACTAACAAAAATCATATACCCAACTCTGCCTAGTGTAGATTGCCTTCTACACACTCAGAATCTTCTGATCTCTGATACCAATCTGATGCAGAGCCCTCTATATTTCTCTTTAAGGAATCTTAGTTCAACTAAAGGGATTCAAAATAGGCTGGTACACCCTCAAGGAACCAAGAAAATCTCAAAGATTACAAAAAAGAACCCTGACATTATATACCAATAAAGACAAAATCTTCACTCACACAATCAGATTGCTATGTCTGTTTCCATTGTTCATAACTTCTGTTCTAAATGTCTTCTTGAAACACCTTTTGGAGAAATTGTTCCAAATTAGTAATTCTAAAACATATCCAAATCTGAGACCAATCCAATAAGCAGATTATAAATTACGTACTCTGAACCAAGACCCATATTTTCTGTCATAAACCAGAATCAAAACTGGTAACCCTGCCTAGGGCATCACATAATGTTCACAAAACAAATTAAAATAACCCCAAAAAAATTCTACATCATCCATTTGTGAGTCTAGTTTCCAAATCTGTAAGCCATTAATTTATCCAATACATAAATCAATGTATAAGCACAAATCTTTGCCTGCAACACCATTGAAGGCATTTAAAAACCAGTTTTCACTCAAATCTTTATAACTTTCACAAATCTATATAAAAACAACCCAAACCAAAAGGAAATGAAATTTAATTCATGTATCTTTCCAATGAATATTTTTAGAGGTCTTTATTTTCCAAAATATTCCTGTACCAAATGTTTCAATCTGACTGTAGTTGGTCATTCTCAAATCTGCAATTTACAAGCTTTGCCAAAACCTGCATAACTTCTTCATTTCTAAATAAAAAAAATAAAAACCAAAGCCAAAAGAAATTTTATTCACTTATCAATCCAAATATACAAAATTTACATGGTTTTCAGGCTGTACATGATCGTACAAGACCTGTAACCAACACTAAAACTGAAAACCAATCAAAATAACAACTCAGAATATTACCAAATTTGTTTCAAAATGTATCTATTCCTTTTCTTCATGCTTTGGTTTGACCTTACATACATTTTTATAGATTTTTTGGTTGGTTATAACCTCCAAACCACCTTTTAAACCAACCCATTACATTCTTTTGACCCTTTTGCATTCTTGGCAACATTTTATGCACTTTATGCATTTTTACATTACAAATTTCATACAAATCCAATCTAGACCAACATTATGACTCAAATGACTTTAGATGGATGTCAATAGATCCATTCACCAATTAAATAAACATTTTTACATTATTTATCATATTAAGACCTCCTTTGACAACTTATTACAAATGGCTTCTCTAGCTTTTATATCTTTGTCTTCTTCAAATTTAGGTGCCTCTGCACCAAAATACAAGACCATGTGAAGTTACAATGAGTGTTGAGTCACTCATGTGTCAGGTCACTCAAGTGCCAAGTAGATAGACCATGCCAAGTGATTCAAGTGTCAAGTAAACAGTTGATGCTAAGTAGTTTAGGTGTTGAGCTAGAAACAAAATTATAGTATGTGCCAAGCATCAATAACTTCAAGTGTTGAGTAATATAAGATGGACATATTAATTTGTAACTAAACAAAAAACTATATAAATTGTTTCCAAACTGACTTAAGGATAGATTTTGATCTTTTGGAAATAAAGATGAATCTATTTATAGAATCCCTATGTATTTTCATGCAAACAATTAGAAAATAGGAAGAGTTAAGTGGAAAAATGGATGAATACGTGTGATATAGAAAGAGAGATCAAGTTACAGGAAGGTAACAAGGGGTGAATGATCAAACATAGCATTCAAGGTGACTTAGTAGATAGAGTGAATTGCAAAATTAGTTAGAGGAGAACAAAGAACAGAATGATACAACATTTTTGTATCAGATTAGAGAGAGGATCAAGAAGGACACTCTACAAATTTGATCTTTAATCAGGCAACTAGAGCCATTCATAAGATCTATGTTGAAACATCTTGATAGGTGATTTTAGTTAAATCTCCTAGGTAGAGTAGTCTTAATAGGGTAATCAAAATCCTTTAACAGGGTGACATTCAAAGTGGATGTTCTATAGTCCTCTAACTAGGCACACTTCTAATAGGGTGTTGAAATCCTCTAACAACATGGGACTTAATAGTCTTTAAGCCTTTAATATGGCAGGCCTTTCATAGGGCAGATCATGTCTCTTGATCAAACCATTGTAACTTTAATTGGCTACACCTTACAACTATAGTAGTAGAGATTTGTGGGATTCATCCCCACCCTAGGTTTATCTTCTCATTTGGAGGGTCTTTGGGTAATTATATTTGGTGTCAAGTGTGTATGTGCTTACATGTTTTAGATGCATTTTTTTACATGTTATTTTTAGTTCATATATTACATGCATCTAATGAATGATAAAAGTTTTAATGATTGAAGTTTGAACTTCTGATTCACCCCCCGCCCTCTCAGAAGTATATGTTTCCCATTTGTAATTCCAACACTTGGTCCTAGTTATAGTTTGGCACATTTTACAAAGATCAAGTACTTGACAGATCTTTAGGCAGAATTATTAGGGGAATAATCTAGGATTAGGGCCACACTCACACTAATATAAGGTATGATTCTTCCAAAAATGGATACACTATAAAAGCACATTGCACACAAAAAGACACTAATCCATGACAATAATTTTTCCATAGATGACCATATGATGGAACTTTCAGCAAAAGTGTAGATAGCCTTGCATGCATCAAAGGTATTGTAAGAGAATTAGGACAAGACCATGGCAATCATTTTGAAGGTACATAGTGATTTCTTGTAACATTTTGATATTAACTTGTAAATATTTTGCACCTTTGGCATTTATATCAAAAAGGGGGAGAAGATTATTTTTATAGAAAATACTATCATACTCCATATATATGCATGGGGGAGAGATATATGTATAGGGGAGTAGTGACGCAAGCTAAGTTGGGAGTAACTAAGGTCAACTGACTACCCAAACCACCATGTGAGAGTTAACACAATAGAAGCAAACACAATAGAGAATAGCACCAGAGAGAGAGAGAGAGAGAGAGAGAGAGAGAGAGAGAGAGAGAGAGAGAGAGAGAGAGAGAGAGATATTCTTTATTGATTCATGAAAATATCATCATACATGCACAACTATAAGGCCTTCTGGGTCATGACTAGATACAAATACATTCAAATCCAAGATTTAGCTTCAAGTTAGGATTTCCATCAATTATCTACCCTCAATTCTACTCCCCCTAAGACTCCTCTACCAAAATTAATGATTAAGACTCTACCCAAGATCCCTATTTATACCAATCTAAGCCACAAGTCAGCCTAGAATGCTAAAAACTAAAATTAAATACTTGAAGAGCCACAAGTAGGCCTGCAATAGCAATTAAATGTCCATAAATTAATGTCTGAGAAAAATTGTGATATCTCCTAGATGTGATTGAATTAGAACTTTTTCTTTGAATGATAGGTAATAATTTAGGTCCTCTAAAATTCCTAAAATATGCAAAGGATTATTCACCAAGAAAAAGTGTGCATCCACTCCTAAAGTCAAGCACAGAAAATTGTTGCACAGAATTGCCAGAAATTGATACTCTAGGAGAATTGTCATATCTCCTTACGAATGAGGAATTATAACTTGTACCTTTAACCATATATATTAATCTAGGTCCTCTTTAGTCCATGATGTACACATGCTCTAAATCTTTGTGTAAAATTAGTTACATAGCTTGCAACAGGCACCTAGAAACTAGAAAACATTGTTTCAACAAAACACAATTTTAGCTACAAGGTAAAAACTGAAAACATGCAGCATAGCAATGCAACCTTAGGATGCTCCTACATTAGAAAACTAGGGTTGGAATAAATGATTCTCCTAAATCATTGAGATGTCACAACCTAATCTGAATCCAAATTAGATTGAGAAATCCATGAAGGATCTTCCATAGGTCTATTCTTCCACTTCACCAGGTATTCATAATAATATATTCCCCTTGTGCTCTTACCAACTCTCTAACCCAATATCTATTTAACTTCTTCAATCTAATTCATAGGATAATCCTCTGATATAATAACTTCATCATTTTACTCATGATACTTGTATAAATAAGCAACATTGAATATAGGAGATATATCCATGTCATTAGGTAACTCAATTTCATAAGCTTTTCCACAGTCAAACTTCTTCAAGATCTTACAAGGTCCAAAAATTTTCATCTTCAGCTTACTATATGTTCCAGTAGGAAATATTCCTTTCTTCAAATGAACCATCATCTCATCACCAACTTGAAAATTATGATGTCTCCTAGATTGATCAACATTCTCCTTATACTTCTGGTTACTTTGTTCTAACCTCAACTTCAATTCCTTATGTAAAGATTTCAAAAAATTAGCAAATTCTTCTCCTGCAACACTTCTATTTTCATCACCAGTAATATCTCTCAAATCTAAAACTCCTCTAGGCTTCATTCCAATAACAATCTCAAAAGGTGTCTTCCCTATACTCCTATTCACAGAATTATTATATGAAAATTTAGCTTGTGCCAATAGAATCTCCCAATTACTTAGCTTATTCCCAACTAAACATCTCAACAAATTACCCAAGCTTCTTTTCACAATCTCTTTCTATCCATCTATTTGTGGATGGAATGTAGAACTAAACTTCAACTTAGTACCCATCTTCTTCCACACAGTCCTCCAAAAATAACCAACAAACTTATTGTCTCTGTCAGAAATAATACTTCTTCGTAGTCCATGCAATCTCACAATCTCTTTAAAGAAAAGTTCAAAAAAATGCTCAACATTTGATGTCTCCTTACATGGTATGAAATGAGCCATCTTAGAAAATCTATCCACTACAACAAATATGGAATCATACCCCTAACTGTCTTAGGTAATCCAAGAACAAAATCCATACTAATATCACTCCAAGGTTTCTCAGGAATAGTAATAGGTGTACAGAAACCAATATTTTGACTCACTCCTTTTGAAACTTGACAAACTCCACAACTCTTTACAAATTTTTGAACATCCTTATACATTTGTGGCCAATAATACTTCTCTTTCAGCAAACTCAATGTCTTATCTATTCCAAAATGTCTAGCCAATCCACCACTATGTTTTTCCTTAATCAGATTCAACCTCATAGAACTTTTAGGAATACACAACTGAATACCTTTTAAAAACATACCTTCTTGACTGAAATACCCATCAAACTCACTTATTTGATCTATTAGATTTGGTGCTCTTCACTCTCTCCATGCCTCAGAAAAATTAGGATCAACATCATACTACTCTTTCATTTCATCAAAACCAAGAACTTCAACCTTCATTTCAGTCAACAAAGAACATCTTCTACTTAATGCATCAACAACTTTATTAGTAACTCCACTCTTGTTCTTAATGAAAAATGTAAAATTCTACAAGTACTCAACCCACTTCATATGTCTTTGATTCAATTTAAGTTGACTTCCCAAGTATTGTAAAGCTTTATTATCAATATATAGCACAAACTCTTTAGGAATCAAATAATGTCTCCACTTCTTTAATGCTTGGACAATAGCATAAAATTCCTGATCATACACATAATACTTTCTTTTAGCATCATTCAACTTTTCACTAAAGAAAGCAATAGGTTTACCTTCTTTACTTAATACAACTTCTATTGCATTACCACTTACATCACATTCAACTTGAAATACTTTGTTGAAATCAGGTAAAGCCAATATAGGTAATTCAGCAACCTTTTGTTTCAAAATGTCAAAAGTCTGATCATCTCCTTGTGTCCAATTGAATTCCTTTTTATCTCTCCTCATTGTCTAAGTCATAGCATTACCAAAAAAATTAAAATTCTTTATAAACTTTTTGTAAAAACTATCCAAACCATGAAATGATCTTACCTCTCCCACATTCTTAGGTGTAGGCCATTCCAAAATTTTTTTAACCTTCTTAGGATCCATCTTCAATCCATCAGCAAAAATCCCAAATCCCAAATACACAATCTCTTCTTGCATAAAAGAACACTTTTTTCAAATTAATCAACAACTTTTCCTCTTCCAACCTTTGCAATACTTGTCTAATATGCTCAAGATGTCCTTCCTTAGTCTTACTGAATTTGAGAATGTCACCCAACTAAACAATCACAAACTTATCCAAGTATCTTTTGAAAACTTCATTCATCAACCTCATGAAAGTACTAGGTGCATTAGTCAAACTAAAAGACATAACCAACCATTCATACAAACCATCCTTTATCTTGAAAGGAGTCTTCCATTCTGATCTGATGATAGCCACTCTTCAAATCAATCTTGGTAAAATACTTTGCTCCACTAAAGCAATCCATTATGTCATCCATTCTCGACATAGGAAACCTATAGCACATTGTGATTTTGTTAATACCTCTCAAATCAGTACACATTCTCCATTCTCCATTCTTCTTAGGTGCTAATACAGCAAGTACAACACATGGGCTCAAAATTTCTCTGATCAAACCTTTCTGTAGTAATTCATGCACTTGTCTATTAAGTTCTTTATTCTCTATAGATGTCAATCTATATGGTGCTTTGTTTGGGAAACTAGCTCCAGGAATCAAATCCATACAATGACCTATACTTCTTGCTAGCGATAAACCATTGGGAATATCCTTGGCAATAATATCCTTATACCCATTCAATAATTCTATAATTTCTTTTGGTACTCGGCTACTACTACCTACTGTCACTCTATCATTACCAGCTTTTGATGCTCATTCATTACTACCAACACTCGGTCCTCTAGGAACTATAGCAAAAAAAACTTGATTCTTCCTTACTTCCTTTTCAAATTTCTTTCCATTAGTCATGCAAACTTTTATTGTAGTACAACTGACCTCATCTAGAATTTCAATCAAAGGAAACAATATTTTCTTCTTCCCATTTACCCAAAGAGTATATTGATTCAATCTTCCATCATGTACAAAATATCTATCATATTGCCGATGTCTACCCAAAAAAATATGACAACAATCCATAGGCATAATATCACACAAAACTTCATCAAAGTAATGTCCAATCTTGAACTTCACAATACATTGCTCACTTACCAATATCTTATGGTCATCTTTAATCCATGAAACATGATAAGGTTTGGGATGTTTTAGCCTCTATAGCTGCAACCTAGTAACCAGCTCTTCTAATTCCAAATCTATTGAACTTCCACTATCAATGATTAGCTTATAACATTTTCTAGCCATCTTGCATCTAGTCTTGAAAAGACTTCTTCTTAAAATGAGTTCCTCATCACTTCCCTTATTACATAAGGTTCTTCTCATCATTAGATTTTCTCCAGCCTCAGGTCCACTTGGTGAACTCTCAATGTCTTCTTGAATCACAACATTTCTATTATTCTATTAACTTTCAAAAGATCTATTCCCTTCTTTACCACATCTGAAACAATTACCATGACAAATACCTCTAGAATAAGAATTACATCTTCCTTGGTAAGATCTAGTACCTCCTCAATATGAACTACCACCTTTCCACTTGATCTTATCTTTGTCATCATTCTTCCATTCAAATTTTCCTTTATCATGCATAGAACTTTTAGATTTGCCACCTTCTCCATAAGATCTACCACTACCTCCCTAGAATCTACCACCTCTACCTCTTTGTCTTTGTTCATGCTTCTTTGTCAAGATCTCCTTAGCTTTCAAGGAATATTGATATGCTTCTTCCACACTTTCCAACTTCACAAAACTTATTTCATCTTGATTTCTATATCTCAATCCATTTATGTACCTTGCAATTTTCTCAACATCATCTTCCACATGTCTAGATCTGATGTCCAATCTATAGAATTCCTTAGTATACTCTTTCACAGTCATATCCTTTTGTCTCAAATTTTGGATCTTTCACAACAAGATAACTTGGTAACCAGTAGTTCAAAGGAATTTGTTCAACATCTTTGGCCAAGTTTTGATCTTCTCCTTTCCTCTTCTTTGTCTATCAGTTTGTAAATGTTCCCACCATAATGAAGCATGACCTTTCAAACTAATAATTGCAATCTTCACCTTCTTATTATTAGGAGTGTTTTCATACTCAAAGAACTTCTCCATATCTAAGATCCAATTTAACATAGCATTGGTATCCAATTTTCCATCATAAGGAACAACTTCTATAGCAGGCTTTGAATTTTCCCTAGACAACACTCTTAACAATCTGTCCTCATCTTGATGTTCTTCAGGTTCTAGATTATGGTTTTGTGTTGTTGCTTCATCATCAAGATGTGCTCCTCTCCTCTAGGCTATATCCACAACATCTAATTTGGATATAATTTATTTCAATTTATCCAATATAGCATTATCAACATTTCCTTTTCCACAAACCATCTTTACAAATCACGTTCCTACAAGATCGTAACCCACTACAAGTTATAGGTCAAATATGCAGATATGCAATCCTACAAGAAAATCTAAATCAAGGTTCTACACAATCCAATCACCACAAGGATGAACCTAAAGCTCTAATACCACCTGACATAGGGTAAGTTGAGAGTAACTAAGGCCAATTGGCACAGTTAGCTACCCAAACCACCATGTGAGAGTTAACACAATGGAAGCAAACACAAAAGAGAAAAACACCAGAGAGAGAGAGAGAGAGAGAGAGAGAGAGAGAGAGAGAGAGATTCTTTATTGATTCATGAAAATATCATAATACATGCCCAGCTATAAGGCCTTCTAGGTTATAGATAGATACAAATACTTTCAAATCCAAGATTCAACTTCAGGTTCAGATTTCCATCAATTATCTACCTTCAATTATGCTCACCCTAAGACTCCTCTACCAAAATTAATGATTAAGATTCTACCCAAGATCCCTATTTATACCAATCTAAGCCACAAGTCAGTCAAAAATGCTAAAAACTAAAATGAAATACTTGAAGAGCCGCAAGTCGGCCCGCAATAGTAATTAAATGTCTAGAAATTAATGTTCGACCAAAATTGTGTTATCTCCTAACTATGATTGAATTAGAACCCATTATTTGAGCCATGGGTATTGCTTTATCTCCTCTATAATATTTTAAATTCTCAAAGGCTAATTCTCCAAGAAAAAGCACACATCCAGTCTAAAAGTCAAGCACAAAAAACTATCGTGTAGAACTACCAAAAATAGATACTCTGGGAGAATTTCCATATCTCCCAACTTATGAGGAATTAGAACTTTCTCCTTTACTCATAGATATGAATCTTGGTCCTCTTCAGTATTTGAAGTGTGAAGCCTATAACTCATTGTGGAAAATTAGTTACATGACTTGTAACAGGCACCCAGAAACCAAAAAACACTATTTCAGCAAAACACAGTTTCAGCTGCAAGGTAAAAACTAAAAACATGCAGGATAGCAATGGAACCCAAGATGCTCTTGCATCAAGTAGTAATATGGAAAAATATGTAGAGATAGTAGAAAATATTTTTAAAAAATAAATTTTGGAAAAATAATAAAAATAGAGTAAAAGCAAACTAAGAAGTTATTGAACTACAATAGTAGATAGTAGTCAAAACCAAGTTGAAGATCTAGATTGTTGAGAAGGAAAGTTTTGATTTTGAGAATTCAATTTTTTGGTATGATAAGTATTTTTATTACTAATGCCAAAGGGGGAGATTGTTGACATTAAGGTTAATTTGTATATTAGTGACTTAAAACTAAGTTAGTTGGTTTCATTGCTACTAAGCTCTACAGTTGCTACCAAGCTTATCATTCTTCTAGTAGTGTTAACCAAGTGTTTCAATTGCAATTCATGTCAAGCATTATAGTATCTATTGAGAATCTAAGATAGATTGTAGTACTTGCTAAGTTCTACAACATCTACTAAGCTTTAGAGGCAAAGCATAGTGCTACCCAAGCATAACAGAGTTTGTCGATATTTCCAGTGTAAGTGATGAAGATCTTAGTGTTAACCAATCTTTGTAGTGTTAACCAAGTATGTTAGTATCTACCAATCTCACAGTGTTAACAAAGTAAATTCATTGTTGAGCAAGCCATGTATTATGAATTGAGTAATTCTATATCTACTGAGTTTCTTAGTATTCATCAAGTCCTACAATGTTGACCAAGTTCTTAATATTTGAAGTGATCAATATGGACCAATCTTCAACATCAACCAAGTGCTAGATTTTGTCAAGTGTTGATAGTGTTTGTAGAGTGCCATAACATCACTATGTTGTCATCAGAACCTAAATTACAACAATGGTTTGAATTTGTGAATTATGATAAATTTGGTATTATAGTTGACTCCAACAAGTAATTAAGAAAATTGATATATATATAATGTATTTTATCGTATCAAAAAGTAATCAATAAGTATGTGAAGAAGTAAGAAGTAGATCAGTGCAAACTAAAGAAGGCCACAAGTAGTATATGGTAGAGAAAACACTTATCTATCATAGTAAGTTGATCATTGCAATTCAAGGAATCTCATTCAACAAACCTAAGTTACAAATTAGAGATCAACCACTTATTCATCCTAATAGGTGCATCAATCAAATCCTTTAGCTAGATTGACTTAACAGTCTTTTGCTAAATCTTCTAATAGACAGCATACTTCATTGTAAGTTTGTAAATCCTTTAACAAGGTTGATGTAGTAGGTAAGGTGGTGGTATTAAATGCACAATTAGACTTAGAAATTTCAGCAGTTTAGGCACTCTAGCTTATCAACCACCTCAAAATTTTGGTTTAGAGTTAGAGATAAAGAAGACGTCAAAGTCATCCAAATAAAATTGAGGGATGGAATACATAAACAAATTTTTCAAATCAATTGGGAAGTATTGAAGCCTATAATGGCTTTTGATTCTATAAATCCTAGAAATGGTTAAAAGTCCTAAATGGATCAATTTTTTCTTTGTAAAGGGGACCAATAGAGTCCTTGGATTAAATTGAAATATTTGGAGTTTAGGAGAGTTTAATAATGATAATAAATATAAATTAGTGGGTTTAGTGTAATTTAATAAATTGGGTTTAGAGTCTTTGGTTTAGAATTCAATGAATTGTAAGTTGAAATTTTGAATTTTCAAAATCCAATGGTCAGTTAGCATTTAGAGGGAAATTAGGTATTTCTTATGTTTTGAGTCTTAATAATTCAACTAAATGATGAATTTGGTTGAATTAGTTACATTAGGGAATCTTATATTCGAAGGAGTCTATGTTATGAAGGAAGAGGGAATCGAGTGTATGGTTTGCAATGTTATTTTATCCTGGAAATCTTAATTCGATTGATCTAACATATATATGAGTTAGAAGAGTTTCTTTTATTCATATTAAAACTGATTTGAATGAGTTTTAGACTGAATAGGAGTATGAACTGGCGTAGAATTAAGTACTAAACCTCTCTATTTCTTGCAAACTGTCTCATTTTTAGAACTTCAATTTGATTGGGTTTAGTTCCATATTGATGTAGAGGAGCCTAAAAATAAGTGAATAAATGGGATACATTCTGATCCCATCAAAATATATGAAATAAATTTCATTCTTAGACATCTCAAGAGGCAAAAAAAAAAAGTTCCAACACAGGTCTACCGATACTTCACCTTTTGCATAATCTTATTTCTATTCCATAGAATATCATTGATAACTTTTGTTTCTAATATTTTCATGAAAAAATATTTGTATGAGTCTTCAAAAACTAGGAAAATTAAAAAATATCCAAATCTTATTCCAATCCAATGAATAAAGTACAAGTTATGATCTCTTTATCAAGACCCAATTTTGCTGTCAAAAACCATAAGTGAAACCAAAAACCCTACTTGCGGCATCTAATATATCTCTCAAAACAAATCTGAATAAACCAAATAAATTTCTAATTCATCCTTCATGATTCTAGTTTCATGATCTATAATCCATTTATTTTTCCCTTTGATAAATCATTTTACCATCACAACTCTTTGCTTGCAACTCCATTGAAGAGGGTTTAAAACCAGTTTTCATTAAATATGTCAAAAATTCCAAAAATCATCATAAAATTGAACCAAACCAAAATTAAATTAAGGTTAGGTCACATATATTTACAATTAAAATTTTTATAGTTCCTAATTCTTCAAAATGTATTTGTACCAAATGTTCCATTCAGACTGTGGTCAAGTAGTCTCAAATCTGCAAATAACAACTTTTGTCAAATCTGCCATAACTTATTCATTTCTCAAAATATTCACTCCAAACCAGAACCAAAATAAATATTATTAATCTTAATTTAAATAAAATAAAATTTTGACAACATTTTTACAAAGTTACCTCAAAACCACATAAAAATAGTTAACACCAATCAAAACTGCAAGTTATGAAGATACCAATTGTTTCAAAGTGATCTTCCTTTTCTCATTCATTCAAATCTGATTTGGAATGACCAATAAAATAATTTTATAGTGGTTTTGGTGGTTTACAACTTCCCAACCCCATTTTGAACGAATAATCATTCCCCTTACAACATTATGCACTTTATACATTTTTGCATTACAACTTTTTACGTCATTGTGACAACTTCACAATTATTTGAATGGACACTTGAATCACCCTAAAATGGACTTACTAGACATTTTCTATCAATTTTATCCTTTTTTAGACATTTTTTCATATTTTTATCTTCTTGACAAAACTAGAACCTTAACATGACAGTATTAACAATGTTATACAAATGGCTTCACATAGCCTTCATATCAACTAAAATATATCACAAGTGAATCAAATATATTTTCATATCTGATCTAATGATTCTTAACCTCATGTAGCTTGGGTTCTCTTGCACCATACTCCTAGGCCTTCAAAATTTTCCAAGTCCCTTGGAAACATGGAACCCATAACCTGCAAGAAAAATATATTTGAAAATCGTCTTCAACTTTGCCTCTTCAAGTTTCACATTCTCTTGTCTCTTGTTCAAGAACACATGATTATCCTTACCATTTTCTTCTCTAGTGCCTCTATAAGTGGAATATCAATGGTTGTCATAAAAAGGTTCCATAAATCCACCATTCCTCTTGCTACTACACAACTACCAACCTATTGTCATCTCACCCATCCAAGATCCTGGAAGATGCACTACCACCCTCCCTTAGTGTTTTCTCTCTTTACACTTTCTACCCAGCTTCATCTTTTTGGAGATAATATTAAGATCCCTCCTTAGGTCTTCTGCATACACACTTTCTTACTATATATTTTATGGATAAGAACCCTAAAACTAGAACTTATGAACAAAAAAAATACCAAATCTCTAAGGTCCTAGTGTGGATTGTCTCCCTCAGTGCTCTACCCACACACTAAAGATCTTCAAGCTCTGATACCAATTTATTGCATAGGAGCCTACAAATAAGCCAATAAATGGGATACATGTTGATCCCATCAAAATATATGAAATAAATTTCATTTTTAGACATCTCAAGAGGCAAAAAAAAACACTTCCAACACAAATCTACCAATACTTCATCATTTGCATAGTCTGATATCTATTCCATAGAATATCAATCATAACTTTTGTTTCTGATATTTTCCTGAAAAATAATTTTAAATAGTCTTCAAAAACTAGGAATATTAAATCATATCCAAATATCAATCCAATTAAATAAACAAAATACAAGTTATGATCTCTTTATCAAGACCCAATTTTGCTGTAAAAAATCAGAAGTAAAACCCAAAACCCTACCTGCGACATCTGATATCTCTCTAAAAAAAAATTCAAATAAAACCAAATCAATTTCTAATTAATCCTTTTGATTATAGTTTCATTATCTATAATCCATTTATTTTTCCCATTTATAAATAATTTTACCATCAAAACTCTTTTCCTATAGCTCTATTGAAGAGTGTTGAAAATTAGTACTCATTAAAAATGTCATAAATTCCACATATCATCATAAAATTGAACCAAAAAAAAGGAAATGAAATTTAGTTTAAATAAATTTACAATTAATATTTTTAGAGGTCCTCATTCTAAAAAATTTATCTGTACCAAATGTTTCATTCAAATTGTGGTCAAGCAGTCTCAAATCTGCAAATAACAACGTTTGCCAAATCTGCCATAACTTATTCATTTCTCAACATAATCACTCCAAACCAGAACCAAATTTTTTTTTATTAATCCTAATTTAAATAAACTATATTTTTTAACAACATTTCCAAGATGTACAGGTCCATGGAAGACCTAGAAACCATATAAAAATAGTTAACACCAATCAAAACTGCAAGTTATGAAGATACCAATTGTTTCAAAATGATTTTCCCTTTCTCATTCATTCAAATATGATTTGGAATAACCAATACAATTATTTTATAGTGGTTTTTTTGGTTTTCAACTTCACAACCACCTTTTGAACCAATAATCCTTCCCCTTAAAACATTATGGACTTTTTTTTACAACATTATGCATTTTTGCATTACAACTTTTTATGTCATTGTGACAACTTCACAATTTTAAGCCCAAACTTAAAAATTATTTGAATGGACACTTGAATCACCCTAAAATGGACTTACTAGACATTTTAAATAAATTTTATCCCTTATTATACATTCTTTCTTATTTTGATATTCTTGACAAAACTAGAAACTTAACATGACAATATTAACAATGTCATACAAATGGCTTCACATAGCCTTACATATCAAGTAAAATATATCATAAATGAATCATATATATTTTCATATCTGATCTAATGAATCTTAAGCTCATGTAGCTTGGGTGATTCTACACCACATATGCTTTGACATAGTTTTTAATCATTCTATTCACTATTGACGAATTCCCAAACATTATAGTGAGGTTGCTATTGCACAATTTGTAGAACAGTAAATATCTTTTGACTATTATTGATTTTGTCGTAGGGATTTAAGATATGTGAATCAATCCATGAGTATGGAGGCCTAATATTCATGGAATGAATTAATTAAAATTTTAATTATAGAATGTTAATCATGCATCACTAGTAAATTTAGGCTTAAATTTTGATGCAAAAAGGTCAAAATTTCGACAAGAGTAGGTCGATAAGGTGACCAAGCTTGTTGTCGGTCTTTTTTGGTCAATTTTTTGCCACATACATTCTGTGTCAAAATTTTGACTACATAAAGGTGGACTTATTGACGCGAATTTCGTCAATTTCCTGGTCCAAGCTGAACAAGTATTTCCTCATTTGCGAGCTGCGCTGGTCAAAATTTTGACGTAAACCTTAATAATTTGGTGTCAAAATTGTGACAAAAGTAATTTACTTTTCTACACCGGTGCCATACAAGCAATGCCAAAGGGGACCAATTTTGCATTGAAATTTTGACCAAAATATTGCATTTGTGTCGAAATTGAGACCAAGATATGTAGAAATTTCGACGAGCTATCCCATTTATTATAAAAGCTTTGCTCTCATAGGAGCCTTCTAAACTACACAAAACTTGATTCTAAAGTCTAATTTCTCAGTGCATGAGAGTTAGGGTATCGTGCACATTTCTACCTCCACACAATTATTTCATTCGTCACATGATTTATTTCATACAAAACAATGGGAAGGAGGAAGAAATGTGCACAATATCCTGAGTCTCCACCGAGAAATTGTGCTTCACAACTCAAATTTTGTGTAGTTTAAAAGGCTCCTATGAGAGCAAAGCCTTTGCAATAATTGGCACATGTCTAAATTTTGGTTCCTGCAGGGAAGAATAAAATTAGGAAAGAATTATTTATCAGGAATGAAAGCCAATAATTTCATCTATTTTTCAAATAGATAAACGTGACAAAAAAACATACAGTCCCAATCACATCATCATAAGAGCGCATATATAACAATAACTATGTCTAAAACCAACATAATTTACAAATATCCACAATTCAAATATTATCCTTTGATGTTTTCTTTAATGCAAAGTTTTAAGTCAACTATGTTATCGCCTTGGATGTAATACCAAATTGTCATTAGGCTAAAGACTGCAGCAAGATTTACGATCTACAAATGCAAGGAGAACTACCCAACCAAAGTAGAAAATGATATGAAAAGTTAACAATCTATCAATTAACAATCTAGATGAAATATTTCTAGCAATTGAACTGTACATTATAGAAACAAAAAATTGTCTTAAAATTGACACCTCACCAGTTGTTCATTTGCATCCATAATGGCTTCACAAAAGTTGAAAGCTTACAATTTGTCAAGAACACAAAAGGCACTCATAGTTTAGCTACATCAATAAAACTAAATTAGTTCAGTTGCATGGTGAGGGCAAGAGACTATCAATATCAATTGTGGAGTTGTAGATAGGTAAGCAATAAACATAAAAAGGTAGTACACGATTTTAATAGCAATTGTGACCTTCATAGTTTTTCTCAGTAGTTTTGGGTCATTAAATTGGATAGAAAATTGATAGTAAAATGTGAAAGAGAACACACATAATGTCACATCAAAATAAGTTTGCATCCTACATATGAATATGCATCAAAACTGAATTTTTACCTCCTCAATCTATCTGTATCAATAAAGAAATAAGACATTTTTGTAATACAAAATTCTTGAACCCTATTCCACTGTAATCTTTCAAACCTACAAAATAAAAGGATTTATTTCTGACAAACTATCATAGATGCTTTGTATATACCTTAGGACATGATACAAGTTGTCTCACAAGGAACACTAAACATTCCAATTTTTTTCTCATTTACTAGAGTGATGATAAACTATATGCAAAGTAGAAATAGTGCAGCATAATAGATGATTCTTATCTACAATTTTTAATACTGAAAATTATTAAGAATGTAATACTCACAAGTGTCACTGCCTAAGAGAATGCAACCCAAGTTTATCATGATCTTTGCAGCATTCATTGCATTGGGAATATCCTACTTATTTGCAAACACCAGTAACATTGCATCTCGTAGTTCATCTTGCAAGAACAAGAAACTTAAATGATAAAAAAAAATTCTATGGATAACATGAAAATAATTGTTAAAAGAATGAGGCCAATTTTACATATAATAACCAAAGTTTCCATGAGAAAGACATGAAATCTTCTTGATCCATTTTCCAATTGTGTTTATACAATCCTAAAAATTCACTTTGATAGTTCTAACTAATTATTGTTGGAAGGATTTTATTTGCTTCATCAAACGAGTGTATATTGTAGTCTTGGCTTCTTGTATTTTTCAAGATAGTATCATTACTCATCTAGTATCGTTCAATCTGAAAGGATGATATTGATATGTTATTTTTCTATAACAGCCAAAACAAGGGGTCGTTAACCTTTACACAAACAAGGGATGAAAACATAAACATAGGGCATCAACAACACAACAAAATAAACCTTTTCCTATGCACTTGGACAAAATTTTAAGCAATGATATAGTTAGGATTGCAACAAAGGAAACCCCACTACAACTTGTCAAAAAGGCCCAAGAGTGATTATTCAAGAGTCAGCATTATCAGTAGAATTTTGTTCAAAATAGAAATGGGAGCAATAACTTCAACAACATAGGCCACAAGGCTAGCAGGCATTGCACCTGAAATATGGTTAAACATCCAAAATTGTGACAAGAATGGAAGCGATAGAAGTCTAGCTCAGACCAACAGCATGAGAAGCATCAATATAATCAAAAACAAATTTCTTTTTCATTAGAAAACAAGTCCTCAAAAGGAAAATCTAAAACAGAATCAGAAGCTCTAATTGTCAAATGGTCATTTTTCATGGCCCTCCATCAAGTGACAACACCTATCCAACACAAAATGGAAATCATTAGGCATGTATCCTATAGAGATGCAATCTCTACAACAAAATGGAAAACCCTCATATTCAATACTTCACCCATGGCCTCTCATCAACCATGATTGAAGTGGAGAGATCTCTATTTCAACTAGAATACAAATATAGAATAGCCCAAAATTGTACTAGATCCATCCAATTTTAGGAACTAGCAAAGGGAATTTCCAATGGCCTCGGGTAAAACAACTCACAAAAGTGAAATGAAGATGAGGAAGGAAAACTCAAACATAACTCACATAGGTATAGCTCAATGTCACCAAACATTAGGGACTTCAAAGAATTAGTCACCCAATGGTGTAAATCTTAGAGGCACTAGAGACTCTAAGAATTTATAGACCATACTTTTGCACTGATAAAAGTCCATGTTATCACCACAAAATAGGACAAACTTTGCATAAGACTTGACAGCCCAAGCATAGCTCCTTCAACCAAAATTTGACAGACAATTATCTAGAGCATTTAGCAGGTCTAGAACCACCAACAAGAGCAAATATCCTAGCACCTAGAAGCCTAGGTTAATGCTACACCAGGAGAGTCAAACCCCAACAAAAACCATCCAATGGATCTCTTCTAATGGGGTGTGTTATGAGTATATTAAATTCCTCTCTTTCTCCAAAGTGGAAAACATCATGAATTTTGAGTTCAGATTTACGTTATGTAACACTGCTTTACTCATGTTTAGAGACGCTTACAGTATATTCAGAGATACTTATTATATCTACTCTATAATAAATGGTAGTGTAATAGCATACTAGCATCAGAGTTCATAACCCACATCAAAAGTGGTTAGTCACACAAGAAGAAGTATCAAACATGGGACATGAGAAACAAATTCAGATTGATTTGTCCTCTATTATCAAAGGATCATAGTAAGGCACAACACAAATTCTCAAATATAAATAATAGTCAACTGTCATTTTACTTAGATCCCTATGAAAATGTAGCACTAAAATACAATATACATTGGAGCTAGGAATTTGGTTGACAACCAAAATCAATTGAATTGAAATAAGAAACTTCACCAAAGAATCAACTAAATATGTAATTTTAAGCATATTTTGATACTCAAAATGTTATGACTTCTTCCTTCTTGACCTTAAACTCGTGACATATTCTAGTTTTACGAGGGAAAACACGATCTCTCCAATTGTTAGTTCTAAATGGCTTCCACCTTAGGTGCATAGAGTCTTTGAACTAGATAGATAAAATACACAACCATGGTGAAGACGATGGAAATAGAGGATGACATGGAAAATACCAAACAACAAGTTGGATGATGATGAAGACTACAGTGAAGGTAGAAGATCCCAGACATCATCAATTAATACCAAACTACCAAATGGAGTATACAAACTTGAAAAGATAAGACAGACCTTACAACTAAATGAAACTCTAGAAGCTACCATCAGATGGCATGACATTAAATCATTACCAATAAATGAATACAACATAGAGAAGCTACTAGATATGGTATTTCTATTCATTTTTCAAATGAAACAGTGCAGTAGGTATGCAACCATGACTAAGGAAAGTGCAATTTCACACCATTTTCCATGTTGATGTTGAGATACAGACCTATGCAATCCAATCTCCCAAGGAATAGACAGCACCACATATCGCCATCTTTGCCAAAATAGGATTTTTCATAAAGCGATGTTAGAATAGTTACTAAAATGGTCATAAATTATGTTGTTATAGTAAAAGAATACTTTAACTTAAGAAAAAAAACTATACAATATTAAAACATGATGTTGTGCTTTAAAAACTAAAAAGGTACCTATAACGAAGAACTTCATTTTGACTTGCTAATTGGTTGTCACTATTAACTATAAGATTATCTTTAAAGTTTGAGCTTCACTTGGTTTCGAGAATAGTTAAATATTCTCTACTTAACAGGGTCAACCACATGAAGGTGGAAGCTCATTTGGCCCCTCCCCCCCCCCCCACTAACATCACTCTAAATTCCCCATTCACATTTAATAACATTTAATTCATCCATTTTTCAAATATAACATTCAATCATTATAATCACATGATAACATTCATTAACACGTAGAATTCATAAACACACAACATTCATGAATAATTCATTAACACAATATTCATTAACACCTAATATTAATGAATAATATTCATTAACACAATATTCATTAACAATATTCAAGAGTAAGTCATTCATGAATAATCATATCTTTTTTGCTTTCTTGCCATTTCTTTTTTTCATAAAATTTCTAAGAGGAATATCAATGTCCTCATCATCCTAATTAACATTTAATAACATTCAATTCATCCATTTTTGAAATATAACATTCAATCATTATAATCACATGATAACATTCATTAACACATAAAATTCATAAACACACCACATTCGTGAATAATTCATTAACACACAACATTCAAGAGTAAGTCATTCCTAAATAATTCATTAACACCCAACATTAATGAATAATATTCATTAACACAATATTCATTAACAATATTCAAGAGTAAATCATTCATGAATAATCATTTCTTTTTTACTTTCTTGCCGTTTCTTTTTTTCATAAAATTTCTAAGAGGAATATCAATGTCCTCGTCATCCCCCTCCTCTACTGTTTCTAACACATGTCTCCTCCTCATCCGTTTAGGAACATCATGAGGCCATTGCACCAAAGGGGGGTAAGCTGCAATAACAAGTACTCCATGAGTTAAATTCACACCATTTAATATTAGTGAATTACGATTTTTTATTTAAGTAAAAGAACTATAAATCAAAAAATTAATTTAAAAGAAAAAAACATAGATTTTATTTACTTGAATGTGCGACATGATCTACCTGCTGATTAGTCTGAACATCCTTTGGCACTCATTCAACACGACATGATTCTATATCTTTAACACAAAAAGGTTACACCAAGTTCAATTAAAGATGTTAAATTGTATTAATAATTATATAATTAGTTTTAAATAACAAATGAGCACCTCCATTGATAGTACAATGCACATCAGGGGCTTCATGATGTTGTGTATGATCCGTGTCATGATTAACAGGCTACATTGCAATGTCATGCACATTATTATCAAATAAATTGTTGCTCAAGTATTCAATTTCTAATATATATGTTGGCATATTTACCTATGCACATGATGCAGGAGATTGTTCGGTTGGGGCAATGGAAGTTTTCCATAGGCATTCAGCCACCACTGCATAGCCTTGCTTGAAGGCAATTTTTTTGTGTTCTTCTGTGGCCTCCAAATTAAAATCAGCGCCTTGCATTTTTTTATTAATTAACAAAATTATTTGCATTTTATAAATAATTTTTCTTTGCAATTCATTTATTGCTACTTACAATGCATGCTTTGATTTTCGAATATCCCCTAGAGCCAAGTTTGTGCTACCCAACCTTTTCCAACCTCACCTTTGTTGCCTTTGATGTGTCCTACAACCAATGAAAAGTTTGAAATATGTTAGATGATATAGATATAAAGAGCAGTACTAAATAGTGGATTATTATATGGTATGAAGGTTTTAGCATAAAGTAGCATGTTCCACCAAAAATATGAAAAAAGGGAAGAAATTATAGCATCATACCTTTAATTGACATGTGCAATCATGCTATTTATCCATGGAGTTAATGCTAAGTATTTATCCATATTCTAACATGCCTCTCCATAAAATTACACATCAATTTTGACAGTCCATATTATCCATTTTCACACAAAGTAAATGATAAGCTAAAAGTTGAAACAGCTAGTAGATTTTATAGATTAAATTTTTATCCCTAGGTTCCAAACTCGAAGTGTTTTTATCTCCAAGGCTGCAACAGGTATAAACTTGAGGGCGAATGTCAGATTTCAGATTTTTTTTTAGCATTCCTTTTTACCCGTAGCTGAAAAGTAAGTATTTTTTTTGTTTTCAATTTAAAAGACATCACCTTTATGCATCAAGTGCTTCTTTAGCCTCCACACTGCATGGAACTAATTTTATATATGGTGGTTGTAACTAAAACAAAATCCCCACTAATTTGCTAAGATAACTAGCAACTAACAAGAACTACCTAGCATTGTTCGAGCAGAAGACTCACAACTTAAGACTTGTCTTTATCTATGTTTATTTTAATTGATTCTAGTAGTGGAGCACCATTCAAAATTTTTGAGAAGATCAGAAACATTACATCATAGTTTGGAGGATGTTTCTTATAGTCTACATCCACAATAAATGATTTCAAAGCTGACACTTGGATAGAAAACTGTTTAGATAAGCTTCAACTATTCTTAAAAGTCACACAGTAAAAGAAGAATTAAGGATAGAAAAAAATAAAAAGTCAACTTTAACACTTTTTCTATAGAAATTAAGAAAATTAGTATGTGATCATGTTTAAACCATTCACTTTAATAATGCCACATAATTTTGATCCTATAAATAAGGTATAAGAGTTTAAGAAACAATAAATTTCATAGAGTGGAAAGAAATAGCAAAAACTATCGGCATTATTTATAAGAATGAAATTTGGGTTAGAGTTTTCCAAAAAAAAATTCATAACTTTAAATGCTTGCAAACAAATGCTTTCATGCAAATTAAAATAACATAAATTCTTACACTTGTAGGGGACACGACCAATAATGGAGAATGCACGCACAACTCCTCCAAATAAGGAAAGCATTGTAGAACTTTGACATTAGCAAAATCTTCATCATCAAAACAAGTGATTTTCCTAATCGATTTCACTTCTGCAAAATGTTCCAGAAATTGAGTATCAGTTTCCAAATAGAGAAATTTAGGTAAACAGAAGCTCACCATTATCTTACTGGGCAAACTACAATCAATAATTCTAATGCTTTCTAAGAGTGGACAATTCACATCTAGTGTCATATATGTATCATTGACATGTCGGAGGGGTGATACAATGAAAAGATCAAAACTAAGTGCTAATCAGAGCACTATCAATAGCTCAAGTCTCAAAATGATACATCAAATATACAATGAATTTCATGATCAATATAAAGATACAAAAAGGAACAATAGATAGCATGGACCTAACTACAGCCTTCCCCCTCATCACCAGGAGGAGGAGGAGTAACATCTACATGTGCAGGAGGCACTACACCATTAGAAGCTCAAGCATAATCAAAGAACCTTGAGACATGTTGAGCTAGAGGTACTTCATTTTCATATACTACATAATAATGAGCAGCCCGAGAGGTATGATGACAGGTCTCATCTCGCTCTAACTACAGGTCTTAGGTATGATTACTATATAATATTACAATTATTATATATCATTATATATTACAATTACTGAAGATCATTTATCACCTATACTGCTAACACATACAACTATGGTACATGTAGTTGAGCATTACTATATTTTCAAGACATAATATAGCTATATGTGAAGTTATATATCATTGACATGAGCAGCCCGAGAGGTATGATGACAAGTCTCATATCTCTCTAACTCTATCTATCTCTTTAGCTCTATGATCTCAGACCATATATCATTGACACTTCACATCTAGTCTCATATATATATCATTGACAATTCACATCCAGTGTCATATATATATATCATTGACATGAGCAACCTGAGAGGTATGACGATAGGTCTCATATCACTCTAACTCTATCTATCTCTTTAGCTCTATGATCTCAGATCATAGATCTACTATCTCACATTTCCCCTCTTCTAGCTAGTCATGCATCTCTAACTATAACTTGCACCTGTAACTTGCCCACCTACCTCTAAGAAGTCCTCAATCTCTCCCTCACATGTCATAGAGAATCTTGAGTCTGTTCTAATACATCTCCTATGGGTGAAACTTGTGGAGGCTAATTTGGCATGTCATCATCCCCTCCTCCACCCACATCCTATTGTGGTGGCTCCTCTACCCTATGTCTCCTGGCATCACCTCCTACTACACCCATGGTGCTCATCTCTCTGTGAGTTCTCACATGAGTAGGCCTATGTGCCTATTCATTGTTGCTCGATCTAAGATCCAATCTAACAGTATAAGAAGGAATTGTAACAAGAACTACCAGTGGCCATTATAATGATCTCTCCTCCCTCAAAGGATGTTCTTGTGGTTGCTGAACATTAGGCTGTGGTGCCTGACTAACTACCCCTATAGGATCAATTATATGAGGAAATGAATGTGTGGCCAAATGCTCTATGTACTAGGGAGTGACACTATCATTTACTACATCTAGAAAGTAGTCCCACCTATAAATGGTAAGGCCACTAACATCTTCCATACATCTAATTAGGTCCAATCTAGGAGAACAACCTTTCTTTACCTCCTTGGTGAAGCAAGTGTAACTACAATACTCCTATGATATACTGTATTGATAGTTGAACTGTCTCTAGACATGGGTTAGCAAAAATCTCTCTATCTTCAATGAAGAATGACCATTCAGTGGCTAAGATACCAACATGAATCCTAGCTAGGAGAAGACATCATCTTATGGTTCTATCCCTACCCATGGTCTATAGGTCACATACATCATGTCATCCAAATGAAGTCTCAAATAGTTTGTCTTACCTAGTGTAGGCTGGATCATCTCTCCACAATACCAATACATATAAATCTACAAGGGTTTTTGTCAGTCCTCAAAGATAGGAATATGATTGTTGTCATTAACTTGTGTTTCTGGCATTGAACGTGATGCTTATTACTTTTAGGAGATTGACCATTAGTAAAATTCTTGCAAAGCTTTTCAAATAAATTGTACTTGTCATTACAATTATTGAATATCATTTATCACCTATACTACTAACACATACAACTATGGTACATGTAGTTGAGCATTATTATATTTTCAAGACATAATATAGCTATATGTGAAGTTATAAGTGCACTATTTATATCTTATGTAGGATTTATGCCCAGATTGAGATATATATAGTTGTGTCAACATTGAGATTGAGATTTATAAGCAATTGTGTCAGCATATGAATTTAGGATTTATAAGCAGTTGTTTTAGTTATATCTTATGTAGGATTTATGCCCAGATTGAGATTGAGATTTATAAGCAATTGTGTCAGCATATGAATTACATACCTTTCATCAATAGATAGATTAAATTGAGCTAGTTGAAATTTTTGATACTAAAGTTGAACCCTAAATTTGCTCATTAATGTACTAGTATTTAATTCTATTGCATACATGTTTTGGATTTGCTAGTGTACTTTCTTTTGGATTTGCTAGTGTACTTTCTTTTGGACATTCCCTTTTCTCCTTTGCATCCAAAATTAACTCATTACAGTCCCTCATTGAAACAAAGGGAGGACACTCGTACTTTGGGTTTAGGACGAGGCTCTTTCTATATGTGTCCCTCACAACCTTAAAATGTCTGGAAGCTTTTTGTAACAATATCTTATGATCAAAAATATTACTACCAAACTCATGCTCTATATCTTTGATGAGCTCATCTTTTAATTTTTGATCTTGGTAGTTCCACCTTTTAAGAAAAAATAGAAAATTGTTAGATATAGCTAGTATAAGAAAAGACCCAAATGAAAGGAAAAGGGTTGCACCAATTAATGATATGAAAAAAAATAGTGGGATAAAATTAGTTCAGTTATGATGTTCCACCTTTTACGTATGGTGGGCCCAAAGCTTCACAGTGTGAGTTCATAAAGCCTCCTATAAAATGTATCGTTTCCTACAAAAAATGTCATGGGATAATTAATAGTAAGAACCATTAAAATGAATCATGCGAAGAATACTTTTTATAGTGAATAAAAAATACATAAAATGAGATACATTTCATCTTTTTAGTGATCTATTTCAGGGTTGGAGGATCAACTTGACCAAAATTGACCAAAAAAGAAGTTTGGAAAAAAATATAAAATATCTAAAACTAGTTGAACTCTACCAGGGTTCTGTTGCTAATGTTCTGAAACTAGAAAATGTACTATGACTATATTAATCAGTATACCTTGAAAAAAAAAAATAGTGCATAATACATATAACTTACCATGACCTTCATTTTTTGTCATTCTTAATTGATGTTGTCACTGATCATACCTGGGATGTTATGGAAAATAAATATTGCTAAAATAGACAGTGAAGCTGAAAGTGAGCACTCTAAAACTCTAACAAGCAATAGAAATGATGTGGGAAATCATTGAAAATTGAACATTGAATATGAAAGAAGACTTCCACTTTTGGTTCTCTATAGAAAAATTGGTTAGTATCTTCTACTGAAAGCATGAAATTGCAATGTACCAAATTACTAAGCTAGAGAATTACTAGTATAGACAAAAGGTCATTGATAATTCAGATGATCCTACCAAATCACTTCCTATCATGTTTACGTCTTGCAAGAAAATCCTTGTTACAATATAAAACAATATTATTTAAAGTACCTGGAATCTTAGGACATTTCAAAGGCATTAATTCATCATCGTCAATCAACAACGATGTTTGCATAGCTCCTGTGCTAGAAATATGGGTAGCTCCAGGAAATGATGGTGAATTATCACCAATACATGCACTATGATCCACATTTGGTGGCGTACTAGACGGTGCATCTCCTACCACAAAAAAAACAATACACTATGTGATGCACCCAAGATTAAAGTACATATTATCAAATCATAATTAACACAAAACCAAATATAGAAAAACAAGGATTTACCAGCTAGATGTCCCCTTGTTGTCGACATTGTAGTCGACAATCTTGTATGGGCATCCTTCAACCTCTTAGGAGTCTCCTACACTAGATGACTTGAACAATACATTGTTAGCAAAGACATTTTGAAATAATAAAAGTAAGATTTAACATGTTTTGAATGTTTGAAATAAAAAATTCCTTCTAACTTGTCAACTAAAAGATTATTTTACCAGTGGCAATCGGAGCTCTGCTACTACCGGCCTCACCACATTTTCCTTGACCAAGTTGTGGATTAGTTGCCAAAAATTCCTGTATAACAAGAATTTAGTAGTTAAAGTTTCTTACAACTCTTTAAAAAAATTGTATCAATAAAGTATTTTTGCCAATATTACATATTTTACTTCACAACATAAAAGATTATAAAATACAAATCTTTATTAAACTTTTCTTATAACTAAATATTCATTGGAGCTCACTTCATAACGATGAGCTTGCGCTCTAAAATCTGATAGCCTCTTCATCATCTCCTCGGATTCCATATTTGCCTCATCCAAAATTTTCATTGCATCTAAATTAATTTTTTTAAAAAAATTCTTCAACATTTTTATGAAATTGGGAGTTTCAGCAATATCCTCATCAGAAGGCATAGCTAGTGGCTCGACACTTACTGATGCTGCTTTACCCTTGTCCTGAATATCAAATTGTGAGAGGAATATCAATAAAACTATCATAAAAACTAAAAAACTATAAATAAAATAACGTAATAATATAACATTTTTCAACTATCTAATTTGTACAATTTCAAAAAGGTTTACCCTCACTGAAGAAGGGGTGGGAGTAGCATCCTGGTGACCTCTATCATCTGTCGGATCCATATCATCCTATCACAAAGATTAAACATAAAATATTCAGCTAATTGAAAGCAATAAATAGCAAAAAAAAAACTTATTAACAAAATGGTAAATAGTACTTACAGCCCTCATGATAGTAACTTTGTTTGTATCTATGTGATTTAAATGGTAATCGATTAGCAGTTCTTCCCCTGCACTTATTGATTTTATTTCACAAACAAAAACTTCATTCCCCTCACGTGCCTCAAATATGCAATTGGGTTGCATACTAGTTGAAGAAGGTCCTGTACTATTTATAAAACTTGCAATATTACCTATTTCTTTTGGTCTCCCATCTATGTACATAGAAAACCTTTTACTTTGATAATTTTCTTTCCGTTGTATATAATTAGCTGATACCCCATACCTACGCATACTTTTTTTATACCAAACAATCCACATCCAATCATTGTAATTGTAACATGGACCAACATACTTGAACAATTTGACAACTTTTTTGTAACCTACCTTTATCCCATCCATGGAAAATATGCCCAAACCATGTAATGAGGATGGAGCAATGTGATATATCCTCTCATTAACACAAAAATCTATGTTAATTGGAGGTAGCTCATTATGTACCCATTCTTTCTCAATGTGTGAGTATCGAAAGGGCACCTTGATGTCACCTTTGGTCTCATCATCATAAGAACATGACCCCCCATTAGCAATGAAAAATTGCATGCGTTTATCAAAATTTTTCTATTCTTTTGACCTCTAGTTGATCTCCCTATTTCAGCCATACTACATGTAGAGCTTTCATCTACCAGTTCCTCATTTCCCTCATTCGATGTAGATAGATCCAACAAGTACCTATTTGGTGGGTCCTGCAATCCATCAAATGGAAAGTGAAAGTGACAAATATAAAATGTAGTAAGTTGAAAGTGATTATACAATTATATTTCTATACAAACCTTCTTTGTCTATATATACATTATATGATTATATAATATGTCTATTTATAACATACATGCTCAATGATAAACAAGAAGAATATAAGAAAATTATGTCTATTTATTGACTTATACCTGTTGATCCATGTCACTATGCACAATCCATGCCAAATGGGTCAAATTTCTTGTAGTCAATTGACTATTTGCAAAAAGGGTGACAATCAAACACAATATAAACATTGGTAATTATAAATAACATATCTTGTAATCATTAGAAATGAACACAATAAATATGTAATCAAATTTCCTGAATATGTTAATCATTTACTTTAAGTTAGCTAAAAATTACATGATACACATTTGCTACAAATAACTTAGAAGACAAAATGAACAATAGGCAACATCGCAAACATGAAAAAATTTCCCTTATTTATGGAATGCAAGATCATCAAAAAAAGGGGTGACGATGTACCTGTAGTCAATTGACTATTTGCAAAAAGGGTCATAATCAAACACAACATAAACATTGGTAACTATAAATAACATATGTTGTAATCATTAGAAATGAACACAATAACTATGTAATCAAATTTCCCACATATTTTAATCATTTATCTTAAGTTAGCTAAAAATTACATGATACGTGTATGCTACAAATAACTTAGAAGACAACATGAACAATATGCAACACTATAAACATGAACAAATTTACCTTATATATGGAATGCAAGATCATCAATAGAAGGGGTGACAAGGTTTGTAGTCATTGATTATCTTCTTCTTCTTCTTCTTCTTCATCATCATCTCCATCATCACCATCATCATTTTCATCATCACCATCATCATCGCCATCATCACCGTCATCATCGCCATCATCACCATTGCCATCATCATCATTATCATCATCATCATCATCATCATCATCATCACCATCATCATCACATCATCACCATCATCATCATCATCATCATCATCATCTGCTTCTTCATCATCTTCAATATCTTCTTCTTCTATAACATTATACTTTATCGGCCTTCCTCTTAGATCATGTTTAACAAAAAATGACCAACCCTATTTATGTGGAACCTTTGAGTAAAACACTTTCTCACATTGTCTTGGAAGAACATAGGGCTCATCTCCAATTAGCTCAAACGACCTTGTATTGATCATTGTAAATCCATTATCATGTTGAATAACCATTCTATCTGGATCATTTTTATTTAATTGTAACCTATACCATTTGATGACGAATAGAACTACTTTGAAGGTGTTAAATTCACACTCAATTATATCATCCAAGATTCCATAGTATTGATTTTGAGATTTTTGAGGATGTATGTCATTTCTAGATGATATATTGGTGACCTTGAAAACTACAGTTATCCCAGAATCACAAGTTTTCTTTGTGTCATCCAACCTTTTATGAAAAAATTGTGGCCATGATAGTACATAGCTTTGTGGTGCTTGACCTACAATTTTCGAAGTGTGTGTAAATTATTTTCATCGTGAGTTGATATGAAACATATGTCGAGTTATGATCATTAATAAATTTCTACGTACCTCTCCACCTCTATTTACAATTTGACCTTTTTGCAAGTGAAATATGACAACATACAAAATTTCCAATCACATTTTCACTTAAAAAAGAACACCAAATATACCTTTGCTACAATATCTTCTTCAAATTCTTTAGAACTGCAAGCTCCTATGCAAAAAAAAGATGAGATGTACTAAGTAATTTTTGATGGGCAATATTTAAACAAATCAACTATAAAAAAAACAATTTATGAAATTCAGTTGCTTTCTTATGTACTAAAGACTTGGCAAGATGTTCCCAAGTCTATCTATAGAATTCCTATCTGCATGGTTGTTTGCAAATAGTCTAGTATACTGCCTCTTTTGAACAACAACAAATGTTACTGGGGCTGGTAATTTCGCTCAAGAGATGCACAAGCCTGTTGACACCATAGAACTTTTAGTTCATATAGCATTCAGCTATCTTCTTTAACAAACTAATGAGCCGTGTCTATCTCAATTAAATAGAAAGTACTATAGTGAGTATTAGGAAACTAACCTTGCAAATAGCATCGAGTTCATAAAGCATTAGGAAAGTGACCTTGCTGATTATTTTAACATAGATTGGTGAACAGAAAATTTGTAATAAAAATCTGATTTTTTTCCATGCTTGTTCAAACTATATAATGAAATGACAAAAAATGAATTGTATACGAGTCACCCCAAACCCTTAGCTTTTAATATGCTTCATAGATGAGATTGCATTATATGTTTTGAACAAGATGTGGAAAAAAATCAAATGACATAGATATAAGCATTCTCACCATGAGTGAAGCAACAATTGCAAAAAGCTTTATTGCAAAAAAATTGTCAATATTATTTACATTGTACATACTTGTTTATATAATGCTTCAATTCCTAAACTAAGAAACTATAGCTAGTGTTCCAACCATGCATAAAAATAAAATTATAGTGCAGATGTATGAAATTATATGCATAACTACTCCTATACTAGTTTATAATACAAAAAATCCTCATCTAAGATTTAGAATACTACTTTAATGATAAGCCCGAGGCTTTTGTGACCTAGACCAACACACAAGGTGATGGAATAAGATGGTCACATAATAAGGAGAAGAAAGAGGATCAAAATTTTAGAGTTAGTAACTCAAAAAACTTAAATATGATCCCCTTGAGATCTTCTATGAGGGACTCTCATGCAAATTAAAAACTACACATGCACTCATATAGGTAAAACTTCAAAAGATGAAAATAAAAAGCCTGCATGCAGTTTGGCAGGCACTACTCCATGTGGGAACTGTTAGTTAAATGGCGCAATTCCCATCAAAATATGAAAAATTACCTACTAATTATGAAGAAGAAAAACTTTGAAAACAAAACTCACGGGGCATATGGGAAACTGATGAGAGGATTGCCATTACTAAGGGAAGCTGACTCTTTTTTCTCATCCATATTGGATCTAGTGGATGAGATCCAACTTTAGGATATGTCCTAAGGATTTCTACTTCTCATCCACTAAAGAAAAGTATGTCTGATAGTAACAATGTATGTCATTTGGTAAGCCAATAGAATTGCTAGAAGTCTTCACAATCTACTCCTTCCATGCTATAAGGCTTTTGAATGATCTTTTTCAATGCCTTATCAATGGCTTCTCTTGCCTATTTTCCATTGGATAGTTAAAATCCTGATGGTGAGTGGAAGATACAAAACTCTACTATTGCTACTCTAGTAACAAGGTTAAGAAATGATGCCCACAACTATTTGTTGTTTGTTTCATAATCCTAAATATAATTAAAATTGGTTCATACAAACTTCCATTGTATTTACCTATTTTCAATGGTCTAATTTTGAAAAAGCTGCTCTTGGTTTGATTGAGAAGTTCAAGAGGGAATAAAGCATTTTACGCACTTTCCAACTCTCCAACACACATCACAACCTGTCAAGCACTATTTGACACCCTACTATACTGATGCCCACCAAGATCTTGCTTGCAGTGCTTTATGTTGCATCATGTCTATATATATTCCATCTGCACATATTGAAATATAAAAACAAAAAAAATGACAATGAAAATAATTGGATGACACACAGCAAAAAAAGGCCTAATTTGGGGAAGACTCTCTGACAGTAGACAACAGAATACAGTAGGGCTTTATTAGCTCCTGCCTGGCCAAGGAAGAATGCCTTACAAATAGTCTATACAAAAGCATGAGCAAAGAGTTAAAGAAGATTTTCTAGGCAAACAAAACAACATCCTTTCATTTTAAGATGATATATAAAGGTATTCTTCTAGAGAGGGGCCAACTCGATTCATTTTGAGTTTGCTGGGTTTAACCCATAAGCATTACTACACTGAATTGGATCTCAAATAACCTTTATATCAGACCCAAATCTAGAGACTATGAGTGCCAAACTGATAACTTAGCTTTTTGTACAATCAAATCAACATATTAAAGACATAAAGCTATTTGTACAAGGGTGATATTTCCTCAAGTTTTCTTTGTTGCCAAATTCCTTTAGATAAAGATAGCTACTGTAAATAAGTGGATAGATTCACCCAAGAATCTCTCCTATAAATGGAATTCCTTCTCAATTTTGGAAGGATAATTTCACAAATATTGTAATGTAAACTTCTAAAATTAGTTCATCTAGACACAAAACCAACAAATGTCTGCCAAATCTTATGAGAGAGAACAAAAAAAATGATCAAGAAATTGAAGTGGGTTATAGGATTAGACATTTCACATACATTTCCATGTAATTATTGGTCTAAAAGGTTGAGCCCTATCTTCCTTATGAGAGTAGTTTTGGTTTGGATAATAGTTTATAAAGCAAAAAAGCTATGTTGTGGACTGAATCCTTTGGTAGATACATATCTGAATTGGAGAAGATTATAGTGCTAGGTTTTATTATAAATGCTTTTTTTGTGATTTGACTTCCATATCCTTGAATCTTGATCTTAATGTTTTGTTTTAATTTGTATTTTGATTATGTAGGTATAATGGGAGAGAATTGGGGTATGTATAATTTCTTTTGTTCCTCGTAAAATTGAGCTTCAAATGAGGTTCAGGGGTGGACCTAATATCCATTTGCATTGGATTTTCTATAAGGTTTACAGTTTTGGCAAGTTCAAATTGCATTTTGAATGGGTGTCATGGGTGGTGGTGGCATTGCTGTATTCCAGCATTGCTTCAAAAATCTAGAGGTGAGTCATTTTATCCAATTAGATTGGATTTTCTAAAAAAATTTAACATTCTAGTTGATTGGAAAATTATTTTATTCTTTTAGTTGTCACATTTTCTTAGTTTTCAATCTTATCCTTATTAGACATGGTTTGTTACTCTTGTTAATTGAGACTTTCACTACTTTATTAATATTGAATCTCTAGATAATCATTTTGTGTGTCATTACATTTTACAATACCCCTGTCCCCAAGATGTTTTGGATGTCTAGGCATTATATCAATATTGGCCATGCATCCACATGGAATTTCATTTTAAGCCACTAAAATCCATATATACAATGATATACTCCTCTCTAATTAGTTTTTGAGAAAATAGATACTAACAATATAATTACGCTATGGGATTTATCCTTCTATGAAATACATAAATTCTAAAATCTTTGAACTTGGGAAAATTTGACACATCTATCTATGAAGTCTTCAAAGATAACTGAAAATATCATGACTTTATCTTTGATGCCTTCATAGATCACACAAAGTGATTTTGTTTTTGAAGTCCTTGAAGATTACTGAAAATATTGTAAATTAATTTATGAATCCTTCAAAGATCAGTCAAAAATAATTATAAATTTTGATCTATGTAGCCTCCAAACATGACCGGGATCTCTATGCCGAAGAACAATGTGGTTGCATCACAGATCATCTGCTATAAAAAAATAAAAATAAAACATGTTAACAAGGTTATAGTAGTGTATTAGTTCATGTTAAGGGTTCCAATATCTATCTTCATAAGTCACACAATATGATCATATCACCCTTATTTCATTAATTTTCTATATCCATTAGGAATGAATTTTTATGTGCATTGATGAATTTTTTTGTGCATTGACTCTTTTCTAAAAAAATGATTATGTTGAGAAATCTTTTCTAATAGTGCCTTATCAACCATGAACATCATTATGAGGTAAAATTTTTGGTGTCCAACCTCAACAAAAATTGGTTTTGTAGAATAAGAGCATAGCATAATTTCATAAGATATGTCAACTTCTTCCCCTACATGCTCCAAGAGGCTTGAAAATTATATTTGGAAAATAAATGTTGATGATAGTCCTCATTAATTATAATCCACCTTTTCCTATTCTATTTAGAATAATATTTACTATGTTAGATATAATCTATTAGTATATCAAATAAGATTTGGGGACATTACATTGTGATAGAGGAGTGAATCTAAGTAAGAAAAAGACTAAAACTACACTAGCAAACAAAGTAGGTCATTGAGTTACAAGCTCAATCACAATCACAATCACAAGAAATAGCTCATGGATAGTTGAATGAAAGGGGGTATATTTTTTGGATGTTAATAGCTCATAGAGACTGAAAATTAGACTTCATAGTCCATCAAGCTTGAGTTCCCTTCTAACATCTCAATGTATCATACCTTGAATACATAGGATTAGCAGCACATAGATCAGCAAAATGGAGCAATTCCAATTGACAAATTAATATGTTTAAGTTCATTTCCATCATCTTGGTGTATTAGACCCTTGATGTACAACAATATCAACTCATTGATCATGACATATACTTGCAGTTTTGCGAATTGACTATTTATTATTTATTCAATATTTTTAGGCATCTGTCCCAATTGATTTTGTAGTTCCAATATCTCTATTCTTCTGCATTACTATTTTCTATCTTTTTTTTTATTCTATGATTTGTTTCAATACATACATAGACTATTGTCTTAAGATTTCTTCCTTTTGTCTATTTCTTACAGGTAGCCCAGAAGTGGGTATTATAATGGGCTCAGATTCTAATTTACTAGTCATGATAGCTGCTGCAAAAATTCTCAGAACATTTAGTGTCTCATATGAGGTTGGTTTGTGAAGCCTATTTGAATTGCACACAATTTCCTGAAGAATAATTTTAAGAAATGCTTAAGTGAATGGAATGCAACAATATTTGGTACCACACATTTTGATAAGATATTTGAATTCTAGTTGTGTTACAGATAACCATTGAATCTACTCATTGAACACCTTATGGAATGGAAAAATATGCTAAAGAGGCCCATGGAAAAGGAATCAAAGTCATAAAAGTAAGTGCAGGTGGAGCAACACCCCTGCCTGGTGAGTGAACCTCTAATGAATGAAATAATAATGTATAAAGTCATTTTTGGTTCACATCTCTAAAAGTAAACAAAATGTTTGATAGGTTCTTGAATCTTTATTAATTAAATAATTAAGTTATAACACAGGTATGATAGCTTCGATGACTACACTTACTGTTCTTGGTGTCCCAGTTAAAGGTTCATCACTGGATGAAATGGACTCCCTACTATTAATACTTTAGGTGTTTGAAATGCTAATTCATCTTTCATGTTTGAAATGGACCAAAAAAATAGATTTGCATGACAAGAGACAAGATCGTGAAAGACCATATCCATCCAAATAAAAGAAGGATAGACTAGAAAAAAAACTAGTCAAGTCCTACCACCAACAAAAAGACACTAAGAGCTACCATTCTTCTTTCCCATATATGAGATCAAATAGTCATATCAAAAGAGAAGACAAATTTAGAGTTTTTTTCCTTTTAACAATAATCCAATCCTCTTTCACCTTTATAGCCTCAACTTGCTAGAAAATGGAATCTAGTAATGGAGTCCCCACACAAATCAAAGAGCCAACAAAAACTAAGGAAAAACAAGCACCAATAGAAAAGGAACCAACATCCACTAAATAGATAGGACTAGAAACACCTTCAAGAAGCATAGAAGAAGTACTAATTGAGGCCTTATCAAAAATATTAGCAAAACCATAAATTTGAAATGGAACACTATTACTTGTTGAGCCTACGGAAAGAAAAGAATTAGTAGGAAAAACCAAAGAAGCAATAACATAACCAATAGTGCCAACAAGGACAATAGTGTATGCTAAGCCAGAAAAATGAGAAGAACTAGAAAGAAAATTCTCATAAACACCTACAATAGCATCATCCCCCATCTGGGAAGAATCTATCCCAACTACACCTACCAAAGGAGAAGAAATAGGATAATCATGAGCAACCATCTAGGACAAGCTCAGCATGGATGAATTCTTCTGAATAGTATAATGTTGGAAAGAGTAATCTTCCCACTAAGAAATTGATTATCTAGACTTCACAAGGTCATAATTAGCAACAAGGTGACATATTTTAAAGAAATTTCTCCATATGAAGGGGATTCCTTCATAATTGAAAGGTTAAATCCAACTGTCCAATGCCATGGCTAAGATTGAAAAAAAAGTGGTAGAAAAATGTGATAAAGCACCTTGATTCCTTGCCTCTTCCTCGATTTATGCCTCTTCTCCTAAATTGCTTGTGCAGCTCCCCCGTGCGCACATCGTAGAATCTTTCAAACCACCGGAGATGAGAAAAATAGTGTTCACATCCATATCCCAAGCGTATTCACATCCAAATCGAGATGCCCTACGAGTGATGTACCTTCCACCCTCTTCGCTAATCTCCTCTCAATTTAACAAAATGCAATGAAAAGGGCAGCCAAACCCTTATTTAACAAAACAATGAAATGGGCAGGCACGACTCTTTTTCATTTTGACATGTTCAACTAAGTGTTGGTCAAAATTTTGACCAACACGAGCATGGATTTAAAAAAAAGAGATTTTTCCTTCCATTTTGCGACCAATCTAAAACATTTTAATAAATGGTCGCAAATTTTGATCACAAAATCTCCTCAAATGTACTAGTGCATATGCAGAGTTGTGTGGAAAATAGTCTGATCACAGGATAAATAGTGGAAAATATAATGAATTTCATGCTAATGTATAGCACTAAGTGAACTTCCCAAATGAGGGGTGGGTTTTATGATTTGAAATATTCTATAATGTTTATTAGATGGTGAAAGAATCATTAATTAGATGTAGGAGGTACATTTTTATAGGACATTGAGAAAGCCCTAAATAGCAAGGGCTTGAGGTTTCGAATTGGGGATTTCAGTGTTACAGAGCCCTTGAGGTTAATTTCTTTAAGATTTCATCATTTCTAGTCATTATATGACGCTACTATAAGTCTTGAGTGATAAGAATAAAAGGGAAGTGGTGTTACTTTGTAAATTGGTGGGTTCTTTATGCTACTTGTAAGTCACTATGGATGATGGCTTCACCAATACCTATTTAGTGTACAAAGTAGGGATAACTTAAAAATAGAAGCCACTTTCTCAAGGTGAGATGCAACATGTAGTTATGTGTATTGGCAAAGATGTCTTGGTGCAAGGCCAGAATAACCAAGTTGATATCGGTTGGAAACAAGATAACAGATTGGGAATTGAGGTAGGGTAGGATAGTGGACCGCTTGATCCAATGATCATGATAATTGGGATAGTCAAGTGTCCTTTGGTAGGACAGGTAGATGAAGGAGAAAGGGAAATAGGGCAGAGACAAATGAGGACATTTCAGCAGTCTAGAGTGCAGCAACAACACTGTCAGGAATTAGGATAGTCAAATGAAACTATGTTTTTATCTAATCCTTTATGTATAAATGTTAGGTGTTTGGAATAGAAGCAAGTCACTTTTTGGGAGTGTGTCATCCCTAAATATCAGACTTCTATAAGCAAATGTAGTGGGTACAAATCCAATAACTCTTGGGGCAAGGGTTATTTTCATGTTGGGGAGTATGGTGTAGAAGCACCTATTCATTTTATGTCTCATGGATAATAAATATTTAAAATTTTCTTTAATATGGTTTCAATTTTATGTAAGAACCTATTGGAGTTCATTCAAATTATTTTGTAAGGCTATAAAAGCCATTAAAATCATAGTGACTTACAAGGTGTTGAAAATGTCAAGTATGAGAAAACCACTCAAAAATATTGAAGTAGGGTGGAAATGGTTTAATTTAAGTCTTAAGTTAATTTTTATCATATTTCAAGGTTTTATGGAAAGTTTGAAGTCATTTGGATAATAATTGTAAAAGTTGTTCAATTGCTAATATTGTAATGACAACTTTTACAACTTGGTGACAATTTTTTTTAAGTTGGCTCAAAGGTGTTAATGGGTACTTATAGGTTGGTTGGAGAGTTTAATGTGCTTTCAAATTATATATATTTTGTCTTAAAAACAAAACATTTTAATTTGGAGAAGTTAGAGGAAGGATTTGGAATGGAAGAAAAATTATTTTGATGTTGTATATTTTAGTTTTTTTGCTATTTTTCTTGCAATTTCTTTGATATTTTGGTTGATAAAAATTCATTTTGAATGTTACAGACCTAAGACTTATATTTTCAGAATGATATATGAGTTAGGTTTGATTTAGTTTTTTTTTGGATGCTGTTTATTATGTTTAGAAGAAGTTATGGCTGTTTTGGTGAAGACTGGTCATATTCCTTCATAATATGAATAGTTTTAAGGAAATTGCAATAACTTTTATTTCATTTCTTGGATTTGACTATAACTTGGAGAAAATATTGGCAACTCAGTATTTTTGAGTCTCATAAAAATTATTGGTTTCATTCTTTCATTCATTCATTTATGGAAGTTATTAATGAATGAATAAGGGTTTTAAATTCAGCCCTAGTTGAGAAATTATTCCTAAAAGATGCAACATTCTTGCATTCATTTGACTAGTTGGAAAAGATTATAAATGAGAATCCATACCTATAATTCTAGAGTTTTGTGGAAGGCCCATATAGCACACTTTTATTATTCTCTATACATCAAAGGTGCACCTAACAATCCTTATTGCTCCTATCAGGGAAGATCATCAAAATTGATCAATTATAAGCCTTAATAGGCCAACTTTATACTACATTACTAAAACTTGTGGGTATCATCCCCACCCTAGTTTTAATTTCTATTTGGAAGTTTTTTGGGTCACCATATCTTGTGTCAAAGTGTTATGAATGATTTATTATTTCATTTTTTCATGCACGCAACTAGATCAGATTATGTGGTGATGGTTTAATTGGTGAATTAAGAAAAGAAATTTATTGGTTCCTGATTCACCCCTCCCCTCTCAATAACCTAGCCTACTTTATATTTCCAATATTTACTAGGTCAATCTTTTTGTGCAATGACAACCACACTTCTAACAAGTCATTTCAAAGTTTGTTCAAGGGTTTGAATTCTCTTAGGTAAGACTAAGGCGGTGATTGTTGGAAAAATAGAAAGTTCTTTCCCAAGGATTTGTGAAAATGGATTAAATATCTTCTGTAGATTCTATGGATGTCTAGTGGTTGTGTTAAGAATTGATAGCTCAATCTTTTGGTATAATGAAAATCACACTTATAATAGTGTTATTGAAATTAATTAGCATTTTCCAAGGATACAGTGCACCCAAATATTTCTTCATTTTATTATCAATGAAAAAAAAGAATTTTCTTATCTTATGAGTCTATTTAACTAGTTCAATTTTCATATTTATTTTTCTAAGCTTTCTTTTTAATACAAAAATTAATGTGAAATTACTTTAAATTTCCCATTCTTTTAAAAGAATAGACAAAAAGTTTGTTAAAGATTATAAAGAAAAATAGTGGCATCTCACTTTAAAAGCATCTTGGGATAGAGCCTACTTTTGATTAGTGCTTTGAGTTTAATTCAAGTGTAGAGAGCTCACAATTATATTATCTATCTATTTTTATAACTTATAAAAAACAACTAAGTGTTCTTATATGTTATAAAAAAGGAAAATATTTCAATTAATTTCATTATCCAAAGCATCAAAAATGTTGAAAAGGGAGATTGTTGAAAATAGATTGATACAAGTATGATAAATTTGTTTCAATTATTATTTTTTCACTAATGTCAAACATACTATTTGGTGGTAAGACAACTGCTTACATGATTCAATTACTATCACTTATTTGATTGATAAAGAGGATTTGATCAAAATATGTAACAATAGCACCTAGAGGAATGGTTAAGTTATGAGATGAAAAGGAGTACAAGAATCATCTCAGATAGTGGTTACATAATGCATTGATAATCTACTTAAGGTTACAAACTCTGGTTACACTAAGAAAGTTTAGAAGAATAAGTATAGCAAATTTTTTCTGCAAAGCTTGACCGAGTGGACAATAGGTGCATTGCAAGGTCAGTGCAAGCCGAGTAGAAAATCAATTGGAGCCAAGTAAAATTTCATTTTAGTGTGTGTCGAGTAAAATAGTTGATGCTGAGTAAAGTTGAATTGATCCCAAGAACTAGTAAACTTTAGTTCATGTTGAGTGATTTTATAGAGGATGCCGAGAAACATAGTATGTGTTGAGCATCAGAAGCAATTTGATGCTGAGTGTTAGAATTATTTGAAAGATCATGAATTTGATAGATCTTAGCCAAGAAGTTTTTTTTCTTGGATTGTGCAAACCATGTGGAAGATAAGATTGATGAGCTAGTGGCATAGAGTTCATGGTAAACCATTTTGATGAGAATTCAAAGGGGATTGAAGGAGAAGTTTCTAGAAAGGGATGAAATAAAATAAGGGGTAGATTCATTGAATCTTACCTAATCTATCCTAATCCTAAATTGGATGATGGAGAATGAACAACAAAATATCTTAATTCTCTATTTATAGGGATGGTTGGGCATAAGAAAAGGTTGTCATGTGTAAGAACTTAAGGAAGACAAAGAGTTTAGGGTATTGCTTCATTCAGTAACCTAAGTGAAGAGTCTTCATTGGCATGTTAAGTAAGAAAACTTAAGGGTATGGATGCGTGAAGGGTGAACAATCTATCAGAATTGAAATGTGTGAAAGCCAAGCAGAATGGAGGATTGAAATAAAGATCTATAATCTACAAATGAAGTTGTAATTTGCTATCAGATCAAGCTTTATTGTTGCTCTCTAATAATTGTAATCATTTCAGGGTAAATCCTTTGGATTAAAGTTGACCTAACAGTCATTTGTAAATCCTTTAACAAGGTGACATTCCAATTGAATCGTCTAAAGTCCTCTAAAAAGGCTTACTACTAATAGGGTGATTAAAATCCTTTAACTGGGTCACATTTAATAGTGTGCATTGTAACCTTTAACAGGGTTGGCATTTCATAGGAAATCACTCCAGAAGAGTTAAAAAGAGTAGCATGTTACTAGTGATTTTTCCCAAATTGGGTTTTCATGTAAATCATTGTGTCAAATGTGTTGATTGAATCTGTTATGTTTCATGTTTACATTTTTACAAATTGATTTGATAGTAACCTACAAGTTTTAAGTCATTGCATAATCTTATGGATGCATGCATGATGATAAATATTTTATGTGTTCACTAAGCTCTAAAATGTTTTAATTGTACATCTGGACCTTGGATAACTAATTCGCACCCCCAGTTATTCTTAAAAAAATTCCAACAATTGGTATTAGAGCCATTTTCTTAAGAGGATTAGTTTTAAGGTACTATAAGCACAAAGATCAAAATGTCAAAAAGAGAAGTACCCAAGCTTAATAGAGATAATTTTCCTACATGAAAAAGTTAGATGGAGCTACACCTTGGAGGACTTGGAGATCATGCAAAATCTACCATCACTACTAAGCATGTTGATCCTACTGGAGCCCTAACTATTGAGGGTCTAGAAAAAAAGAACACAACTAGGAAAAGTTGAAGATTGCCTCTACCCTAATATATGCTAAATTTGATGATATCAAAAGTCTTCATAGTGTAAAAAAAATGTGGGATGCTCTAAACACTATCTATAGAGGAGACAAGAATGTTCTAAGAGCCAAAGTTGAAAGTCTCAGAGGTAAGTTTGATGATATGAGAATGCAAGAAGATGATAATATTGCTCAATACTACTCTATGATAAAAGATGTTGGTAATGCAATAAGGGGTTCTACTAGTAAAATAGAAAATGATACTGTACTAAGAAAAGTTTTGAGAACACTGCTACCCATCTATATGATTAGAGTTTATGCAATACAAGAACTAAGATGTGTACTAGGGAATGATCTAACTCTTGAAGCTCTAGTAGGTAGTCTCACTACTTTTGAGCTATCTAACTTTGATAATTAAAAACCTAAAAATATTGAATCTTCTTTCAAAGCTAAGCTATCATTAAAGGAGCCTAATGAGAAGAAGAAGAAGACAAAGACAAAATATGTGTCCAGTGATAGTGATACAGATAAGGAGGATGTAGATCAACTTGAAGCACTACTAGCAAGAAGATTTCATAGAGGTAAAGGCAAGTTTAAAGGTAAATTACTTATCATTTTTTTTTATTGCAACGAGGTTGGTCCTATTGCTACTAGATGTCTTGAGAATAAGAACTACAGAGGTGGTGACAAGTACAAAAGTAGAAGAGATGAAGACAACAAGGATTACAAAGAAAAAGGCAAGAAGTCTTGCTATATTGCTGAAGAGGAAATAAGAGATGAATCTGATGAAGATGAGGCAATTGCACTTGTGTCTTGTGTGAACAAGAATGATAGATGGATCATTGACAGTGGGTGCTCACATCACATGACTGGAGAAAAAAGTAAGTTCATTACCTTAAATTGTTATGATGGAAATAGTGTAAGATTTTCTAATGATGTACTATGTTTGATAAAAGGAAAAGGTTCTATCAACAAGATTTTATGTGAAAAGTCTTACTATGTTGAAGGACTTAACTATAATCTATTGAGTGTGTCACAACTTAATAATTCAAGATGTAAGGTTTAGTTTGAAAACAAGATTGCTAAGATATATGATACTGATGGAAAATTGATTGGAAAGGGTGATCAAACTAGGAGTAATCTATTCTATCTTGATATAGACGATGGTACTTGTTTAGTTGTAGAATTTGATGATGTGTGGCTATGGCACAAGAGGTTATGTCATGTTAATTTTGATAACTTAGTTAGTATCAGTAACATGAGAAGAGTTAGAGGTTTTCCTAAGTTGAAGAAGCCTAACAATATAATGTGCAAACAATGTCATTTAGGAAAGATGACCAATCCAAGTTTTAAGAGTAAAACTCATACCTCTAAAGGAATACTAGAGATTGTTCATACTGACTTGTGTGGACCAATTGAAGTGAAAAGCTACAAAGGAGATAAGTACATTATGTTTCTTGTTGATGATTATTTTAGAATGATGACAATTATGTTTCTGAAATAGAAATCTGATTCTTTCCAAATGTTTAAGTGGTACTTGCAAGAGTTGAAAAAGAAATAGGTAAGACTCTAAAATGTTTGAGATTTCACAGAGGAGGAGAATCTACATCAAATGAGCTTGAGATGTTCTATAATGATAGAGGAATCAAAAGACATACATCTTCTCCTAGAACCCCTCCACAAAATAGAATTGTTGAAAGGAGGAACATGTTTGTAATGGACTATGCTAGGACACTCATGATGGAGAAAGATATTGCTTTGAAATATTGGAGAGAAGCTATAAGTATAGATGTCTATACCTTGAATCATGTGCAATTCAAGAAAAGTACTCATTCAAAATCTTTTGAATAGTGGCATGGATACTCACCCACTATAAAATATTTTAAGGTATTTGGAAGCAAATGCTATATTCTCAAAGATTTTAGGAATGGTAAATTAGATGCAAAAAGTGAAGAAGGTATATTCCTTAGTTATTCTACAAGAAGTAAAACTTATAAATGTTTAAATGCTAACACTAACAAAGTTGTGGAAAATGAAAACATGATATTGATGAGTATACAAAAGTATATGAGGCTGAACTTATGAAGGAACTAGAAGAATGCAAATCATTTGTATATTTTATGTAGGTATGCCTACTGAAGAAGATTTTGCTAATCAAGAAACATCAAGTTTCGGTGACTATTGAGTCACATACTATGAATATCGAGTTGCATTCAAGAACCAAGCTACATTCAAGTGTCAAGATTTAAAATGAAGTTGAGGCACATTCAGATTCTAAGATTAGTGTACATGAAAGAGATGCTAAAACACTTGATAAAGATGTACATTGTGATGCAAAAGTTGAAAGAAAAAATGAAGAAACTAGAGTTGAACCAAGATTATCTAAATATGTTAAGAGACATCATCCTGTTGCACAAATCATTGGAGATAAAGATGCTAGACCAATGACAAGGAAAAATTTGGGAAGTGATACATGTTTACTAAGAATGAAGTAACCCAAAATAGTGAAAGATGCCTTAGAAGATGTGGACAAGAGAGAAGCCATGGAAGAGGAGATTGAACAAATTGAGAAAACAAAACATGGACTCTAGTTTCTAGACCAGAAGACAAAAATGTGATTGGCACCAAGTGGGTATACAAAAAAAAGTTAGATGAAAATGGTGAAGTCACAAGGAACAAGGAAAGATTAGTCTGTAAAGGATATATGCACAAGAAAAAGGGATTGACTATGGAGAAACATTTGCTCTATTGCTAGAATGAAAGGAGTAAGAACCCTGCTTACTTATTCTACATACAAAGGTTACAAAGTTTATCAAATGGATGTTAAATCTACATTTCTAAATGGTATACAAGAGGATGAAGTTTATATAAAATAGCCAAAAGTATTTTTTGATGTTAATAATAAAATCATGGTATATAGATTAGACAAATCTTTATATGGTTTGAAGCAAGCACCAAGAGCATGGTATGAGAGACTTCATGCAACTATCTTGTGAAGATTGGATTTGGAAGGATTGATGATAACAATAATCTATACTTAAAGATAGAGAAAGGAAAAGGTATTTAGTTATCTAAAAATTTTGTTGATGATATCATATTTTGAGGTCAAGATACTTTATGTAAGGCTTTTGCAAATAAAATGAAGTAATAATTTGAGATGTCTATGTTTGGAGAGATCAAATTCTTTGTGGGTTTGCAAGTACACCAGATGAAATATGGTATATACATCACTCAGTCAAAGTATGTCAAGGAGATACTAAAAAATTTTCGATTGGAGGATTCTAAACTAGTAAGTATACCTATGGTGACAAGACATAAGTTGTCAAAGAATGAAGATTCAATTGAGGTGAATCAAACATTATACAAGTCTATGATTGGAAAATTGTAATATGTAGTACATAGAAGACCTGATATTGCTTTATCTATAGGGATAGTTGGAAGATTTTCTACTAATCCTAGGGAGAATCATTTGATGGTTGTAAAAGGAGCAATGATATATCTGAAAGGAAAAGAGGAATATGGTCTAAACTATAAGAAAATTGAGAAATTTGAATTAAGAGCCTATACTAATGTTGATTGGGTTGGAAACATTCATGATAGAAAGAGCACCAATTGAGGAGCATTTTTCTTAGGCAAGAGGCTAGTTACATGGATGAGCAAGAAAGAAAGTTGCACTTCACAATCTACTACCGAAGTTAAATATTTTGTTGCTAGTATAAATTGTACAAACATTGTATGGATCAAATAGCTACTCAAAGGTGTGATGGAAGAAATTACTAAACCAGTGATACTTTATTATGATAATACAAGTGCTATAAATATGCCAAAGAACCCTGTGACACACACAAAGACTAAGCACATTGCAATCAAATATCATTACTTGAGATAATTAATTCAAGATAAAGAGATGAAGATGGAATATGTTAACACAAAAGAACAAAATTTTAATATCTTCACAAAGGCATTACTTAAGGATGCTCATGAGTATCTAAGAGGTAAACTAGGGGTGATACCCCTATCAAAGGCTATGTAAGTAAAAAAAGGAGTGCCCTGCATCAAGTAAGTTGATTGACATATGTTATGAATTGATGTAGTGGATATTACTTTAAGAGAGGCCTAAATTAATCAATGAGCTCAAACTACAAATCAGTCACAAGGAAGGTGAAAGAGGGAGAAACTAAAGAAGTTCATATTTCCTTATTAAGATAACAAGTCTTTGGCATTGTTGTCAAAGAGGGAGATATACAAAGAATGGGAGACATACAGCTAAAAGGGTGATATATACAGGAAACAAAACAAAGAGTGATAAATCCTAACACACAGTATGAGAGAGAAATTTTGAACTACTAAAAAAGAAAGTATATCCATTGATTACATCTACCTACTATGAGAAAGACAATGTAGAGGGTGATATAAGAAGTAATTCAAAAGAAGTCATAAGGATGACACAATAGAGTATTGTAACCTATTTAGAAGATGAAAGTTGTTGATAGAGGGAGAGATTTAAATACAAGGAATTATATTCTTTTTGGTATTTTGTTGGTCTTACTATTTAAACTAGTTAGTTTAGTTGATCAGTTTGGTTTTCTATCAATGCCAAAGAGTGAGATTGTTGAGAAAGGAGATTATTGAAAATAGATTGATATAAGTATGATAAATTTATTTCAATCATTGTTTTTTCACTGATGTCAAACTTACCATTTTTTGGTAAGGCAACTACTTACACGATTCAAATACTATCACTTATTTGATTGATGAAGAGGATTTTATCAAAAGATGTAATAATAGAACCTAGAGGAAAGGTTGAGTTATGATATGAAAAGGAGTGCAAGAATTAGCTAAGAAAGTAGTTACATAATGCATTTATAATCTACTTAAGGTTTCTAAGGTTGGTTATACTAAGAAAGTTCAAAAGAACAAGTATAACAAATTTTTTCTACAAAGCTTGATCAAGTGGACAGTAGATGCTGAGCAAAGTTAGTGCAAGCCAAGTAGAAAATTAGTTGGAGCTAAGTAAAAGTTTATTTTAGTGTATACCAAGTAAAAAAGTTAATGTTGAGTAAAGTTTAGTTGATGCCAAGCACCAATAAATTTTAATTCATGCCAAGTGATTTTAAAGCGGATGTCGAGCAATGTAGTATGTGTCGAGCATCAGATACAAGTTAATGCCAAGTGTTAACATTATTTGAAAGATCTTATTGATAGATCTGACCACCAAGTTTATTTTATTGGATTGTGTGAACCATGTGGAAGATAAGATTGATGAGCTGGTGGCACATAATTCATGGTAAATTGTTTTGATGAAAATTCAAAGAGGATTGTAGGAGAAGTTTCTAGAAAGGTATGAAATGAAATAAGTGGTAGATTCATTGAATACTACCTAACTTTTCCTAACCCTAAATTAGATGATGGAGAATGAATGAAAAAATATCTTAATTCTCTATTTATGTGGAAGGTTGGTCAGAAGTAAAGGTTTTCATGTGCGAGAACCTAAGGAAGACAAAGAGTCTAGGGTATTATTTCATTCAGTGACCTAAGTGAAGAGTCTACATTGGCATGTTAAGAAAGAAGGCTTAAGAGTATGGATGCTTGAAGGGTGAACAAGCTATCAGAGCTGAAGTGTGTGAAAGCTAAGCATAATGGAGGATTGAAATACAGATCTATAATCTGCAAATGGAGTTGTAAGTTGCTATCAAATCAAGCCTTACTATTAGTCTCTAATAATTTTAATTAGTCTAGGGTAAATCCTTTGGATTAAGGTTGACCTAATAGTCATTTGTAAATCCTTTAACCGGGTGAAATTCCAAGTGAATGGTGTAAATTCCTCTAACAAGGCTCATTCCTAACAGAGTGATTGAAATCCTTTAACTAGGTCACATTTTGTAGTGTTCATTGTAACCTTTAACAGAGTTGGCTTTTCACAGGGCATCACTTCAAAAGAGTGAAAAAGAGTAACATGTTACTGGTGGTTTATCCCAAATTGGGTTTCCACATAAATCATTATGTCAAATGTGTTGATTGAATTTGTTATGTTTCATGTTTACATTTTTTCAAATTGATTTGACAGTAACCTACAAGTTTTAAGTCATTCAATAATCTTATGGATGCATGCATGATGATAAATATTTTATGGGTTCACTAAGTTGTGAAAAGTTTTAATTGTACATCTGGACCTTGGATAACTGATTCACCCCCCTCTAAGTTATTCTAAAAAAAGTCCAACACACAAAATTATTGGAAAATAGGGTTAATTAGATAGTCAATTAAAGAATAGAATGTTCACAATTTTTCCTACAATTTCAAAACTAAGAGTAACTTTAAAACCTTTCTACTTGTCATGATACTATCATAGCAATTTAAAAATAATAATTGACTTAGTGTTGGCAATCATGAAAAGACAAAGGAGTGTGATCTTTCAATTACATATTTCCAATTTTGTGCCTTTTGCAACCAAAGAAGATGGGAGGCGTGTAATAAAATCTCTAAAATTATTTTAGAAAAGTTGTGTATTTAATTGACCTTCATAAATTTCAAGTCTTTCATGTTAATATAAGAGAAGGTATGTGTAGAAGTTTGATAATTCTTGGAATTGTTTCATATTAATAAGAAGATAGTGGTATAAGAGCATGAATTTACTCCACTAGAATTATTTTAATTTGTTTAGAAGACTTCTCTATATATATGTATTTTTTCATTCGATTTTTTATAGTTATTTTTAAAAAAAAATTATTGGTCTTTTAGAAAAACTTTATAAATATTATTACAACTCTTCTAATTTTAGAGCTTGTACAACTCTTTAAAACTTGATCTTAAGGATCAACTAAAACTTTTTTCTTTTCTTTTTTTGGCAAAAGTGGATGAGCCACAAGATACATATATATATATACATATATATACATATATATATATATATACATATATACATATATGTATATATATGTATATATATATATATGTATATATGTATATATATATATGTATATATATATTTATATATATGTATATATGTACATATATGTATATATATATATGTATATATATATATATGTATATATATATAAGATAAAAAATGGTTCAAGAGCTCAACTAAGAAAGAACTAGTGAGAAAACCTAGCATCATCACAATATTTACTATTGACTAACATCGATATTTACAATCTTACTATATCGATGAACAACACTAACACCATCAAAATTCAAAATTTATCAAATTTTACAATTTCATCACACAATAGTCATGGAGTACTCAAATTCAGTCAAAATAAGATTTTCAACAATTTGTAAAACATACTTGAAGTATGGAAAAATAACCCAAAGAGACAGAAAGAAACAATTGTGCTATCTTTCTTCCATGTCCTCGCTTGAAGTACCCAAAGCAGGGGTAGATGTCATAATAGGATTTACAAAGAAGCACCATCCAAAATTTGGACATGATAAGGGAGCAACATCCCAACCTGAGCTCAACCCCTTAGCAGTAGCATCTAAAATGCCAATGGAAGTTGGCGCACCCCAAACACTTGGTTTGGTGACATCCGAGTGAGGAGGTCAAGTAGTTTCTTGTGAGACATGGTGGACAAACTCAGGATCATTGAAAGTCAAAATTGACTAGGCACCTAGTTCACTAACTGATTGAGTTGGGGTAGCCAAATGTGTCTTCATGTGGGTAGCTTTTGCTCATGCATCAGAAATTGGAATACCCAAAATATCAATCAAAGAAAATGCAACTTTTTCACCTCCTGTGTCAGCTGATAACCCAGAGCACGTGCCGTGAATTGTAGGGTCTTGGTCAGGAACTGAGGATTATTCTTTTCAAAGGTCTTCTATAGTGCTTCAAAAGTCATCATAGCCTCATGTTTCTTGAAAATATTCCACCAACCAGGGCATTACCAGACCATAGATCATAGCTCTACATCACCTATTTCAACTTATTATCCACCCAGTATTCTGATCGGACCACCTTGATAGCAATGATTTCCAATCTTGATGTTGATTGTAGGAGAGCCATGGCATTAGATAGGAAATAACCCATTTCCTACAGATACAGAAAATAAATCTTCCCCAATTATTGTTCAAATCGCATGACGAATGTTGTGGGAGTGCACAATAAACATAATGTCTAGAACTGCATCATCAAGAGGATGAGAAAGTGCATCTTCTTCCAATGCCGGATGAAGCTTAATTCTAATTTTTTTGGAAGAATTCTATGATGGAATTGGTGATAAGAATCACATTTCATGCATTATTCTTGAGGGAGTGACATTTTGGAGGCAAATTAGAAGACAAGCACAACAATCTGGGAAGATGGATGCATGAATAGAGATCCATTCTACACATTTAAATAAATCCCTCAACATAAACAAATAGAAAGTGGAGTACCTACACTCATGTGAGTAATAAAGAAGGTACCATTAAATTAGAACCCATTTGCAATTTGAGAAGGGCAAAGTACAAAACTGATGCCCTCAAAATTGAAGAATGAGCAAATTATTCTAATATTGTATGTGTTGAATTTAATCTTACTGTGTACAAAGTACCACATGACCAAAATTAAATTAGATCATACTCAAGTGTCATCAGCCAATGAAATTCTGCTCAGTGAAGAAGATTTAGGACAATTTTACCCTAATCTTACACATGGGAGCCTAATTTATAAAGGCACCAATTAATGTTCAATACCCAATTTGGATAATGCTCGATGAACATTGAATGATGTCAAAATGTCCACTAAGGATTACTCAACACATATGACACTCTGGCATGCTCCACATTAGCTGCAACTCAACACTTATAGATCACTCAGGACATGTAATCTATTTTGCACGTTAAATCACTGGCTTGCTCAGCATCAACTATGACTTGACACATATTGATCTCTTAGCACATGAAGCATTCTTGGAACCTGAAGTAACTCAACACCTATAAGAAATTTGGCTTATCACAAGAGGTAACTCAATACTTGTGAGAATACTGGCTCAGCACATACATTGTACTTGGCATCTATAGGTTAGCTCATGTAGTATTCTAGCTTGCTCGGCATATTGGCTTGCTCAACACATGAAGCATTTGAAGAATCCTAGCTAACTTGGCCCATATAGTGTTCTGGTTAGCTTGACATCAAGTGTAGCTTGACACAAATGTAAATCATTCAACACCTAAAGTCACTAGCTTGCACAACATCAACTATGATTTGACATATATTGATCACGCAACACATGAAGCATTCTCAACATCTAAAGTAATTTAGCACCTATAAGAATTATGGCTTGACACCTGAAGTAACTCAACACCTATAAGAATTCTAGATCAGCACATACATTGTACTCAACAACTATAGGTTAGCTCATGTAGTATTCTAGCTTGCTTGGCACATGTAACATACTAGCTTGCACAACACAAGAAGCATTCTAGCTAACTTGTTATGGTATTTTGACTTGCTTGACATCAACTATGACTCAGTACATAGAAATCACTCAGCACATGTAATCCAATTGGCAACTAAAGTCACAGACTTGTTTGGCATCAATTGTGACTTGACACATATTTAACAGTCAACACATGAATCACGCTCGACACTTATAAGAAAAATGGCTCGGCACAAACAATATACTCAACTTCTATAGAACAACATCCATTAGTTTTTGCAAATCTTTATAATGCTCCATGAATGCAAAAGGGTTTAGTGTAAAAGTTGTAATCCCATTACATCCTAAGTTGGAGAGATAATCTGCCATTCTATTACCCTCTCTGTATATATGTGAAACTCTGACCTCCTGAAATTGATCAATAATATTCCAAATTTTTTGTAACACATATTTGAGTTTCCAATAAGATGATTATCTCTTAATAAAAGTAGAGATTATAACTTGAGAGTCACCTTCAATCTATACCTGATGGAAGTTCCCTTTCTTTGCAAGAATTATTCCTAAGAACAATGACTGATCCTTAGCCATATTGTTAGTTCCTATAGGGAGGGGTGCCATTGTAGTTGCCAAGACTTTACCAATGCAGTCTCTAATGCATGCTCCCAAGCTTGATTGTCCTAGATTACCTCTAGATGCTCCATCAAAGTTGAGTTTGACAAAGCCAGACATAGGGGGTTTCCATTTGACTACAGATCTATCTGTAGGATTTTGCAGTTTTGAAGAAGTGCCAGTTCCAAATGAGATGAAATTTTATTTCCATTCTTGAATGATACTTCCATTGTAGGAAGTGATAATTGGATTGAATCTACATCTATTGACAGTTGCATTAGTAACTTCCGAGATTGATTTTTCAATGATTTGGAACACTTTTTCTAAGGATTATTCTTCTTTTCTAAAAATTCTCTTGTTTCTTTCCCACTAGATAGCCCAAATTAATAAAGCAGGTGTACATTTCTAGATTCCTACAAAGAGGACATTGGGATAAAGAATTGGCCAAGCCTAAAATATGTCCCAAATATTATTTTGTAGTGGGGTATAAAAATTTAATTTGTTTAATACAAACATCTACCATTGGTATGCAAATTGACAACTTGCAAACAAATGGTCAATTAATTCATCTTCCTCACCACATATAACACACATGAAATGAGAGGCAATACTCATCATAGTCAATCTATCACTTGTTAGAATTCTATGCTTAATTGCTAGCCACGCAAAGCACCCAGCCTTGGGTAGCACTACTTTATTCCAACAAAACATGAATGCTTGAGAAGGTGTTTTTTCTGACTCAATTTTTTGGAGAAGTTTGTAACCTTCCTTGATTGAATAATTACCATTTTTGGCTAGAATCCACATTAGTTGATCCATAACCTTTGTTACAAAAGCCTGTCTATCTGAGAAGATAGATTGAAGTTGTTGTTTGTATTGAGAATCTAAAGGGAGTTGGTCTAGATCTTTCCATATTACTTTCCTTGAGAAAATGCAAATTGCATCCATAAAGTAAATAGCAAGATTGCCCCATTCTACTTCTATAATTGAGACAATATTTTGTAAATCTGGCATTGTATTTAATGGAGGGTGTCCATTCCATGAGTCACCCTAGAAGCTGATCTTGTCCCCACAATTTAAGTCCCAAGAAATGTAATTAAGCACAATATCTCTAGAAGCAATCATGAAGTCCCAAATGATTGATCCCTTAAGAGGATCCAACATAGAGAATATTCTATGGAATCTTGTTATCTAGATATTTCTATTGCATAATTTGACACAAACTGATTGTGATTTAGTGTACATCTGCCAAGCTAGCTTACCACCAAATGCTTTGTTCCTTGTTGTTAAGTCATGAATTCTCGCTCCACCTAAAGTAGGATGAAATGCCATACTTTGGAGAGAAATAAGTGGAAGTTTCTTTCCATTAGTCAAATTTCTTGACCATAGAAAGCCCTTAATGAGCTTCTAAATTTGTGAGACAAAAAAAGATGGTGCTTACATGATAGCCATATAATAATTAATTATTGTAGAAAGGACCGACTTAATAAGAAATATTCTACCAATTAATGACAACCATCTAACTTTCCAAAAGGCAATTTTTCTCTTGATTCTTTGATATACACCCTTCCCAAAAAAAATGTTATTTGATCCCATAAAAAAAGGAATTCCAAGATAAGTGGAGGGTAGAAAATCCTCAGAAAACCCCAAGATATGCACAATCTTATCTGAGATGATTCTGTTTGTATAAAATAAGAAGATTTTTGACTTTTGAGGATTAATTTTCTGCCCTGAAACTTTTGAATATAGTAATAAAATTTTCTTTATCTATTTAGCCTCAGAGACTGTTGATGCACCAAATAGTAATGTGTCATCAAGAAATAGAGAGTGTGTGACTAAAATTGTTGTACCTTTAATTTTTGCTCCTTTCCACTTATCAAATAAATGATGGTGCTTGATATTCCTACTAAGGGATTCAGCCATGATGATGAATAAAGCCAGTGAAAGAGGATCACCCTATCGGAGACCTTGCATGGAGGAAAAGAAACTAGATGTTGACTTGTTAATAATGAATGAGAACCAAGCCCTTGAAATGTAAGCTTTAATCCATTTACACCATTTCTTATCAAAGCCCATTTTTTGGAGGACTTGAAAAAGGAAGTTCTAACAAACTCTATCATAAGCCTTTTGCATGTCTAACTTAATAACAAAATTAGAAGATTGATTACTCTTGATGGAGTGAAGTACTTCATGAGCTACCATCGAACCCTTCATTGTTTCTCTACTAGGAACAAAACCACCTTGTTTGGGAGAGATTATGGATGGAAGACATTTTTGAAGTTGTAGATAAATGGCTTTGGTAATAATTTTGTAACTCAAGTAGCAAAGTGAAATTGGGTGAAAATTTGCAAAAGTTTTGGGCTCTTTGGTTTTTGGGATAATTGCTATATTTGTAGAGTTGAAGTATTTTGGCATAGATTTGAACTTTCTAGATTCCTCCATAGCTACTAGAAGGTCCCACCCAATAAAATCTTAATAGCTCTAAAATAATAGTGCTTTGAAACCATCTATACTCAGAGCTTTGTTTGGAGGAAAAGAAAATACTACCTCTCAAATTTCTTAAATGGTAAAAGGGGCCAAGAGCTTGGAATTCTTTGTGGGGGAGATCATTGTAGGGATTGTTGGATGAAATCCTCAAATTGTGAAGGAAAAGGTGAAGGATTCTTTACAGGTGCAAGAAGATTCTGAAAGAACTTGACACCCTCATCTCTGATCTGAAGATAATTAGTTAGAATATTACCTGTTTTGACATCCAAAATTTGAAAAATTGATTTAGCTACCCATTTTTGTTGGGTAGAAGGATGATTTTTTTTTTTGTTTCTGTCTCCTTGTTGTAGCCAGACTTCCCTAGACTTTTGTCTCTGGTAATCTTCCTCCATGTTACATAATTCCTCCCATTCAGTCTGTAACTCTTTTTTCTTAGCATAAGTGTCACTATCCATCCCAAAATTGATAATAGAGAAATGAATCTCCTCCAATTGTAGCTTAACAATCTCTTTCTATTTGAAAACATTCTTAAAAACTTGTATGTTCCAAATTTTGATATACTCCTCGATATGTTTCAATTTATTAGCAAATTGATGCATTCTAGATCCTAGAGCAAAAGGAGCACTAATCCACCATTGCTTTAAAAGTGGGAAAACATGTGGATGATGCAACCACATACTTTCAAATTTAAATGATGACTTATGTTGATTTTGGTCAATAGATGCAGATTGATCAATATCTATGGAGATTGGAAAATGATCGGATTCTGGTGTAGACAAAATGTCTAAGTGAAAGCCAAAATTACCTAATTTCTAGTCATGAGAAAGCAAAAATCTATCCAATCTGATTGCAATTTGAGCAAAACCAGATCTCCTATTTGTCCATGTAAACTTTCCATTAGATGGTCAAATATCCATCAAATCATTATTCTCAACAAATTGGGCAAAATCCTGAATGGCTTTAATGGGTGGGAAAATACCACCAATTTTCTCATTTTGATTCAAGATCACATTAAAATCACCCCCAAGGATGACTTGATGAGAGTTTTGGGATTGAATCAATATTTCTATTTGATCCCATGTTTTCAACTTTTCTTGAGTGGAGGTAGGGCCATACACATTGAACAAAGTAAAAGAGACGTCAAAGTCAAGCATTTGCAACATTTGCCAATTAGCTTGTTGTTGAATAAGGTGATCCTAAATTGTTAATGGGTTCCAAAGGACAAAAAGGCCCCCAAAAGAACCCAAGCTAGGAGAATGTACTGAGGACCACCTTGGCCATTTGGCCAAGGATTTCTAAAATATTTCTTGTGATAATTTTGTCTCTTGCAGAAACATAAAGTCAGCTTTTGAGGATTCTAAAAACTTATGAATCTTACCTCTCTTGTCAGAGGCACTTATGCCTCTAACATTCCATGATACAATTTTCATTGTTGACAAGGAGAACTAGTTGTTCTTCTCATCAATCTCTTGTTAACAACAAAGTTATCATCTAGTGTGGTCTAAATACTTGAGGCAATCTCATTCCTAGTCTTAGAACCCTTTGGGCACCCTCTAGATTTGGGTGTCTTGGAGGTTTGAGGGCTAAGAGAGGGAGACTGAACAATGGAGGAAGTGTGTTGAATATCAAAATTTTACAAGTTACCATGATGTCCAAATTAGGGTTGAACCTTAGAGACCTTAGACTCCTTCAAAGTGACCTCTTAAAATTCAAACTCCAATTGATCAGCAACCTGTGGAAAGTTAGGGTCCTCCATATTGCCTTGGATATTTTGAGAATTAGGCTCAATTTGATCCTTATCAATCTCAGGTTCCTTTAAATTAATCTCTTCAAAATGAAAATTTGAATCATTTGCCACATGTTGAAAGATACTCTTCTCAAGCCCTAATGGGTCCGGTTCAAAGCATGACTCCAATATCGTATCCAATTTATTCACTTGGTTTGGAGTTTTGAAATCATCAAACTTCATGCAACTAGACACTTTCTCCTAGTTGATTTGACTATTCCAATATTGAAATTCTTTGAGTAATAAATCTAGATCACCATTTTCCTAATTTACAATATTAAATCCTTCTTCCTGAGCAATACCATATACTATGTTGTTGGCAATTGTAGAAGCAATTTGATCTCTAATTTGAAGGTTTTTCCAATCGGCATAATGGTTTTTGACTGGAACCTTAGCATTGAAGCAGACTAATAGAAGATCTGAAGGTGGGTGGCTCTTAGTCATATCTAGATCATGCCTAGAAGAATCTAGTGCTAGCAGATCATGGGAATTTTTCTATTTAGTTAGTAAAACTTGTACATATGTTAAGACCAGTTGTAAAAGTGTAGATAGTTTGGATGTGGTAGAAAGATCCAAGCTCTGATTACCTGCTGAAGTGTGGGCACACTAAAAAGAGGCCATAGGGTCCTTATCATGGACTAGATCTGAAGGGGCATTGTGGGCACATAAATTAGGATCAATACTATAATCTGGATATACTTCCTAAACCTCATTGGTTAAATCTTGACATTGAGTGTTGAAATGCCTTTATCTTGGAACTTTTGAACTATTTGCTCATTCTGAATTATGATTGACTGGTCCCATGAACCCCATTGGGAATTTATAACCAAATGAGAGGGAAGAGTTTTTTGCATATCTAGCAGTAGACAAACTCTAGCATCCAGATGTGGTTGATCATATGGAATAAGATCATGTAATAGGAAAATTCCTAATTTGTTTGCAAGAATTTCAATGATCTGAGGGTCCTTATACTCTAGAGGTAGAGAGGGGAATACTGAAATCAGCATTTCATAGTTGAGTGTCAAACTAAATGTTCACCAAAATTCAATAAAACTTACATACTATCATCCCTTGAAGAAGACATTATATTTAATTTTATACTACCAACTGCAAAATATGGGAAATAACTAGATTTCTAAAATGAGTATTTAACACCAAACCTAGTAACAACTAAGAATCCTAAATAGGAAACATGGACAAGTCTCCAACGAATATTTCCATCCATGGGATAATTTAAAAAAAAAAATAGAATCACTCCACATCGATAATTGATAAATCCCTTACTACATCCACTACACATGAAGAATAGCCCCAACAAGAAAGGGCCTCAGAGGGGACCGATATATTCATTTCATCAGCATTATATGTCTCTTGTTGGTTGTCCAAAGTGTTCTCCACCATATTTAGCTCTAAGATATTCTTATAATCCATTTCCTTATAAGAAGGTCAGTATAAATCACATATGAGTTACTCTAGAGCCAACATTTTTATCCCCACAACCTCACCTAAATGGCTCCCAATACCACACACTGGACCACAAAATAGAGAATGAGTGACATGATCCCTATCATGTTGAAACAACAAAGCATATATAGAAGCCACCCTATTAAAAAATTGATTAGGCAATGGAAGACTTAGCTGGCCTTTATTACTAAACAAAAACCCCAAAGTAAAATGAAAATATTTGGCTTCAAAGCTTAGCTCAAAATTATAAAATGTCGGCACAAAAATATGGTGCTTTAATAGGAGATGATGGGAAAACAAACCCCCCACAAATCCATCCTCATGCTAGAGATTATAATTTAAAAGTATCTCCCTTGACACATTGTTTGGGTCCTGGGACAATATGAGGCCATATGCATTTCTCACATAAGGTGGACACAAATTTAAGGGTCTAAGTTAAGTCATAAACATTGGACACAAAGATGGAAACTAGTTACAAAGAATATAGGCCAAAATTATCATCAAAGACATGTTAAATCATCAAGTCCAGTCCCTCAAGAATTAGAAATGAGACCCTAAGATTAAGGAGAAAGTGTTCCATCCTATAGCACAAACAAACTAGACAAAATTCATAACTAGGGAATGATTTAGGAGCCACAAAGTTGGATGACCTCAAATTGCTCATTGTTCTTATCGTAACAATGTAGAGATACCAATTCAAAAAATGATTATAGAGGCACTCAAGATAAAATGACATAACCAAAAAAGGTACAATGACACTTTTATTCTTATTTCCATCTTATGTGAATAAATATCACATTGTCACTTTCCCTGAATATTAGTCTAAATCCGCACAAGCCTTCATACAAAATAGCTTTTGACACTCTTTCCTAATTGTGAAAAAATCCTTTTTTTTAAAAACGTGAATCAAATTTAAATCTCCCATACACTAGCATTGGAAATAGAAGGATTTATGATGCCATGATCTCAATTAAAGTACACCATTTTCAATGTCAAAAAACTACTTTCTAAATGTGATCTAAGATGATAATGTTCGATGTCATTTCATCTTTTCGTGTCTGCCTCAATCCATCAACACTATTGGAAATTACTATTTTTAACAATTAGATTTTCCCAGATCCATGAGAGGCTTTCTTGAGTAGCACGTTAACTATTGAGTAGCTTCCATAAATTTTAGGTGCTTGAGTAGCTGAACCTTATTAGTAGGACAATATTTATCCATGTCCATAAATATTTTCCCTTCATTTAAGTTTTTGAAGATCCTCTTCACAATTTCTTACTAATGAAGTTATTAGCAAGAAAATCAGATTGTCTTATGAGGAGAACTCAAGTATATAAGAAGATGGCTAGATCCCAGTTAAGAGTTAGCTGAGAAGAAAAAGTGTGCAATTATATGAATCAATATTGGTTGAAACATGAAAACAATATATTATACCTATAGCTTCAAGTTTTTTATTTTTTAATCTATTTTAACATAGAGGATTTAGCATTAAGTTTGCATGTTTTATTGTACTATAAGAAAGTGATTGCTCCAGATAAGGAAAAAAATTTGTATACAACCCTATAGTGCTGTAGTTTTTTATTTGTAAACAGTTGTAGAATGTTTTACTATAGAAATTTATATATAAGCTATTTAGTTTTAATAATAGAAAGCAAGATCTCTTGCATATTCCATCTTATTACTCTTCACTATCTCTATTTGATTCCACTACTTGGTTAGATACAAAGCACCCATATGCATGAATCCACCACTCTAACCTATCTAGGTAAAAATATAATTTGATTTTGGAAGCTAAGTATTTCCTATTTTTTGTTTTATTTTTCTTCAAAATATCTTCACATGGTATAAAAAATGATAAGTGCTTTATCCTATTCAGTTTGGGTATTTGTGTTTGTTGGGTATTTTGAAGTTATTGTGTAGGAGACATGGCTTGAGATGAGAGAATAGTTTGGCAGCAAGAAACATCCTTTAATGGATAAAACTATCATGTTTAGGCAAGAAAAATGAAGACCATCACGATAGAAAATGATTTGTGGGATCTTGTGAAGAATGGCTTCATACATACTTCAGATCCTACTTTTTTTACTTCCCCCACAAACAATTAGAATACTCAGTTGAGAGAGATATGAAGGAAAGATGCTATGACAATGAAAATTATTGAAGAAACCTTGACTAAGGCCTTATCCCCAAGAATAGTAGAAGCTAGTTATTCCAAAGAAGCACGGAATATTCTTGAAATCACATTCAAAGGGACTAATCAAGCCCATGTTGTAAATTTTCCAATTCTTCGAAGAGAATTTGAGTCTCTTCTTATGAAAGAGAATGATTTTTTTTCATAATTAAAAACACTCGAATCTCCACTTTGATAAATCAATTCAAAGCTAGTGGAGAAGAGATTGAAGAACAAAGAGTAATGAAGAAAATGTTGAGGAGTTTACCTAAAAAAATTGATACACTTGTGATTGCAATTGAAGAGTCTAAAGATATATCCAAGCTAATAGTTGATGAGTTGATGAGATATTTCTATACTCATGAGCACCGTATTAATAGGTCAACAATTTCTTTTGAAGATCTTGCTTTCAGAGATCAAGCCAATGCAAGAGGTAGAGGATAGGAAGAAACAATTCTAGATGTGGTTCTAGAGAAAGATGATGTGATAGCTCCAAACAAAGAAATGTTGAAGGAGTTGGCCAAGAAGGAGCAAGTAACTCTCAAAATAGCCCCCAAGGAAGAAGGAGAAATAATAATTCAAATAAGAGCAATGTTGAAAGCTATTATTGTTCCAATTTTTTCCATTATGCAAATGAATTCTAGAAGAAATAGAGTGACCACACACAACATGTTGATGTTTCTAATGTAAACATTAGAGAAAGAAATAATAATAAAACCTTCATCATGTGCAATAATGGTGAAGAAGGTAGCCTTGAAGTTTGATATTTGGATAGCAATTGTAGTAACCACATGAGTGACTTAATGAAAGTCTATTTTCTTTTATTGATAATAAATATAAATATAAAATTAAGATGGGGAACAATGGAATTGTTCCTATTGTGGGAAAAGGATCTATTATGATCTGTACTAAGCAAGGAGAAAAGAAAGAAATTTAGAATGTTTACTTTACCCCTAGTATTAAGCACAATATAATGAGTGTTGGACAACTCATTCAAAATGGATACAAAGTGTTGTCAAAAAATAACAAGTGTTTCATTCATGAGAAGGATGGCAGCAAGAAAGTTGTTGTAGCATTTCAAATGAAAAAGAACTAGATGTTTCCATTAAATATTGAGACATGTTTTAGCTCTCAATCTATTGTTGCACCTCCCAAGAAAATATATACATAAATACAAAAGAAATAATATTTTAAAAGCATGATTGAAGACCCCTCCAAGTTATGGAATTTAAGGTATGGACATCTTGGTTATGTTAGTTTGAATTCTTTACCCAAAAAAAAAATTGGTAGATGGTTTGTCAAGTAATGCAAAGTCTAGTAGCAAGTGCGAGGCTTGAATTTTGGGTGAGAAACATAAGGTAATTCCACAAGAGCTAGAGCACCATTAGAGTTGGTGTATACTAATTTTGTAGGCCCTATTCACGTTACTTCTATAAGAGAGACTACTTATATTTTATGATCTCTATTGATGATTTCATTTGTAGAATATGGGTATATTTTTGTAAAAAAAATCTGAAGCTTGTAATGGTTTTTTAGAATTTAAACCCCAAGCTGAAAAAGAAAGTGGACATTACACTAGAGTACTAAGGTTGGATAAAGGAGAGTATATGTCTAATACTTTCATGAAGTTTCAAGTAGGAAAAATGGCATAAGGAAGGACCAAATAGCCATTTATACCACACAAAAAAATGGAGTGGCTAAAAGAAAGAATAGAAATATCATTGAGATAGAAATAAGTATGTTAAAAGAAAAAGGTCTCCCAACTGAATATTGGGAGGAAGCTATAAAAAAAATAGTTTATTTGAGAAATAGAAATCTTTAAAAAAAGTTCTTTGTAAGATACCTATTGAGGCATGCACAAGGAATAGATGGAAAGTTGAAAAATTGAGATTGTTTGGGTGTGTAGCATATGCACATTTGCCAAAGGAACAAAAACAAAAGTTTGATGATAAAGGTGAGAAGTGTATTTTCACAAGTTATAGTTTAGAATCTAATGGATCTAGTGTTAGGATTAACAATGGACATAAATAATAGTTATATGCCAATATAATAAATATCAAAAAATAATAAAGTGAGCAAACGAGAACACAAGACACACAAATTTAATGTGGTTCACCCAATCCCTAGGATAAGTCCACCAACAAGAAGTCCTATTATTATTATCTTATGATTACTGTCTGCAATCCCTTATAGCTCAATACCACTATAAGAATCTACAATGTCACCATACATTATGAAATCCCTAACCCTAGGACATTTTATACAATATTTTTCTATTTACAAAAAATAGGTTTAGAATAAGTTGTCCAATAGGAAAATAGGAGCCAATGCCTTTTAAAATATAAGGTCATTTTTGGCTTCAGAGGTGGTGCTCCAAAAAATCCCCACAGGGGCATTGCCCCTAGATCCCACCCTAGGACCCCGTAGGGGTGTTGCCCCTTAGCCCCATCTTTAGGGTGTTGCCCCCAAACCCCCATAGAAATAATCTAGGGAGAAACCACACTATATAAACCTTCAAATCTAATTAGGCTCTACATCACAACAATCTCCCACTTGGAGAGTGATCAAACTCCACAATAATAACCTCCTAGTTGGAGACTAATCATAGCACCACTAAACTTGTAGCTCCCACTAGAATATAAAATCACCCTAAACTTTGTTATTATTTTATTTTGTTCACTCTAGAAGACCAATCAAAGCTAAAGAGGAGTTCAACTTTTCCCTTTTTACTATCTTGGTAAACATATCTATTGGATTATCATTTATATGTATCTTCTCTAGCTTTAATTATCCATCATCCAAAAATGACCAAATGAAATGGTACCACAATTGTATGTATTTTGTCTTGGAATGTAGAGCATAATTCTTCACAAGATGAATGACACTCTAGTTATCTGTAAACAAATAATTATCCCTCTATGGGTGTCTCAATTCTTCCATGAAGAATTAAAGCCATACCATCTCATTCACTACCTCTATAATAGCAACATACTCTGTCTCTAGAGTGGATAAAGCATTAACCTTCTACAGCTAAGAAATCCAACTCACTACTATCCCACCAATAATAAATACATAACCTGTAGTACTCCACTTGGTATCAATATCCCCTACCAAATCTAAGTCAACATAGCCCTACAAAATAGTAGTAGAGCCCCAAAAATGTAAATATTTACAGGATGTTCCTCTCAAATATATGAGAATCCATTTAACTACATTCCAATGCTCAAGCCTTGGATGACTCATATACCTGTTAGCAACTCCCACTACATGTGTAAAATCTGACGTAGTACATACCATGAAATACATTAAGCTTCCTAAACTTGAAGTATAAGGTGCCTTGGAAATTTTAGCCTCCTCTTCTAGTGTCTTTGGATGCATCTCCTTAGTCAATTTCAAATGACTAGGTAAAGGTCTGTTAAAAGCTTTAGCATTCTCTATAGAGAAACAATGCAAAAATTTATCAATATGATCAACCTAAGATAATGTCAATTTTATGTTCTTTCTATCTCTACAAATTTTCATACCAAGGATTTCTTTGCTGCCCCCAAATCATTCATAGCAAATGAATATGCTAATTGTTGTTTTAACCCATTAATGTGATCCATGTTAGACCTAGCTACAAGCTTATCATCACCATATAACATAAAATAATTTAGTTGTCATCATCTAACCTCTTCAAATAAATATAATGATCTAAATCACACCTACTATATCCATGGTGATGCATAAAATTGTAAATTTGTAGATACCATTGCCCAGCCACTTTCTTCAAGCTATATAAACTTTTTTACAATCTACAAACTAAGTTCTCCTTACCCTTGACTTGAAATCCTTGTGGCTGTACCATATATATCTCTTCATCAAAATCACCATGAAGAAAGGATCTTTTAACATCAAGCTGCTCCAAATGCAAATCTTTAGCAGCCAAAATACTAAAAAATAGTACGAATAGAAGTCATTTTAACAACAAGAGAAAATATCTCATTAAAGTCAATGTCATTTTTCTAAACAAATCCTTCTACCACTAGCTTGGCTTTAAATATTTTACTATCTCCATCCTCATATTCAACCTATAAACTTATTTATTTTGTAAAGCTCTCTTACCTACAGGCAACTTGCATAAATCCCATGTCTTATTTTTCAGCAAAGAGTCTATTCCTTCTTTCATTACAAACTTGCACTAAATATTTGTATCTACCTCCACAACTTCATCATAACAATTAGGTTCACTAGTATTAGTAAGTAAAATAGAATACAAAGAAGGAGAATCTCTCTAGAGGTCAACTTAGCCTTATTGACCATCTGACATTCACTTCTTGGTGTGTGGTATTTATTTTTGTAGTTTTTTTAGACCATGAGGAACTTGTAGAACATCATCTTTTGGAGTATCATCTAGCACTAAATGATCATTTTCTTTCTTCTCATGCTATCACAAATAGATCTTTGTACAATACTTTCTCATTGAATATGACATACCTACTTATTTTAATTTTACAAATTTCAAAATCCCAAAGCCTATAAATAAATTCATTAATACCATATCCAAAAAATACACATTTATTTGACTTAGCTTCCATCCTGATTCTATTTTCAGATTCAATGTGAGAAAATACCTCACAACTAAAAGTTTTGAAGAAAGAGTAAATCACCTTCTTATCAGTCCATGCTTCCTCTAAAATACCACAACCCAAAGTAGTAGAGAGACCTCTAATAATAAAATATACAATAGTATTGATATCCTTCCCCTACATGTTTAAGGACAACCTATCATGCAACCTCATGCTCCTTCCATGCTCCATTATTGTCATGTTCATGTGTTCAACCACTCCATTTTCCTATTGAGTCCTTAGAATAGTTTTCTATGATCTTTGAATACCATTATTGAAGTAATAATCTGATCATAATGTCAAACAATTTGTTGTATTATGATCGTTATGACATTATGATCAGACATATGCACCTATTGCAATGATGGAAATTGTGCATGTTGTCATAGAGATTGTAGCCCAACATAAGGGGAAGGTATTTCAAATGGATGTGAAGTTTACCTTCCTTAATGGTGTGTTGAAAGAAGAAGTCAATGTGGATCAGCAACTTGGTTATGTAGTTCTAGGTGAAGAAGATAAAGTATATAGGTTAAGAAAGTGCCAAGATCATGGTACAACTAGATTGATTCATATTTGTTGAGTAATGGTTTCAAAAAAAGTGATGGTGAGCCTACTTTTTACTTTAATGCAAAAGATGGTAAGTATTTAACTATTGTATTATATGTTGATGATCTTATTTTTACTAGGGATGATGATTTCCTTATTGATGATTTCAAACAAGCTATGAACGATGAGTTTTGTTACCATGCTTTTAGCACCTGCTTTTTAAACTTTGAAAATTGGCCCCATGAAAAGAATCTCCAAATCGTCCTAATGTTTTGGTTTATTTTTGCTGCTAATGATGATTTTGTAGACTTTATCTTGTATAGAAGGTGATGTTCTAAAGATATTTTGAAGTTGAATGTGAAACTCAAAGTCCAGTTCAAGGTTCAAGCTCAAGTTCAGGTTCAAGAACAAGAGTGATCAGTTTAGATATGCAGATCAAGGTGTTGAACTCAAATCCATATTACCATAATCAAATTTCAAGTTTTGAACATGCTTCACTTAGATTTTAGATCCAAGGTTCAAGTCCAGTTTAATGCTCCAAGTTCCCAAGTAGAGGCTTGGTTTAGGAAGCTATGGTTCAAGGTTCAGAGTCAAAATTTTAGTTTATGATTCATGACAGAATTCAAGTTTGAGTTTCAGTTCCAAACTTCAAGCTCATTGGTTCAAAAGCACAAGCACAAGATACAATTTGAGTCCAAAGGCACAATCATTAATACATATACATGGTTCATCTATCCATCATTCCAAAGCATTCATTTAAGTTCAAAGGTTGGGTTCTTTGGAGATTTGGTCAAAACACAAGGGAGAGTTATTGTGAAAATTTTGATATAATGGGTAACCTGATATGTGGCATGAGAAATCTAATAGTGAGATATTATATATATTGGTTAAGAAGATAATAAGGTTACAAATGTCAGCATGTAAACATGCACAGATCATATGATTTTTTTATACATATGTTAAATATGCATGATGCAAGTTTCAGATTATCATCTATGTATGTGTAGATAATTTGAAGTTATGCCCTATTCAACTTGATACCATTAGCTCATACTAAAATTCATGACAAAGCCTACATAGAGAAGTCTACTAGCTTGATTCGTATAAGATTGATATTGAATTTCAATATTTAGAATGATGATTCTCCTAACTCAATACAAACAAGGGGTTGATTCATTAACAAAAGGGTAATTGTGATATGTTTAGTAAAATGGAAATTGGCAAGAATTTGGTTGTCAAATTAATGGATAATGAAAGATATGAATTATTAGTACTAAGATTAAGAGTGGAATGCATACCAAACATTCAAACTGCTATGCACAACTCCTATTCTAGCCATTCATTTATCTTGTGAACCCATGATATGTTACTAGTTTGATAAAAATAGATACCCAACCAAAGCATTAAGTCATCCATGCAATGTAGTTATAGCGGTTGGTTCCTTAGTTATCGACATAAAATGGTTTAGATGCAAAGGCATAAAGTCTATGAATTTTTTGACAGAATTTCCTAAGCTTGGTCTTCTAATCTCATGGAAAACCTCAAGTTTACCAAGAGTCAAAGCTCTTAAAGAACATAAGAAAAGAAGGGTGAGAAAATCACCCCTTATGTAATACCTGCCGCATGGAATGAAATACCAAGTATATTGGAACTAAAAAGATAATGAGGATAAGAGACACATCCCCAGTATCCAATGAGAGTTGCAGATGGCATATGGAAAGAATTATTTGTTTAGCAGACCGTGGGCCACCATCCCATACTAGTTAGGAAAAATTGACTTGTCAAAGCATCAATCAATGAAGGAGATAACATTCCAATCAAATACACACTCAACTTGATTCTCAAAGGATGGAAGCTCTGTCACCTTACCTTGAACTATAGTTAAGGCACAATTTCTGTTTGTGAACTCTAATACTTTGATTGCCAAGGTAATCAAGCAGTAATAATAACTGGATAGACCAAGAATTCCAAGCTATTTTTATTGGAACTGTTAGCATCATCATGAAGAAACTTAAAATCAAATTTTGAACTTCATCTCTTTATGAACTAAAGGAGTCTCCATAATCTTTCTCTAATAAAACAAGCTCTCATGGTAACTGTGTATCAATAGGACCCAATAAAGTGGAAAGCTCATTGCAAAACCAATATATGATAAGATGGTGGTTGAAGTACCTAATGGCTAACATGTATCCTTTATCGACTCCATGACCAATTGGATCCAAAATGGATAGCGGGATTGAACAACCCTCTTGATACAAATGATAATCATCGGCAATAGAATAACATGAGAAATGCTCGTTATATCACATGTCAAGTATGTATGTGTTATGTGCACTTCATATAATAAACTCAAGCTAAGAAGATATCTATGATATCTAAATAATGTTCTTGAAACCAAACATTATAAGTTTTCCAAAATGCTTGCAAAGGGAGATGATGCACATGAATCAATTTTCATAACTAAAGAGAACTAATACAATGAGGAGATAAATATGCAAATGAAAGTCAAGCCATAGTTTCTTCTTTTTCAGTTCTAGATTTATGTTGTTATAGGAGGGAGAAGAATATTTTTTGAATGTACCATGTAGTGTAAAAATAAGACTTATTTTGTTTTCTGCATCTGATTGTAATGGTAGGGACAAAATAATTTTATAGTTATTTTTGTTATGTTTTAGATATTAAAAGGAACATTTGTATGTTAGATCTGGAGGTATGGATATTTATTTTCTGATAGAGCAAGACCTTATGGTCTTTTCTATCCTATTTCAAATATAGTCCCGTATTGTTGTCTTTTGCAAAATGATATGTTTGATTCTCTCTATTCTCTTCTAGTAATGCGAAAGACTCAATAGGTGGTCTTATGTCCATCTATTTATCTTTCTTTCATTATTTCATTGTAAACCTTGTAATCACATTCACTCCATGTTGATGGACGAATGCTAGAAATCCTTTATGTCTTCAGGTTAAAGATACGTGTTGTTATTTACATTCATTGAATATCCTTTCATGAGGGAGCTTTACCTCTCAATTTAGAGGAGAGTTATCAATCAATGATAAATCATCCAAATAAATCATCCAACTATTAGTACATTTTGTTCTTTTATTCGGGCATATCGAGTCATTGTCTACATTTCTCTTTGAGGGGCAAAATTTGTTTACTAACAAGTTTAAAATGACATATTTAGTTATCTTGAGATACTTTCTAGGAATAAAAGTTAAGAAAATGGATGATGGTATTTTCATTTCTCAAGAGAGGTATGCAAATCATATTTTAGAAAGGTTTAGAATGTATTTAACATTTAATGCATTTAACAACGACTAGGCCTAACATTATGCATGCAGTGAGTTTGATTTCTAGTTTTATGAAAAATCCAAACGACACTCATTGGTAAGAAGGTAAGAGAATCCCAAGGTATGTGAAAGGCACCAAAGGATATGGCAATTTTTATTTCCCTAAAATTTATTCTAATTTGGTTGGTGAGACAAATAATGATTAGGCTAGAAGCCTAGATGATAGAAAAGGGTACTTCTAGTTATCTTTTTCACATGGGTTCAAGTGTGATTTCTTGGGCTTCCAAGAAGCAACCCATAGTTTCCCAATATGCAATTGACGATGATTATAAAGTAGAAAATTAAGTAGTGTGTCAAGTGGTTTGGCTAAGAGGGATCTTTGCTGATTTTAAGGAAGAACAAGTGCAACCAACCACCATATTTTGTGACAATACTTTTTCCATTTCTTAAACAAAAAATTATATTTTTCATGGTAGAAATAAGAATATAGAAATAAAATATGATTTTATTCATGATTAGGTTGAAAATGGTGAAATACATATATACTGTTGCATGTCTAGTAGCAGCTAATAGACATCTTCACCAATTCTTCGAAGCATTGGAAATTTTTAGCAACGGAGGAAGATTTTAGGTGTAGTTGATCAAGCATGGCCATGTGTTTTTTAATTTTTTGATAGCTCAAGACAAAGGGGAGTGTTTGAATTTACTATTTTTAACAATTAGATTTGCCTAGATCTGTATGAGGCTTTCCTGAGCAACACATTAACTATTCAGTAGTTTCCAATAGCTTTAGGACCTTGAGTAGTTGAACCTTGTGAACAGGACAATATTTATTCATGTCCAAAAATACTATCCTTTTTTATACCATAAATTAGCAATAAAGTTTTTGAATCTCCTCTTCTCAATTACTTAGTGCTGAAGTCATTAGCAAGTAAATCAGATTATCTTATGAGGAGAACTCAAATATATAAGAAGAGGGCCACATCCTAGTTACAAGTTAGAAGAGAATAGAAGCCTTGAAAGTATATGCAAAAACATTGGCTGAAATAGGACAACAATAGATTGTACTTGTATCTTAAAGTGTTTTCTTTTGTACTCTATTTTAATAGAGAGGATTTAGCAATAGCTATATATTCTATATTGCAGTATACAACAATGATTGCTCTAGGAAAGGAGAAGTTTTGCATACAGCCCTATAGTGCTGGTTTCTTTTTAAATTTGTAAATAGCAGTAGAAATTTTTAATATAGAATTTTATGTATTAGTTTGTTACTATTATTAATAGGAAGCATGGTCTCTTGTATACTCCATCTTATTACTGCTTGTTTTCTCTGTTTGATTCCATTGCATGGTTGGATACAAAAGTCATTTGGGTAAATATCTAATTTGATTTTGGAAGATAAGATTTTGGTATTTGTTGTTATCTTTTGCTTCTAAAATATTCACAAACAACCCTTAGACCTCTCGTGTGTGAAATCTTTGCTGAAATCATGCAAGTTATTCATGGGAGATTACAAGAGTGCCATAAAATGCCTCTTAATTAGTTATCCCACTATACTATTAGTACTATCCAACTATTCCTTCAAGCATGATCCCATGTGGTTAAATCAAACACCTTACATCAACTAATGGTAAATATACAAACTATTTGTGACAAGTGAATATGCCTTACACCATATCAACTAATTCTGAATTTCCATGTCAATTATATCAAAGAATTTTGATGAATTCTCTTTCTTTGGTACTATGCATTCATCCCCAATATCAATGGCATAGTTAACTCCACAATAAGCCACCATGTTACCTTCTCAATAAACATGCAAAATAATTTAATGATATTTCTTTCTAATAATCTTTAGCAATATTGAAGAGTGTATTCCAATTTCTAATTTCTGCATACCATTGTTTGAAGAGCATTTACAATTAATTGGGAGTCTCCCTCAATAAAAATTTGATCCACATCAATAAATAGTTTGGAAACAAAAATCTATTCAATAATGTTAGAGTTGAGAGGGTACTTTTTTGGGTATAGTGAAACCTCAAAGGCATATAGTATTTTTATCCTTGGTACCAAAAGAATTATTTTCAGACATGATGCTAAGTTCATGGAGGACAAGGCATTTAGAAGTTCTAGAGATTCGCTAGCTAATGATCAGAGTGAGCAGCTAGCAGAAGCTCCAAGGCCTAGTTAAGGGTAGAAAAGCACAAGTATAGTTACTAGTACAAGTTTAGGCTTAGGTTGTGAAGTTTCATAGAGCATGGAGCAACAAGTGCAATAGGAAATGTATCTAGAAGAGTTAGAGGTTGATATTTCATCCTCCACAATTGGTAGTAGGAACTGTGAGGTCCAAGATACACAAAGGGATACTTAGGAGTTTGTGGGAGCTCCTAAAAGGAGTACTAGAGAGCAGAGACATCTAGTAAAGTTCAATGACTATGTGGCATTAGTTAGTCAGTTGGTAGATAGTCAACCTTCTAGCTATCAAGAAGCTACATGACATTAGGTATGACAGGATGTTATGGTTGAGGAGTATAACTTAATTATGTAGAATGATGTGTGGGAGGTAGTGCCTAGAGCAATAGGTAGAGTAGTAGTTGGATCACATTGGATCTATAAGAAAAAGCACGGTATAGATGGTAGCATCGAGAAATAAAAGGAAAGTTTCATGGACAAGGTGTTCTCTCAGAAGGAGGGAATAGATTACGAGGAGACATTTTCTCCAGTGGTTAGTATACTTCTATATGAGTTATGATCTCATTTGCAACACAGATGGGATGGAAAATCCATCAGATGGATGTTAAGACAACATTCCTTAATAGTGAGTTGAAGGAGGAGGTATACATAAAGCAACCAAAAGGCTTTGTCGCACACAACAAAGAGACCCACGTGTTTAGATTGAAGAAATCCTTGTAAAAACTCAAGCAGGCTTCCAGAATGTGGTATGAATGCATTGATACATACTTGTAGGAAATGGGCTTCATGAAGATTGAAGTGAATGCTAACCTCTACTACTTGGTGGTTGGGAGTGAATTTCTCATTCTTGTTCTTTATGTGGATGACATGTTTCTTATAGGTGGACAAGGGCTCATAGAATATTGCAAGAGGGACCTTGTAGAAGAGTTTGAGATGAAGGATTTAGGACTTATGCACTACTTTTTAGGCATGGAGGTGTGGTAGGTAGATGGAGAGATTTTCCTTGGTCAAGGGAAATATTGCATTGAAATTTTAAAGAGATTTGGGATGGAGGATTACAAAGCCACATGTACACCCATGATCATGAATTAGAGGAAGGTAGATAGATATAAGGAAAAGGATATAGATCCCATTTTATATAGGTGGTTGATTGGTTTTCTTATGCACTTGGTCAATAGTAGGCCAAATATTGCATTTGCAGTGAACTCTCTTAGTCAGTTCATAGTTGAACCAAAGATAGTGCATTGGATAGTACCCAAGCATGTACTACATTAATTGCATGGTACAGTTGAGTATGATATCAGATATTTTTGAGGTGGAGGTATTAGTTTGATAGGCTATACTAACAGAGATTGGGCATGAAGCACAATGGAGAAAAGGAGCACTTCAGGGTGTTGTTTCAATTTGGGATCAGGAGTTGTATCTTGGTTCAACAAGAAGAAAAAAATTGTGGCTCTAAGTTTAACAAAAGTAGAATACATAGCAGCAAGCATGGAAACATGTGAAGCTATATGGCTTCGAAAGTTGTTAGTAGCCTTGTTTGGTAAGAAGGTTGAGACTACTATGATACACTGTGATAATTAGAGTTGTATCAAGTTGTCTAGGAATCTATTATTTCATGATAGTTCTAAACATATAGACATCAGATATCACTTCATCAGAGATTGTGTTCCATGAGGGGTTGTTTAGCTACAATACATACCAAACATTCTGACTAAGGCATTGGGGAAGGAAAAATTCATCATCTTCAGAGATAAGTTAGGTGTCATGCAGAACAACTTCCTCGGTAAGAGGGAGTGTTAGTTTTGGTAGCTTGGACAATTGTTTGTCCATATGTAGTTAATTAACAAATAATTATTTTTCTAACTAAATTGTTAGAGTTAGGACAAATATATGTTAATTAATTGGCCACTTTTGGAAACAACTAGAAACCAACTTAGTTAGGGTTGTTAAATTTTTTTTAATCTCAACCATCAATTGAGAATCAATCTTTGCTATTGGTTTTCCAATAGTAGTAGTATGAAAGGGAGTTAGGTGCATTTGGAGAAGCTTGAAGAAGTTTGTAGAAGCATTTGCAGTGTTAGAAAATGAGTTTGTAGTGATAGAAAATAGTCTTGGAGTGTTAGCAAGGGTGCAGTGATATTGTTGGGGATAACAATAGAGGAATATTAGCAGGAGAAATTAGGAGGTTATCTGAGTTCTACCAGTGAGGGGCAAGGAATTTTGTATCTCTTAATTTTCTGAAGCTAATATAATTTCCTCATCTATAGAATTGGTTTTCCCTTAGGGGTTTTTCTAGGGATGATTTGTCCAAAAATATTGTGTTCTTTGTGTTGTGAATTTCTTTCCATATTTTATCAGTGAATTTGCAGTTGTGTTATTTTTTGATAGTTTAATAATCATTTAAGAGAGGAGAATAATAATCAGTGATTGCAATAGGAATTTTCATTACTGTTGGTTGGCTGAAATATTATATCCTACAAGTTTTTGTTTAGAAAAAGATATTAACTTCCCTCTCTCAATCTGATAACTCCATACCGCTCTTAAATTCAAGGTTTTTCATATGAAGCACATCAAGTCGATTTATAATCATTTGAGCTTAAAAAGTGTCCTTGATGAGCACAAACTAATTCAAAAAATAAGTCAAAAATTTTAACAACATAACATGCATGGAATGGTTGTAGCATATACAAAATCATTATTTATGGAAAATTGAGAAGCATATTTATATATTAAAAGATGTCATGCTAGAAATAATTAATCCAGGTCAATCTATGCTATAATCTTTTTTTTTAGCCTACAAAGGATAGCTAACATTTCCCCTTTATCACTCCCTCCCTTTTATTAAAAAAATCCTCTCTATCTTCTTATGAAACTTATTGTTTTAAAAAATATGACATTATAGTCACTATTCACATTATCTTATATCTACCTAATCCTAAATAGAGATATATTTAGTTCTATGCCTATAATGTTGGCAATATCTAGAATTTGTATACTTATGTTATCCTTCCCAAGTATTTTACTAGATACATACATATTTGATTTCCAACTAGTTATCATTTTAATGAGACAAGTTGATTTATTTATTTATTGTTTATTATTAGAATACACAGTTTGTGTTCCAAAATATTAGTTTGTAATTTTGTTAGCACAACTATCCATTTAGTAGCAATATAGTTCAATAAAAGTTAGAATATCATTTATGGCCATATGCTCTTTCTTATTTCTACTATTCATTATTCAGTTATTCCATAGAGACAAAACTCAAGTATTAATGTTTATCACTAATAAATTTGTACAATAATCTTTTGTTCATACTAAAATACTTGTTTCAATAGGTGAGAAATTTATCAATATTTTAGCTCCACATATATGTAAAATAAATATGCATAACTATATTTGTAAAGTCAAAGATAATATTCTAGCTGAATTATACAAATTATATCTACAAGCTTCATCATAATAACACACACACACACACACACACACACACACACATATATATATATTCAGATATGAATTTTTATACTCATGTTCTCCTTCCAAAATATTTTACTAGATATATACATATGTAATTTCCAACTACTTATCATTTCAATGAGACAAGCTGATTTATTTATTGTGTGTTTTTTAGTAGAATGCATAGTTTATGTTCCAAAATTTTACTTTATAATTTTGATAGCACAATTATCCATTTAGTAGCAATAATATAGTTCAATAAAAGTTAAACTACCATTGTGTAGTTTGTTGGGAACATCAATAATATAGTTCAATAAAAGTTAAACTACCATTATATAGTTTGTTGGGAATTATTCCCATTTGTATTATGCAGCCTATACTTTTATACTTTTGTATCTTCGACTAGCAAAAACAATATTGTTTATCCAAAGGTCATCGTAAAATTTTCTATTGAAACAAACGATTGATATTTAATTCTTATTTTCCATTTATTAGCTCAAAACTTTTAGAAAAATATTTTCCTTGGCTCCAAAGCTAAATCATACTCACATGGATTTGACCCAAGAAGTGTTATCATAATCGAAACTTGGATCAAGAATGATGCTGCATATCTTATCAATATTCATTAAATTGAAGGAAATGAGTAGACTGATACTTGAATAGCTCATGGATTTGTATATTCTCATAGGTTGCACCTCTATTGACATCTAGTAGAACTAGCTAGCTTGCAAAAGAGGAAAAAATTGATCTTGATTAAGCTACTCTCAACCTTCAACACTTGTTCTCGCCATGCCTACCAAATGCAAGGACTAGTGCTACACACAACCCTTGTTAAAAAAAGGTTGTAACTGTCTAGAGTAGTGTACCACATCTATGTCCATTAAATGTTGCAATAACTTTTTAGGTGCTCTAGTCAACTGTCTTAATGTTGAGAATTTTGTGTCAACCTTGCAAGCTCTTTTTCCAGAAAACTCTAGAAAATTGTAGCTGAAAAAATCTAGAAAGTTTTTAGAAAACTCTAGAATTTGTTTGTGGTAGGTTTTCACATATTTATGAGTTGGGAAAAGGTGTATGAGTTGTTAAAAATGCATCTAGTCTCTAGAACAATGTAGAAGGGCTATTTTAGAGTGTAAACAACTCATTATATGATTTTTATGGGGGTCTAAACTAGAGGACAAAATTATGGATGAAAATGGTATTCTTGGAGTTACAAATTACAAGTGGATAATATGTGGTATGGTTGTTTTGCCCATGGTTTTGGCCCATGGTTTTTTAAAACCACAAATATTTTTCAAGTGGCAAATCACTATAAAAGGAGAGCTTGGGGAGGTGTATGAACCATCGAGTTCAATTTGCAAGACTGGTGCTAGAAGGAGTCTCTTTGAGTCCAAGTCTGAGTTTGAGTTGTGGTGATGTCCTCCTATAAGAACTTGCATTGCAAGTGTATTGTAATCTTCCAAATTTGAGAATGCATTGTGCGGGTCTTGGAGGGTGGGGTTTTTGACCCAGAAGGGTTTCCCCATAGTAATCATTATGTTATGTGTTCATTGTTATTTTGATTATGTTATTATCCATTTCTTGAGATCTCTAAAATAGTTAGTCAAATTTGCATAATCATCCTATCAAAGATTAGTTTAGGAAGTGAGTTCATGCACCTTTGCTTCCTTGCAAGTGGTATTAGAGCTTGGCAAGTTTTGGTTCTATTTGTTGGGTACAGGGTTTTTTGAGCTAATCAAGGTTTGAGTGGGAGCTTGTGCAAAGGTTTTTATTTGTGTTGTAGGATTGCAAAGATGGAAAGCACATTAGGGGGGATTGATGTAGAGAAGTTTTTTGGCATAAACTTTGAAATGTGGAAGCTAAAGATGGAAGATCTATTGATTGATCGAGATCTATGGGATGCAGTTGATGAAAAGATGTTGAGGCCCACAAATCCAACATCAGCTGCATAGTATGATGTGGCAAACAAAAAATCTAAAGGTCTCATCAGATTATGTCTTACAGATCATATACCAATTAATATCCATGAAGAACCTACCACAAAGAAGCTTTGGAAGAAGCTTAGTGGGATCTATCAAGCGAAATCTCTTGTGAATAAGATTTTCTTGAGAAGAAGTTGTATTCCTTGAGAATGGAAGAAGGTCGACAAATTTCATAGCATCTTGAAAGTTTTAATATGTTTGTGACTTAGTTGACCTCAGTTGGGGAGTGGATGAATGAAGAAGAAAGGTGTCAAATATTGCTATGTTCATTGCCAAACTCATGGGACAGCCTTGTCATGGCCATAGGGAGCACTTCAGTTGTCTTGAAGATAGAGGACATTGTTGGTTCTCTACTTTCTGAAGAGATGAGAAGGAAGGTATCTCTCAATGCCAAAGAGGCTTTGAGTGTTCAAGGAAGACCAAAGGAAAGAGGCAAGAACAAGAAGCAGCACAGTTGTTCTAAGTCCAAGAATAAGGGGAGATCAAAATCTTGTGGTTAGTCCAAGGCAATCTATTGGAATTGTGGTAAACTTGGACACTTTTGAAAGGACTGCAAAGAGGAAAAGAAAAAGAAGAAGAAGCAAAATTCTAATTCTTAGTCCAAAAAGGAAGATGGAGATGCTTTCATCATAGCCTTGGCCACTCATGTAGGTGCCAATGCATGGTTGATAAACTGAGGTGCATCTTTTCACATGACTCCTAATAGAAATTGGTTTAGTAAATATGAAAAGTTTGATGGTGGTAAGGTGTGTTTGGTTGATAATTTCTTGATATTGTTGGTTATGAAAGTATTAATGTGAATTTTTTTGATGGTAGAATTAGAAAATTTGATAGTGTCTTGCATATCCTGGGACTAGCAAGGAATTTTTTAAATGTTAGTAAACTAATAGATGCAGGTGTGCGTGTACAATTTTCTAAAGCATGTGTGAAAATGGTGAGAGGTGCTATGGTAATAGCAAGAAGAAGTAGATTGGGTACATTCTACCAGCTTGATGCATGCATGATTGAGTGCAATAGTACTTATGATAAGATTGTGAAAGGACTACTTTGTTGGAGAAGGAAAGGGTTTCTCTTTCAATAGATGGTCATGGTTTTTGGGTACCAAAGGGTACTCTATCTACTAAATCAAAGTTACCTGCAGAGAAGGTCCTATGTTATGGCACTGGAGACTCAGCCACATGGGTGAGAAAGGTCTGCAAACCTTAAAGAACAAAAACCTTGTTGATGGGTTGAATGACTGCAATCTTGATATTGATTTTTGTGAGCATTGTATCTATGGTAAACAAAACCATGTTTAGTTTTACTCAAGTTCTCATAAGTCCTCATGTATTTTGGATCTAATCCATTTGGATGTATTTGGACCAGTTGATGTTCCTTCTATTGGTAGATCATTTATTATGTTTCTTTCATTGATGATTTCAGTAGAAGAACATGGGTTTATTTTCTTAGAAGTAAAGCTGAAGTTTTCAATCTTTTCAAAGAATTTAAGGCAATGGTTGAGTTGTAGACTAGAAAGAAGATAAAGTGTTTGAGAACTAATACTAGTGGTGAATATTGCTCAATTTTTTTGACACATTTTGTAAAGATTGTGGTATTAAAAGAGAGAAGACAACTCCATATTCTCCAGAGAAAAATGGAGTTGCAGAAAGAATGAATAGGGCCTTGATGGAGAAGGCTAGGAGTATGATGAGTAGAGTTGGATTGGAACATAAGTTTTGGGCTGAAGTTGTAGCCATTTCCTCCTACCTGATAAATAGGTCTCCTACATCAGCTCTTATTGATAAGACACCAAAGGAAGTGTGGTTGGGCCATAAGCCTTCACTTAGACATTTGAGAGTTTTTCATTGTGATGCATATGCTTGTAGACACTTAAATTTGATTACATAAATAGGTAATATTATTTAGTCATCTCCTAAGACATTACTAATTAAATATTTATTATTTAATTATTTAATTGCCATTCCCTAGTTAATTAATTAATTAAATTAACTGTAGTCAAATTTATAAAATCAAATGATAACCGAAAATCAATTTATCAATTAAATCCCTATTCCTCTATTAAATTAAATAAATTCCCAAACCTATTTAACTTAATCCCATATCCTCATTTTATTAAATAAATAATTTAGTAAAATATCCAAACCCCTAACACATCCCTAAGACCTACCTTTATCCCTAATCCAACCCATTCCCCATACTAACCTCACTTAGCCTCCTAACTAACCCATCCCATCAAGCTAAGCCACTTGCCCCCTAACCCCCTTCCTAAGCTAATCCTAATCCCCCTCCTAAACATGTGCACAACTTTAAGCAAGGGTTAAGATTTACTAACCCAAGCCAAAGTCAACAATCTCACCCTCACTCTCACCCTCAAGCATATATGGCTCTTACACAAGCATTAAAAGCTCTTACAAAGCTCTTACAAAGCATTTATGAAGTCCTTATCTCTTGAGCCTCCTTTGTTGACTATTCATCTTTTCCTTCCCTCCATCCAATCAGCTTGTGCCATGTGTCACCTCCTAATTGGCTCCAAACTAGCACAATCCATGTGCTTCCTTTTAGGACATCATAGCCCTCCATAAGATTTTCCCAATCCTTGCATCCCAACCATTCATCCCTCTACCCCTTAGCCTATAAATTAAACCCTCTCCCTTCACAAATATAATCCACTTTTCATGCAAAGTTATAATGTTATTTTGAGAGCCTAGAAACTACCAAAATACCATCATAATGTTGAAATCCCTCCATACCTCCATTGTTGAAACTCTCATCAATACACACACTTGATAATCACCCATCCACTTGAAGCTTGAGAATACATCTCCATCCATCAGGGACATATCCACTTCATCATGCATTATACCATAAGGAGCCTACCATTCTTGGTTTTCCCTCTTTCTTGGTGATAACCTTGGACCTATCATAAGTGTTAACTATTTAGTTGTGTGAACACTTTCGTTATTAGTTAGTATTCCATATTGCACTACTAGATTAGGTGATACAATGTTCATGTGCCAAAGGAGAAGTGGAAAAATTAGACAACAAAGCTATCAAATGTATCTTCAACAGATATAGTTATGGTGTGAAAGGATACAAGCTTTCGGATCCTATTACACAAAAGGTATTTTACTCCAGAAGTGTTATTTTTAGAGAAATTGAGCCTTCTTCTATTATAGTGCAACTAGAATAGATAAAATAAAATAAAGATGTGATTCAACTTCCTATTACACCTGAGAAAGTTGAATCGAGGCCCTTAGAAAGACAAGTTGTTGAAGAGAGCTCTACAAGTTCTAAATCATCATAGGAAGAGGGAGAACCTGATCATGAACCTAAATCTGAACTAGATCTTGTTCGAAGGTCTAGTAGATAGAGGAAAGCACCAGAAAGGTATGGATATTCTCTTGATGATTGGATGTTTAAATTTTCTTTGAATGCTAATATTGATGAACCAAACTTTATAGAAGAGGCTCTTGGTAGCTATGGAAGAAGTGATGGTAGCTCTTAAGAGGAATGACACATGAGACCTTGTACCATTTCCTAAAGGACAGGAACCTATTGGTTTTAAATGGATGTTCAAAAGGAAGATGGGTTTAGATGGAAGCATTGAAAAGTATAAAGCACGATTGGTTGCAAAAGGTTACTACAAAGTTGCAAGAATTGATTATGGTGAATATTTTTCTCCTATAGCAAAAATGACATCCATCCAATTTTTACTTTCTATTGCAGCAACTTATGATCTAGAAGTTGAGCAGATGGATGTGAAGATAGCTTTCCTTCACAGAGATTTGGAGGAATAAATTTATATGACACAACTAGAGCACTTTGTGGTGAAAGGTAATGTTGGAAATATAGATGGAGTAACTGAGGTGGGGACAGAGGGGGGTGAATCAGTTACCACAAAAAAAATCCACATATCCCTTAGATCTGATAAACTAGTTACTGTTGTCACTCGGTAAACATACAGAAAAATGTTGTAGCTTGGTAGATGTAGTGTATGTTAACTTATTACTAATATTTAAACTTTCATAGTGATTAACATGCAAACATAAAATAAATAACATGAACACATGAGACAGCCGATTTAACGTAGAGACCCAATATGGGAAAAACTACCAAGTAACTAGCTAGTGATTTTCACTCTTCTGAAGTGAGCCCTATTAGGAGCCAACCTAGTAAAAGGTTACAATACACATTGTTAGATGTGACCTTGTTAGAGGATTTAATCATCCAGTTAGGAGTGGCCTTGCTAGAGGTTTTTAAAAAAATTCAATAGAACTATCACCTTGTTAGAGGATTTACAAATGGCTATTAAACAAACTCTACAAAGAGATTTTTGAATAACTGCTACAATGGTGAGAAAGTAACAATCAAGTGACTTGAATGAGATACAACTAAATTGCTAATATAGATCTCTGTTCTACTTCAATAGATCCTTCCTAATCAAATATAACTTTGCTGCTCCTCAAGGATATCTGACCATCCTTCAAAGTTTTCTCACACTTTCTTCTTCAATCAATACACTTGCATGCTCGCTCATTCATACATTTGAATTCTCAATTTGACCTTTCATATATACCTTTCAGATTATAAAATCAGCCCAATTACAACTTACAATTACTAATAATCATTACCTCAGTCGGCTAAAAACATTACTTCAAATAATTAGACTTTATTTCTCAGAATAACAAAATCCTTCATTAGCTGACCCTGCTCGGTAAACACTACTACAAATGATTTCCTGTGTTATCCTTCATTAACAATGTAAGCTCAGTTAACACTGATTTCCACCACAAAATCCTTTAATGCCCGAGTGAGCTTGGTAAAAAGTGTCTATGCAGATTTATGTTCACGAATGCTTGGTAGACTCTAAAATTTTCTTTGATGACCAATTGAGCTTGGTAGACACTAACAATTTCCTTGCTCACCAATTGAACTTAGTAAACACTCATTGATAACTGATATTACATTTGTGTAACATCAAAGACAACACACAATTGGACAATTGTATCCAACAATCTCCCTCTTTGGCATTGATGGAAACACAACATGTCATAGCATAATGAAATTTGAAAACAAGTCTTGTCTTGATAAAAAATTTCTCCCTCTTAGATTTTATGCTACAAACTTCACTAATGCAGTAATCTTCCTCTGTGAAGGAATTACAAAGCTTCTTCTCCAAACAACAAACTCTCCCTTAATTCAAATTTTAGAAAGATATGATGATAAATTCTCCCTCTTTGACAAAAAAATGCCAAAGAAAACACATACCAAATGAGTAACAATGTACTTTAAGTATTGATTCATATGTAGTGTTCCCATGACTATTCTGCATCAACTGATAGGTCTTCAACTTGGTTCCTATTGATGCATCTCTAAAACTTTATTTTAGTGAGCTTCAGATAGGGGAATGACCCCTAACTTACCTCTTAGATACAAGAATGCATCCTTAGGTAATGGCTTGGTGAATATGTCAGCAATTTTTTCTTTTGTATGGACATGTTCCAATTTGATCTCCTTATCCTGCACCAATTCTCTAAAAAAGTGGTACTTTATAGCAATGTGCTTGGCTTTGGAATGCATCACTAGATTTTTAGATATGTTAATTGCACTTGTATTATCATAAAACATAACAACTGGTTCTTTGATCTCAACCTTCATGCCTTCCAACAACTGTTTAAACTAAACAATAGTAGAACAATTCACTATTGCTACAACATACTTTGCTTCTGTTATGGATTGGGATGTGCAATTTTGTTTTTTGCTTGTCCATGATACCAACCTCTTTCTTAGAAAGAATGCTCCACCACTTGTACTCTTTTTGTCATCCATATTTCCAGCTCAATCAACATCAGTGAACACTTTTAAGTCCAAATTTCCTCCAAGTTTATACCACAAGCCATAATCTTCAGTGCCTTTCAAGTATCTCAAGATCCTTTTGATTGTGATCATGTGATTTTCTCTGGGTATTGCTAAAAATCTTGCCACTATACCAACTCCAAGAGAAATATTATGCCTGGTATGAACTACATATTGCAATTTTCCAATCATTGATCTATATAAGGTTTGATCTACCTCTTTTGATTCATCATCTTTGGCAAGCTTTAGTCTAGTACACATGGGAGTTCCAACTGGCTTACAATCTTCCATACCAAATTTCTTGAGTATCTCCTTGATGTGTTTAGATTGAGTAATGTAGATACCATTCTTGCTTTGTTGAATCTAAAGACCAAAAAAGAACTTAATCTCACCATACATAGAAATTTCAAATTCTTTTTTCATTTTCTCTTAAAAATCTTTGCATAGATCATCATTTCCTATAAACAAAGTGTTATCCACAAATATTTATGCCAAAACAATCTTATTATCTAGTCATTCTTTGATGTACAAGCTACTATTATCATTAGTTCTCTAGAAACCAATCTGAATTAGGTAGTTATGCAATCTCTGATACCATGCTCTAGGGGCTTATTTCAGACCATACAATGCTTTGTGTAATTTGTAGACCAAGTTCTTTTTTTCTAGATCAAAAAAGCCTTCATGTTGCTCAATGTAGACTTCTTCATCAAGTATACCATTGAGAAATGCAGATTTGACATCCATCTAATATACCTTAATTCCTTTATATGCTACATATGCTAGTAAGGTCCTAACACCTTCCAATCTTGCAACAGGAGCAAAAGTCTCTCCATAATCAATTCCTTCTTCCTAAGAGTAGCCTTTGCATACCAATCTAGCTTTTTTTCTTGATACCTTACCATCTTCATTCAACTTATTCCTAAATACCTATTTTGTTCCAGTCATATTTTTATCTTTAGGTCTAGGTACAAGAGTCTAGGTTTTGTTCTTCCCTATTTTTTCTATCTCTTCATTCATAGCCTCAATCCAAATTTCATTCTCCAATGCATCTTTGACATTTCTAGGTTCAAAATTAGCAAGTAAACAAGTACCTTTTAGCTTACTTCTTGTCATAGTACCTTCAGATTTCTCTTCAATAATCTAATCTGGTGCATGATGTCCCTTGACATACTTGGTTGATATAGGTTCCTTTCCTCTTGAATGAATTGCATTTTCATCCTTTTGCACTTCAACTTTATGTTCTGGCTACTTTGACTCAGTAGGCATTGACTCGGTAGCTTCGGAATGTGACTTGAGTTCCTGCAACTTGATGACTGAAGACTCAAGAGTAGAAGTCTCTTGATTGATAGATGTATCTAGCACTATATCAGGTTCAATGAAAAAAAATCTCCTATAATCTTCTGGTTCCTTTTTGTTTTCTTCTTCAGTCCTTTTTGCAAACTCATCAACTTTCACATGTGCACTTTCTACGATTTTGTGAGTGGACAAATTCAAACATCTATATGCCTTACTTCTGCAAGAATATCCTAAAAATATACCTTCATCATCATTCACATAAAATTTTCCTTTTCTAGATTCTTTCAAGATATAACATTTACTTCCAAAGACTTTTAGGTAACTTATATTGGGTTTATAGCCATACCATAATTCATAGGGGGTTTTGAATGAGTCCTTCTTCAACTATACTTGATTCAAGGTATGAACTACAGTGCTGATAACTTCCTTCTAGTATTTGATAGCAATTTTTTTTTCAATCATTAGAGTCCTTGCACAAACCATGATGGATCTATTCCTCCTTTTAGCTATTCCATTCTATACCTGCCTTTTGATTCCTCTTTCAATACAAAAGTTATAGAATTCATTGAAAATGAACTCACCACCTCTGTCTAATCTCAAGAATTTTAGTCTTTTCCTTGTTTCCTTCTCTACTCTAGCCAAATACCATTTGAACTTCTCAAATGCTTCTGACTTCTCTCTTAGATACATAATAGTCATCATTCTAGAGTAGTCACCAACAAAAGGAACGAAGAACTTTTCTCCAGTATAGCTCTCAATTCCAATAGGTCCACACAAACCAATATGCACAATTTTTAAAATATCTTTAGACTGATAGTTTTTACTTTTAAAACTAGCCTTTCCCATCTTACCAATCTGAAAATTCTTGCATCGACCAACATCAGGTTTCTTTATACTAGGAATGCCTCTTACTTTCTTGATTTTTCTTATCTTTACCATGTTATCAAAATTCACATGACATAACCTTTTGTGCCATAGCCAACTTTCTTCAACTTGAGCAATAAAACATGAGCACTCAACAAGATCAACATAAAACAAGTTACCTTTTATTTGTTTGCTTGATCCTATCAGCTTTCCTTTGTCATCTAGCAATCTTGCCTTTCCATGCATGAATTATACCTTGAATCCAATATTGATTAGCTATGATACACTCAATAGATTATGTTTTAGTCCTTCAATCCAATAGGCATTATCACATACAAGTTCTTTGGTTAATGAGATTCTGCCTCTTCCTTTTATATGAATTAAAAAATTCTCTTCAACTTTGATGTTTTGTCTCTATATCTTTTCCTCTGTGTCTTTCCATCAAGATACCTAATAGGTTTATTATAAGGTTTATTTGGTTATTTGGTTTTCTTTCTTATTCATGGGTATTGCTTTAAAAATTAAATCAAGAGACCAAGAGTACAAGGACCCAACAAATGATCTAATAAAGAATTGAAAACCATTTATTTGCAATATATGTGGACTCATACATGGTACATGGTTATTTGAATGCATTTCCTATTTTTCTATTAATTCAGAAGTAAGTTTCTTTGGAAGAGAAGATGCAATCCAAATTAGCTTTTATGTGTATTATAAAATGTTACAAATTTGATAAGTCTTCATAACATGTGCTAATTAAATAATCTATCCTCTTACTAATGGTGTTTGGAAAAATGCCATTCAAACTATAGTAATTGGGCTATATTTGAAACCTCTAATGATGTCTTCAAAGACTTTTAAAAATATTAAATACATATTGTAATAGGATCATTGGGAAGGTTGTCAGTATTAGAGGATGGAAGAATTTCCATTATTTCAAATTAGGTTATCTCAAATTTTTTTCATTCTTCTAGATCTTTTTTAATGTGGCAATTTTTGAAGAATACGTGTAATATGACGATTGATTTTAGAGATAAGTTCAAGATTATTGGTGTTGAGCCTTGAAAAAGAAACATTTTGAATTCTTCTATGTTGAATTCTTCTTTCTAACTTGACTTCTTTCTATAATAATTTTTAAAACTATATGATCTAGGGAAATATATGTAGAATTGTTTGTTATTTTATAACATTATATTCTTTATAATTAATTTTTTTCAATTTCATTTAATTTTAAGATATTTATTATATCAATGGCATTTAGTGTTAAATATAAATATCATATTGTAGAAGCTTTAGAGAACTCGAGAAAGGCTCCTCTGCCACTTAAATGTATTGGACCCTAAACAATTTGTCCCAATTTTTTACTCCTCTTTTCCCTAGGTTTGATTATGTACCACCCTCCCCTATGGTGGATTTAAGGTACCTAGATCATCCCCATGTGTCTAGAGAGCCATAGCTTGGTCTAGTTTAGAAGAAAAATAGATGGCTTGATTAATTTGGACAATCTAGCCCTCCACTTTGTAGAGATGGCCTCATGTTATACTAGGTTGAAAGTGTTGGCTAGGTGGGTCCTTTTTCAAATCCATATAGCCCTTAGAAAGATTAACAAATTGGAGGAAATTGTTGAAGCAAAGAGAAAGTATGTCAATTGGACATCTAGCCCCAAGGATGAGGTCTAGTGGGAAGTGGGCCAACAATTGGGAGATAAGATCAATAGATGGGAGAAGTTGGAGAGAAAATTAATAATCAAGCCTCTTAGAGATTTCAATCCGAGGCAATGATGTAAGGGGAAATCAAGAGTTTGAAGGTACAACTGGAGGAGAGAGCAACAAATAGGAAATTAAAGGAGGACGCTCTAAGAAAGGAGGAAGGCTAGTTGGAGACCTCCTAGAGTTTTAGTGAGTTCAAATTTTCTTGCCCTAAGTTATCCTTGCTGGACCAACTCAAGGAGCTACAAAAATAATGGTTAGTCCTTGCACTAGTGCCTACTAATGGATTTGGGTTCCTTTGATTTGTTGTGTTGGTTCTTGATGTTGTACATTTTGCTACTATGTGGTTGTTGGGGGTGGGTGAGGTGGTTGGATGAGATTGCTGGTTTGGTCTACCATGGTCTTATTGGTTAGAAAGTTTTTGGTTTTCATGCTTTATGTTGGTGGTGGCTTAGCCTAATTGAAAAATATTTTTGATGGCTGGGATTTTTGTTTTGAACCATCATGGTTTGGTTTAAAGTTTTTGGTTGTGTTCAGTTATAGATGTTGGGTCTAGTTATGATCATTTATTGGTAGGGTCACTATTCATGATCCTTTGGGCTATCTTTTTAAGACTTGATGTTAATTTATGTTATGGGTTTGGGCCATTCCCGTTTTAATTAATTAGAACTTTTAGTTTTAAATATTGAGAGAAATGGTGAACAACTTGATAATAATATTTGATGATTTGTAAACCTTTTATAGAAGGGAAACTTGGGTTCTTAACTAAATATATGTCAACAAACCAAATTAAATAATAATTTATTTACAAGTGAAGTTTGGTGTAGGAGAAAATATTGAACCACATAGGTCCCCACTAAAATTTTTATTTACAGGAGTAAAAGTTTTGTTTTTGAGCTCTCAATCCTCAATTCTCAAATTATGTAGTCTTGAATTATTGGAGAACAATCCCAAATAGCTATAATAGAAAATTATAGTTCTTTGATGACCATGGAAGTGTATAGTTCTTCATTATATATTCTAGAACTCATTTAATAAACTTGAACTTATCTCAAAAATCATTTGACTAATATTCATGAAGATTATTAGTGTTGGTCGTACTGGTCTTACTTTAGATGATTAGTATGATCCATTTGATTTCTAAAATAAATCAATAAATTGGAAATGAAATATCTCATATATATATTCTAAACAATAACAAGTATTGAAGTTGTACCCAGAGCTAGTTTATTGATACCTCATCTCATTTTAGTCAATTCTTCCCATATTCTCCCTTAGCCACCTTGAATGTCTGGATTCTTTCTCTAAGATCTTTTGCAAAAGGCCATGTACCTCGTCCAGTATACAAATGTTGAAAATGGTTGGTTTCCCTTAAGCCAAACACCCACCTATCCGCCTAACACATTAAACTGGTAGGTGAGTTTGAAATCTAAAAAGAGAGGGAAAGTTTTTGTGACAAGTAAAGGGAATGCAATCTCTTTCATTCAATGAGTAGGAAGTCAAAAGAATAGAAGAAGAGTAGAAGGAATAGCAGAGAGTTCAGAGAGAAGAAGGTATAGCAGAGGATTAGAGTTTCAACAACAGAGGATTAGTTCTCCTTGTTTTCTGTAAGTTCATTTTGATCATCCTGTAAAGCAATGATTCTTCCAAGAATTATAATATGCAACCTAGATGTGTTGTAAGTTTATATTTCAAATAGTAGTTTTAAGGTTAAAGTATTTTTCTTCTAGTTGAAGCCCTATGCTCCTAGATTTGTATTTAGTTGAATCGGTTTATGAATAGAAAGCAAGAAAAAAAACATATTAGTAGATCCAGTTGTTTTGGCTCATTGTTGTCTCCTTTCTACTCATTATGCATGGTGCTTAGTATTTGAGAAATTTAGAGTTCCATGTTCTCTATTATCAGTTTTGTGTTTTAATGGTGGAATAGACCAGACAACAAGTTTGTTATTAACTTGCTCAGTTCCCTTGTTAACTAAGTCCTCCTAGTGTTAACTTGGTCAACACATGTTTGTGTTGTGTCTATCAAGCCACAACTAAGTCCACTAAGTACCTCCTTTGTGCTTACTGAAGCTCACTTAGTTTCTACTCATACGGAGCTCACTCGGTCTCTCCCTTGCCGAGTCGACCGAGCTCATGACTTGGTTCCTTCGTTCACCGAGCATTGTTGCCGAGCTCCATCTCCCTTTGGTGACCAAGTCACTCGGTATCTATTATCATTGAGCAAACCTCCACTCAGCTCCTTATTGTGCCAAGCTCACTCGGTGCCCACTGCCTATCACTCCACATCCACTATTGCCGACCAAATGTTTAAGTTGTGAAGTTTTATTTCTCACAAGAAATAGGCTTTTGAAATGCTCCTACAAAGCAAGATCTGCTAATTGGCCTTCTAAGGAAAACACGTTCCATAAGGGAGATGGACCCAGATCTGCTCGGTAAAAATTCCATATTGGAGTTTCTGAGTTGAAAATATATAAAACTTGATGGAATTTTTCGAATGGTTTACAAAAAAGGTAAAATTTTGTACAGTTTCTAATAAATAAGAAAATAGATATTAAAATCTTGTAGAGCTTTTGAGTTAGACAACAAAAAGGATAACATAGCATAGAATTTCTGAAGAGGACAAGAAAATAGATAGAATTCTATGGAATTCTCGAATAGTACAAGAAAATAGAAAAAAGTCTTTGGAGCGGCAAAATAAAATAAATTCTAAGGATTTGTGAGTGGCCTAAGATAAAAGTAAGATTTTATGGCATTCCTGAGCAGCACAAGAAATAGATGGGTTTCTGGTTGGGTTTCCTCAGAGTAAAGATTACCACCAAAGTGTCTTTTTGAGGGAAAAGCAGCACTCGATGAAAGATGTACCAGAATTGGGGTCTCAGGGAAAAACATAGCAATCAGAGGAAAAGAAATAGGCCGAAAATAAAATATTATTTTAAAACATTGATTGAGCGGGTGAATTTGCAAGCTACGACACCAGTCTTTTGTCGTATGTCTGAAAGATAGAATGGAAGCACATGAAAAGGGGCAAACGTTGTAATCTTAATTGGAATATATAATAATCCGTTGCTTCTTCAAGCTAGAGTAGTAGAAAAATTAAACAGCCCATAGAAAATGTATGAAAGAAAATTATGTATAAAAATAATAATATTTATTTTCATATTCTTCCTCTCTATTCAAAATCATATATAATATCTGTAAACAATGACTCGAGCGACGTATATTGAGAGCGAGTAGAATACAGTGACAACACCCATTACAGAAGCTTTTGTTTTACGTTATTGGGGATACGTATGTCCATACTATATTTTACCTTTGTTTACGTATTATATAAACCAACACACTAGATTCTTTTGTTTTCTCTATATGGTCTTAATAAACAACATTTTGTTAAGGTCAATACGTATTTTAAAAGGTTGTATGACATAATCTAGGTAGGTGGATGTTAATATCCTAGTATTATATATATTGTATTTAATATTTTAAAAAATTATATTAATTATTTATAATGATTTTTCTTCTTGTATTGTAATAGGAGAAAGATTCTGGTTATCTACCTTATTTTAAATGCTATATTAGATTTTGACAAAACAAAAAATTAGGTTTTTTTATATATTATTAAATTATTATTTTTTTCACTTTTAGATAGTAACAACACATACAAGAAGATTCATCTTGTCTTCAAGATTAACTAAGTAGTTATTGACAAGTGACATCCAATATCTATGCATAAATGTCGTTATAACTATGGACTTATATGGTTAAAGAAGTATACACGATATAATTCCTCTTATTTGGTGGCTGAGTTGAATAACCTTTTTTTCCTTCCTATTTCATCTATGATAGAATAGGTGCATACCCCCAATGTTTTTTTATTAAAAGGCAGGAATGATAGGCCCCTAAAACTTGTTATAGTGAAAAGTTTCTTATAACAACATTACAGCAAACAAGAAACTTAGCAAAGGAGGTATGTCTCCAAGTAATAGGTGTGTACGCCCAATGTTACTCCTAAAGACTCCCCTATTTCTAGTATGTGTATCTTCCCTAACGAAAAGGCTAAGCATAATAAAGAGGACCTCTCTAAATAGGAAAAAAAATTGGTGGAGGTCTCTCAGGATTCTACTATGAGTTCTTTGTAGGCTACAAAGTTTGCTTGGATTCTTGAATACTCCACCCATTTTAATAATCCTAATTCCCATGGGTCTTCTTGTTTTTCTCTCTCCCCTAAATTGATTTGAGGTACCTTGGAGATCCCCAAGTATCTTGGAAAAAAATAGATTGGTCTTCTTAAAAAAGGGAGGACAACTCCATGGGCCTAGATATTCATACCATACACTCAAATGAGTTGGCTATTTTGTAGAACATGCTCATAGGAAAATCAATAAGTTGGAAGCTACTATGAAAGAAGAAAGGAATGTGGAAGATTGGAAAACTTGTAGGAGAGACAAAGCTTGGTGGGAAATGGGGAGTGATTTGGATGAAAATTAGCATACTTGGGCATAGCTAGAGGAGAAAGTGTCAGCAATTTTTAATAAGGTGCCTTCAGAGTAGGAGAATAATGAAATTCTTAAGACCTTCGGCTCAATGATAAATGTCATGAAAAAATTTGGTAACCAACTTAAGGAGTTGGCCTCCCAACACAGTGTTGTTCACATTAATATGGAGTATGCCATTACTGCTATCAAAATGGAGTTGGAGGATAGGAAAACAACAAAGAAAAGAAGGGAGGAGGCTCTAAGCAAGGAGGAATCCTAGGTGCATGCCTCTCAGGGGATGATGAGGCTACTTCATTTTTCTCACTCAATTAGTCCTTGGTGGACCAGCTCAAGGACCTACAAAAGTAGCTGGGTGGTCGGTGTTGCATGTTTGGTTGTTGGCTTTTGATGTTTGTTAGCTTTTGTTTCAATTTAGGTGTTGGTGATTTGGTACTATTGTTTCAATTTTTTATGGTTTCTACTTGTTGGTTAGTTATTTGTGGTGGTTGGTTGTTGCTAAGAATTTTTTTTTGGCCTTACCAACCTATTACTTTATCCTATTTTTGTCTTGTTGGTTTAGTGTTTTTTGTTATGTTTTTCTTTACTAAGGTGTCACTACTTATGACCACATCTCTTCATCTAAGGACTTTATGTTACTTTTCTAAGGGTTTGGGCCCTATCCTGCTTTACTTAATCATAACTATGGACTTATACTACCAAAAAAAATGCTTAGAGTAATAACTTAGATATCTATTTAAGCCATAAAATTATAGTGGTCATTTGGTTATATTAAAATTCCTTTTTAATATATTAAATTTACAGTATGGTACTCATGTATCCTAACCACCGTGTGTTAACTACTATTAGCATGATTCACATCTTCATAATAAACCTGGTTATATTCATTAAGGTCCAATTAGGGAATTATTTTCACATTTTTAAATCATTTTTCATAACTTCCTTCAACCACTTACAACCTTTGTTGTGTGATATGCATATGACGTGCTCTTCATGGTTTTAAGTAGTTTGTCACACAATCATTTTTCCTATTAATTTGTAGATAATTGTAGATAATTGTACTTATTGTTCCCTTTTCACCTATTTATTATATAACTCTATTTTCACCTACTTATTTCTAACTTGCAACATTCATTCTAGTGAATTTATTCTATTCCAATAATGGTATGTTTCTCTCATCATTATTTTTTGCTACTTTGAATACTTTTTTTCCCACATGAACTTTCATATATATGGATTAGACTATTTTAAGTATATTGTGGGTTTCTTTAACTGAACCTACCTCCATGTCCATGTTGGGGTTTTAATTTTTTTATTATTAGAAACTATCCATGTCCATTTTAATGTTTTTATTATATTCTATTTATTAAACAAGTTATCAGAACCCCCATAACTCCTTCAAAATGGACAAATCTAAGAAAATTACTAGACTCAATACTAAATGGTCTACCCCTCAAGCTCCTTGGTTGAAGCTTAAGTCCAATGATGTTTCCTATTGAGAAAACATGTATCTCAACCTTGCAAAATTTTGTAGATAGTTCTAAAATTTAATTGTGAAGTTTTCCAGATATCAATTCCTTGGAAGAGGTAAAATTAACTTTCAAAAGATAAGGTAAGCTCAATAAGATGGTGTACAAAATGGGGGGTATAAGTGGACAATTTTTTTTTAAATAAGGCAAACCTAAACTTAGATGAGATGTTTGAGGTTTATCTACTCAAAATGATAAAATATGTAAATAATATAAATAATAATACATTAAATCTACATTTTAAACTAGACTAGAGTTTTTACAAAATGGATAAGTTTATGTGGGTTAAACCTTCTGCACATGAAAAATAGTTCCTGATTCTTTTAGAAAACATAACATAGTTTTATTTGTGAGTAACACAAAAGACATAGTTATATTCAGTATTTTGTAAATCAGTAAGAAGATAGTTAAGAGTGATATTTATAATTTGTCTATATTTTATAAATTTTCTTATAACTATTTTGTTTTTTATGAATTATGAAGTGACTACATCCTGAAAATTTGGTACTTGTTAGTGTGTAGGGCGCATCTTGCATCAAAATAATTGAAAATAAAACAATTTTTTTTATATGTATAGAATGAAGTTTAAAACCATATAATTTATTTTATTTTACATTTGGTTAAGTATATAAGAAGTTATTAAAAAAAAAATAGACATGTGCTTGTGAGGACTGGGAAGACAGTGGTAAAACCAATTGAAGTTTCCAATGTTAATGTTGTCCAAAAAATGAATAAATTATATGGTTAGAAAGCTAAGAGGACATGTGAGATTATGATGGTAATTCCAGAGATACCCACTTTATCATTTAAAACCCTAATGAATGTAATTACAAGAATTCATCTTAGAAGATGAAAAAATGTCTAAATGAATAAAATTGGAGGAAAAATGAGCCCCCAATTATTACCAAGGCATGACTTTATCATGTTTTTCATGAATAGATTTATGTTTTCATGTTTAGAAAAGTGGATCAAGTTATTATGCTAGACAAAACCCGATCGGGTTATGATTAACTGAATTATGAATATTGCATTCATATAAACTGATCCAATTACACAATGACAGAAATGACTCGATCAAATTATCTACGATCTTAGGTTAATTTTTTTAATTTTATTTTATATGTATATAAGTAACTTGTAATATAAATAAACTTTTTTAATTTTATTTTTAGTATATATAATTATATTTTCTCTCTCTCTCTCTCTCTGTGTGTGTGTGTGTGTGTGTGTGTGTGTGTGTGTGTGTGTGTGTGTGTGTGTTTGTTGTGTGTGTGTGTGTGTGTGTGATACATAACACCCACTCCCTCTAACATGTAACCCTTCCCTCTCCAAGCTAATCCCTAACCCTCTATAACTCTCCCCACCTTTCACCCATAACCCCTATCCCTTCTAGCTAACCTTAACCCTTTTTCTCTTGATCCAATGAAACCCTTAACCCTTCCATTTCTCTATCTAACTCATAATCCCCTCTCTCTAACTCCTAATCCAACCTCTTTCTCACTAACCCCTAACCCCCCCCCCCCCCCTCTCTCTCTCTCTCTCCCCCCCCCCCCCCCCCCCCCCCCCATCTCTCTCTCTATAGTGCCTACCCCTAGTTTTCATTTTTTTTCATTGCCAAACTCTTTTAGGCCAATTTCATGGTTATAATTAGTAGCATCATTTTGAGATTATCAAAAAAAAATTCACATTCAATTGATTATATGATGAGATTACTTGGTACTCTATACTTTATGTATGCATGATTATTATTATAGTGTTTTTTCAGTTATTGATGATAATTAGTTAGATGGATTATCATATGTGTTTTCTTATGGATACTTACCCCATATTGCATGTGTGTGTGTGTGTGTGTGTGTGTGTGTGTGTGTGTGTGTGTGTGTGTGTGTGTGTTTTCTTTATGTATGGCATTTCTGATGTGGTTAAGGAAGGGAGTCATAGTCACCTACTAGTTGGGATCTACATCATGCACCACTTCCTTCCATTGATTGTTTAGCTTAGAATATTATATTTGTACATGCGTGGATTTTATGTAGGTTGCAAGTACTAGGTATCAACTTCCCTAAATTGCCAAGATGAGTGTACCCTATCACATTATCTCAGTCGTAAGAGAGGGGATATAAATTCTTGAGTCCAAATCTCAAACCTTTAAGCCATTTGTCCTAGAAAATTAGGACAAGTATCTGAGTTGTTTACCCTCCAAATGTGTCGAATCATGTTAGTTCATGATTATAACCTTTTAGTTTGATCTTTTATGTGTCTTTCTATGATGGGTTTTCGTATTTTACTTTATGAGTCTTTGATGAATTTTCTATTAATTAAGTCTAATTAGAAGATTAAATTAATGATTTATTTTAATGGATTATTATTATGATATTTTAGTTAATTAATTAGGAAATTGATTAAATAAAAAGAATTAAATTTGAAGATAAAAGTTATAAGAATAAATTTAGAATGTGATAATATTTATTTAATTTAATAATAATATATTTAGATTTCATTTTAAAATAAATGCTAAATAATATTATTGTTTAATTTAATAAATATTTTATTAATTAAAAGTTCAAAAATAAATTAAAAAGTGATAAGAAATTAATTAAAAGTTTTATGATTACATGATGCATGCATGAGATTAAATTTAATAAAATTAATTAAAAGAGAATTCAAGTGAAAATTAAATAAAGTTATTTAATAATTCAATAAACATGCATGGAAAAGGAAAAAGAAAAGATAAAGGAAAGATAAATAAAAGTTAATAAAGTGTTGAAGTCTGGTGAGCAGAGAGTTCTCTCAAGTGAACACACAATTAGTTCCCTAATTTTAGGAGAGAACTCCATATCACAATTTTGGGGGGGGGGGTTCATTTTTGGGGGACGACAAATTTTGGAAAGGAAAATTTATAGAGGAGAGAGGGTTCTTGATGAAAGAAAGTTCTCTCACAAATCTTTTGGAGGTTGGTATTAGCATCAGGTTTAGGTAGGGTCTTGTGTTTTGATCATTAAATGATTCATGTAATTTGGTATTCTTGTCAACATTGTGTTTGTGGAATCTATTTTCTAAGTTTCTTGTGTATGAATCTTTCTATCTTTTGTTCTACATCTTTTGATTCCTCGAATCAAATTCCTTTTGTATGCATAGAGTTCAATCATCGTTATAATCCTGGTCTAGTAAATCTTAGAAGTGAAGAATAAACAAGAAAGGGTTTTGGAAATAATATGGAATTTTTAAATCAAATATTTGAATGGTTGTTTGTATTCCTTCTATCAAACTAAAATGGCAATTGTTTATAATTATTATTATTATTATTATTATTATTATTATTATTATTATTATTATTATTATTATTATTATTATTATATGTTTATGAAATTTTAGGGGGGGTTGTTTTTAAAAAATTAAAATTAAAATTAAATTAAATTAAAATCTATATAAAAGAAAATTTAATAATGAGTGGTGGGTGGGGGCCACCACCTACCCACCCACCTTTCCTCTCGTTGGCTTTCCTTGCCGACGACGGCCTTACTACCATTGTCATTGCCTGTACTATTGTAGTAGCAATCTATTACGACAACACTACCATAGGCAGCTTATGTAATGGCCACACGAGCCTTAAACACATAAACTTTTATAAATTTTGTTTAAAAATTTTATTAAGTTTTTTAATAATAATACTTTATATATATGATGTAATATATAATTATTAAATTTTTAAATAAATTATTAAAAGGTTTAGTTATAATTGTTGTTAATTAGTTAATTAATATAATTTATCAATTAAATTGTTAATAAGGCTATTATAATTTAATTAATAATTTATAAATAAATTATTAAAGAAGTTAATGATATTTAATTCTTTATTAATTATTATTAAAATTTTCTTTTTGGGAAAAAAAAAAAAAAAAGATTATCAAAATTTAATAAGGTTTAATTAAAGTATTTAATTAAATTATTATTAAAATAAATTAGAATTTGTAAGTTGTGAATGGTTAATAGATGAACTTGGGATTTTCCTAGAGACAAAAAATATTTTTTTAATTGTTATTTGGGAAAATGGTTCTAAAATGGGAATGAGTTAAATTGTAATCATAGATAATTGAAATGTACATAAAAATGAAATTTGAAACCTTACATTTAACTCAACTACTTGCTATTAAATCAAACCAATCTATGTGACTATTATGTTTCTATGTGTTGTCTATGTTTTGAGGTTTTGAGGTTTGTCCTAGCTCTGACCAGTCTTAGGATGTTACCAGAGGCTTGGGGTTTTTGTGATTGTGACGATATGATGATTTTTTCTCGATATTTTTAAACCCAACCATGGTAATGTGTTTAGTATGCTCTATGATGGGATGTATTTATTATTCATTATTGCTTTCCAGTCTTCTTGTGTGAAGCTAAGGTGTTTGGAATGATTTTTTTTGGTGATGTCATGTTATGACATATTTGAATTAACCATTTTGAGTCTTCGATCAGTACTTTTGGGATGTTTTCCAGTTGCTCGTAGAGAACGGATGTGATTATTGTGAATTATCTTTTGATGCTTTTCAATCACTTTTCTAGGACTGAGTTGATTTCATATGATTTTTGATTTGTGCTTTTATGAGCCTAGGGTAGGTTATCTATATGTAATGTTAGGAAGTGGCTTGCAATGGGGGTCAGGGCCCTAAGCGGCTGCCAGGGTAACCCATTGTAAGTTGTTTAATAAGTGAAAACACTACACTAAATGGGAATAACAAGAACCTAATAAGAGTCTTTGTATGTTCTCACTCATGCCTCAAGTGCTTGTTCAAACTAGCATGGAAGTAGAGAGAACACTTGGTTGTGACCTTGCATCCATAGTATGCCTTATCAGTACGAGAGGATACTAGTGGCCACATAGGGATCACTAGGGGGCTAGGGTCCTAAGAAACTGCCAGAGTAACTCTAGCATGATTCGTGCGATGACACTTGCCCACTTACATAGTAGGTTTCCTACGTGTCTTATGTGCCTCTAGGTATAGATGTCGATCTATCTTGGAACCCTTGAGTTAGAATACTTTTAGGATTTCCAAGACTTAGAGAGTACTTTTGATATTTGGTTTGATATCATGTTTGGGACTTGAGACTATCTCCTCAGCACAGTGGGAGTGGGCCATTTAGGTTTCACGTGGTCGGGTGGTAGTGCTTTTTATTCTTACCATTGAGATATGTCCATAGTCACCATGGTTGGAGCTTCCTTGTCTGCATTACCTTTCATTCTATCTTTGTATCGTTATGATGGATGGTTATATTTTATGACGGATGTTTATATCTTTTATGATGGATGGATATATCATGTATGGTGGATGGTTTCATTTATTATATTGTACTTTGTACCATGGATCTAAGGAGGATGATGTATTTCTATTTCTACATATGTATATTCTTTCAGCCTTTCATACCCTGTGACATGTACAATGGTTGATTGAGCATTCCAAATTTTATTGCCAAGAGGCATTCGGAACAAAGGTATATTATTTAAATGGACACTAAAAATTTTAGTTATTCTTTTATATGGATGTGGTATTTGATGAACTTAGTATTAATTAAATTTAAATGTGACTCAACATCGTGAGATCTTTAAGGAACGTAACCTATTATGTATGCTTTTAGTTGATTATATGTTATTGCTTCTGCTACACTGTGTTTGATGTGTATGATTTATCTTTCTTGTTTTAAAAAAAAAATGTTGGCAAACTTAGTAAAACTTTAGGTTAATTCTATTGGATCCCTTGATGGGGTGTTACACTCTCTCTCAACACCCAACCTCTCTTTAACCCACTATTGAGCGTCATATTTGCATGATGACAATGGAAAAGAATTGCATGAATCTCTCTCATGAAAAGTTGATAAAATACCAACTCCAAGGTTATGTGAGGTTTTTTTCAAGTAAGTGTGTAGCTCAATTGAAGATAATTTTTTTTTCAATAAAGAGAGCTTTTCTAGTTCATAGAAATCCAATTTGTAACTTTTTGACACTTAGAAAATAATTAACAAAAAATAATATTCTTTTTATTTTCTAAATTTTATGATGATGCATGCAAGCCTAAATTAACATGATTCTTTAACTTTTCCAATTTCTATGAAAATAATTTATGAAGAGAAAGTAACAAGAATATAAGCAAATTGTTGGAAATGACAAATCTAGATGGACAAAAGTCATAGCAGAAATGTATCTGTGAATTAAATCCTCAAAGGAGATGGCAGAAAACTAACAAAATCTAAAGAAACATGATGCAATATCCTTGATGCATTCATAAATGGAGCTTTGAAATATTAAATGATTTCTCACAATTCATCAAGTTGTGCAGCTACGAAAAGTGCACGCTTACGAGACAAATTTATTTGAAATACATGAGAGAAAATCGTGTTTCCCATTTAGTCACAATAGAGGTATTATGTGGTTATACATGAAAAACTTCTAGAATACTTAAAATCACACAATCATTCACAAAAAATAATACTATTACCTTCTTCATTATTTCTAAACTATTATTTCACAAAGATAATGCACATTCTAGTAGGAATTACTATACACAGATTGAGAGCACCAATAACATACCTTATTGCATAAAATGTCATTGCTAAATACATGTTACAATATTGGACTTATAGTAATTCCTCTCTCTCAAGGTGTATGCATGCACAAAGTTGTGGTACCAAAAAGGTGCCACATTTTTTTTCATTATATAAGACATAGTGCAATTACATTATAGTGCCATCATGCTATGGTTTCAGTGGGACAAGCCTCAGGATAGTGAAATTGAAAGGGTAGTGTAATTACACTATAAAATGATTGCGCTATTGAAGAAAGTCATAAATGAAAAAAAAAATTTAAAAAAATTGAGGGTTTCCCCTTATTTCTCGAGCTGTTATTTACCAACTTGACATCTTCTTGGTATCCAAAAAGTGTAAACTCGGTGTTGGAAGTAGAAATCAACACCAAACTCCATAATAAATGGCTCCACATTATCGAAAATCATAAACTAGTGGAGCTGCTATGAATCTTAACTCTTCTTTTTGGTAAAATTATACTTTTAATGATTTTATCAATTTTGATTTGGGTTCATTTAGTTTTTAAAAATATTATTATTTAATTAGCAGGCAATGTAGAAAATGCAACAACTAATCCTCCTATATAAAATCAAGCAAACCCATCACAACATGAACCTCAAAAGCCTCAAACCAAAGAACAACCACTTCCACAACCTCCAACAATAAAAAAACCACCTCCAAGGACCCAAGAAAATTGGTGTATTCATGAAGATATTTAAAATTACTTTTCGGATAGATGGTGGATTGCATTTGATGCCCCTCCTTGTAAAAATCATGAGGTTCCAGAGTATTTTTTGATGAAATTATATTGTGAGTTTGTGCTTGGGGAGATTCCAAAACAAATTTTGTTCTTCCTTCTTAAGGTAGAGGTGGTGGATCATGATTTGATAGGTCATGGGGACTTTGTAACCCTAATGTTGTTGGGGCACCTATCCGCAAGTCGGAGGTGGAGCAAGCTATTGTTCATTTTGTTGTGAAAGAACACTAGAGTTTGACACGCTATGCAATATTAGGGATTTAAATCACAAACTTGTTTAATGTACCACTCCTTTGATTATGGATGATTCTCATTAGTCTAGTGGTCACATATGCATGACATATGGATCTATGTGCACATATGACACTTCCAATAGAGAAGATGATGGTAATGGGATTATGAAAGATGACTTATTTAATGTTGCATTTGACATTGATACACATAAAAATATTAATAATTATGGTTTAATATGTTTTTATCACATCTCATATGTACAAGAATGACTAATAAATTAATATGTCTTGACATTGTTCAAAATTTAGGGCTAGAGTGTTAATGTCACTAGTATTGATCCCCCATCCTCATTTTATGATATGTCGACAAATCCATAGGTGTGTATCAATGTATTCATTTAAATTAATACATCTATTTATAATGTAATCACATGAAAGGTTGACTCATAAATTGTATCCATGTGCATTAGTTTTGTGGTGGACCATCAACTTTTACATTGGATTCTATGTGTGGGCATGATACCACTCATGTAGAAGTATATTTTTTTGCATGTTAGCATGATTCCATTTAATATATTTATATAAGAAATGAATTAATAATTAACTAATTTGGCTTATTACATGATCATGTGCAGAGTCAGATTTGTCACGGTGATGTTGATTTGGGGTCAACTGACTTTTGGATGACTTCATTTTTCCCAGAGGTATATACATGTACAAATTCATTTTAAATTGTATGTCTATATTGTATTAATTTTCTCATGAATTTAATGAATGAAATTTCTAGTAGGTTTATATACATGTGCAAAAGCTAAATATTGCACCTTCGACATCAACAACGCATAATGAAGGACAGAGTGCTACATTCACAAAGATACCCAAATTTTTCAATCGATGATTTGGCATGAGAAAATATGTATTCTTCAAAACCATATCTAATTATTATATTGTATCATTTTAAGCCATTGACATTGGATATTCCTTGACATGTTTGTTAGTCTATTGATTAAGGAGTTGCTGATGCAATTGCTAGTTCTGAGCCACTAAATGAGGTATGAAAGAGTTTGCATAATTTTATTTATTATTTAAAATTTATTTAGTATTGAAATTAGATATGATATATGTAATTACAATTGTGTGCTAATTTTGATCATTGTTATAGGTTCTTAGCACTCGTTATCATCCTTCTACCTCTAAGGTGGATGTAGAGAGGAATTATTAGTTAGTGGTAAGAAAGTATTGTATTTTATGTGTATGTATATTTCATTTTTGACATGTATAATAGTTATTGATTTACTTATAAGTTTTATTATAGGAGGTTGAGTTATGGAAGAGTCTAGACTGATGAACTAGCCAACATGTCATGAAGATCCCCTCATCTACAACATCTCCCTCTTTGTGGCAATCAAAGCTAGATTTTTTTCCCCCTACTAGGAAATGAGTAGATATCTAGCAATGCATATTTTATACCTATACAACATTATTTGACATATTTTTTGTATATTTGTGTATGTATTCCATTTTCATGAACATATATTGGACATACATATGTTGATGTATATTTGATCTCTTTTTTTGTATATTATATTTGATGTATGCATATTATATATGTATATATATTTCATGCATGTAACATTATTAGGCACATAGTTGATTTTCAGATTATCAATGTATGACATTATTAGACATTGTTGGTATACATTTACTAATATTATTGACCTTAAAGATATAGATGGTTGGATGTATCGACATGTTTCTTGGATCGTGTTCTTAATCATGTTAAGACTTTACCTTATGGAAATGACTTTGACTTAAAGTTATCACAATGGATTTGATGCTTGTGTTCTTGGAGAAGTTGATTGGATGCTAAGATAATTGTGAATTCTAAGATGCAACATTTTGGAAAATCAAGGAATTTCATAATACATATTGTGTTAGAACTATGGGGAAGTTTATGCATTTAGATATCAATAGTAATGAACAGTTTACAAATTCTACTATCTTTATCTTAACTAAATTCTTTGTTAAAATTTGTGTCTAGTGATCAGTATCTTCATTATGTTCTAAAATGATATTATATGGGTGACCAGTTAATGTAAGGAGTTGAATAAAGATGATTAAAGACAATTTGAGTGACCAATTTGAATGTAGGTAATACTAAATTTAGTTTACTTTAATAATATGTTGATTAGTGGATGCCTAACATTAGTATATCTCATACTTTTATAAGGATCAACAGTGCTAAGTTTTAACTTTATTTTTTCCTCTCTTGGTTACTATCTTAATAATTCAAGTCACTTTCTTAAGCTCTCCAAACTATTTTCTAAATTTTTTTGGAGTTTGATTATCATCTAACATCACTACACTACCACTCTCTACTACACACCAACTCACTTTCATGTTCAATCCACCAATATTAGGATCCTTCTATTATAAAGGGACAAGACATCTAATGGATAAACAACATTAAATGGATCTAAAACATTTAATGAATTGAAACAATATTTATTGGATTGGCGACATTTAATGGATTAGGAACATTAAACATGCAAATACTAGTCCATGGTTCCCTCTACATAGGCAATGGCATATTTTTCTTCAATATAACATCCTCCATGATATCATCATTCATGAAAGTTGAAGATGATTATGGATCATAAACATTAAACATGTGACATTTAATGGATTTCACCTTCACTATCTAGTCATCTTTTGAAGCCTCATTGAAGATTTAGAGTGGTTCAGATAATTACTATAGAGGTGTAATTACTAGGTCCACTGAAACTATTTATTTTCTACCTTGTACTACATTGTCCACTCATTTGAAGCACAAGGTCTATAAGTACATATCAGACTATGGATTCCTAGTAAAAAACACCAAATAATTTTGTATTCAATCTAATACCAATTGAGATGGGTCATTCTAGATCACCCATTCAAAAAATTACATAATGTGAGAAATGTTGAAACTAGATCAATCATTGATTTTGTGTTAAGGGTATGTACAGGATCATGGTGTACCAATTTATGGCCTTAAGTATTAGTGAAAAATTAGCAAATCAGGGTTATGTCAACTTGACATGTAATTTTGAAGTGGTGATGGACTTTATATCAAAAAGTTGTAAGAAAATAATCAGTAGGAAATTGAATGTAGTTTCTAAACTACTAGGCCTTATTAGGAGAAAAAAATAATTGATTGGTCAAAAGTTTGAATTCTAATGCAGTATTATGAAAATTTTAGGGCAAAAATAAAAAGTAGGTGTATGTCTGACCACCTTAACCAAAATCACATGATAATATTTTTTTAAAATAATTATAGATATGAAAAGTAGACTCATGCCTGGATGTGATGCATATTTTTTGATATTTTTATTCCAAATAAATAATTAAATATGAATTTTCTACCAAAACGTTTTCAGAAAAAAAAAAAAAAAATTTCTCATGTCTGACCAACTTAACTAATAGAAAATTTTACCAATTTTTTTTTTTTTTTCTTATACTAGGCGAAGCATAGAATGTGATGCAACTTTTAGATTTAAAAAATATTATACCATTTGAAAGTTATAGCTATTTTTCAATCAGTATGTCAATCAACACTTTACAATAATCTTCATTGATAATTAACTAATAAATACTTATCGAACTCAAAATTTGACAAAAATTATATTGAGGGAATCTCGAGAGCAATATTAAAAAACTCTTTTCATTTCATGCAATTGTGATCAAAATAACATTTTCAGACAGCTACTCAAAGTCTGAGTATCACTAAAACCCTCTTCAAACACGTCTTTTGGGTTGACCGGGAAGGGTTGGTAAATACCAAGCCTAATCGGATATCCAATTTCAAATCGGATATCCGATATGGCTCAGTGAATTTTGTTGGCCAATTTGAAATCCCAACCCATTTTGGAGGAAAACTCAGGTTTAAGAGTTATAGCTTATGATTTATAAATTATTTCAGCTATATTACTATGTAAAAATGTATTTTAATATATTATATATATAATAACATAATGTAAAGATATAATCTATTAATATATAATAATATATTATATTATTCTTATTATAATCTATAAATATAAGTTATATTATTATTATTTTTACTAAATATAATAACGTTATATATATACATACATATATATATATATATATATATATATATATATATATATATATATATATATATATAATATGTTATATATATATAATATGTATTATATATTATTATATTAATATGCATGTTATTAATATATATGTATATTATTAATATATATGAGTCAAAGAGGGTCATAGGTACACCTATGACCTTCTTTGACCCATTAAATGACGACATATGTCCCTAGGGGTCCTAGGACCCCTAGAGACATATTAGAATCATTCTTATGGGTCAAGGGGGTCCCCTTCGACCCATTACATGACCACATATGTCCCTAGCAGTCCTAAGACCCCTAGGGACATATTAGAATTGTTCATATTGGTCAAAGGGGGTCATAGGTCAACCTATGAACCCCTTTAACCCATTAAATGATGACATATGTCCTTTGGGGTCCTAGGACCCCTAGAGACATGTTAGAATTATTCATATGGGTCAAAGCGGGTCACAGGGTTACCTATGACCCTCTTTGATCCATTAAATAACGACATATGTCCCTAGGGGTCTTACGACCCCTAGGGACATATTAGAATTGTTCATATGGGTCAAAAGGGGTCATAGGGTGACTTATGACCCCCTTTGACCAATTAAATGATGACATATGTCTGACATATATCCCTAGGGGTCTTAGGACCGATGTATTAGAATTGTTCATATGGGTCAAAGAGGGTCATAGGGTGACCTATGACCCCCTTTGACCCATTAAATGAAAACATATGTCCTTAGGGGTTCTAAGACCCCTAGGGACATATTAGAATTATTCATATGGGTCAAACGAGGTAATAGGGTGACTTATGACCCACTTTAACACATCAGATGACAACATATGTCCCTAAGGGTCTTAAGAATCGTAGGGACATATTATAATTATTCATATGGGTCAAAGGGGGTCAAAGGGTGACCTATGAACCCTTTTGATCCATTAAATGATGGCATATGTCCCTATGGGTCCTAGGACCCCTAGGGACATATTAGAATTGTTCATTTGGGTCAAAGAGCGTCATAGGGTGACCTATGACCGCCTTTGACTCACTAAATGATGACATATGTCCCTATGGGTCCAAAGACACCTAGGGATATATTAGAATGGTTAATATGGGTCATAGGGTGACCTATGACTCCTTTTAACCCATTAAATGATGACATATGTCCCTAGCGGTCCTAGGACACCTAGAAAAATATTAGAATGGTTAATCTGGGTCAAAGGGGGTCATAGGGTGATTTATGACTCTCTTTGATCCATTAAATGATTACATATGTCCCTTGGGGTCCTAGGACCCCTAGCGACATATTAGAATTGTTTAATGGGTCGAAGGGGGTCATAGTTTTACCTATGACACCCTTCGACCCATTACATGACCACATATGTCCCTAGGGGTCATAGGACACCTAGGGACATATTAGAATTATTCATATTGGTCAAAGGGGGTCATAGGTGACACATTAAATAATGACATATGTTCCTAGGGGTCCTAGGACCCCTAGGGACATATTAGAATGGGTAATGTGGGTCAAAGGGGGTCATAGGTTGACCTCTGACCCCCTTTAAACTATTAAATGATGACATATATCCCTAGGGGTTCTAGGAACCCTAGGGATGTATAAGAATCATTCATATGGGTCAAAGGGGGTCATAGGGTGACCTATAACCTCCACAACCCATCAAGTGAGGACATATGTCCCTAGGGGTCCTAGGACCCCTAGGGATATATTATAATAGTTAATATGAGTCAAAGAGGGTCATAGGGTGACCTATGACACCCTTTGACCCATTAAACGATGACATATGTCCCTATTGGTCCTAGAACCCCTAAGAACATATTAGAATGGTTAATATGGGTCAAAAGGGGTCATTGGGTGAACTATGACCCCTTTTGACTCATTAAATGATGACATATGTCTTTAGGGGTCCTAGGACCCCTAGAAACATATAAGAATAATTCGTATGAGTCGAATGGGGTCATAGGTCAACCCATTATATGAACACATATGTCCCTAGCGATCCTAGAACCTCTAGGGACATATTAAAATTGTTCATATTAGTCAAAGGGGGTCATAGGGTGACCTATGACCGCCTTTGACCCATTCAATGATGACATATGTCTCATGGGGTCTTAGGACCCCTAGTGACATATTAGAATTGTTCATATGGGTCAAACAGGGTCATAGGGTTACCTATGACCCCCTTTGATCCACTAAATGATGATATATGTCCCTAAGGACATATTAGAATTGTTCATCTAGGTCTAAGGGGGTAACAGGGTGACCTATGACCCCCTTTGACTCATTAAATGATGACATATGTCTTTAAGGGTCCTAGGGCCCCTAGGGACATATTAGAATTGTTCATATAGGTCAAAGGGGGTCATAGGGTGACCTATGACCCCTTTTGACCCATTAAATGACGATATGTGTCCCTAGGGATCCTAGGACCCCTAGGGACATACTAAAATGGTTAATATGGGTCAAAGGGGGTCATAGGGTGATCTATGACCTTCTTTGCCCCATTAAATAACATGTCCCTCGGGGTCCTAGGACCCTTTGAAAATTATTAGAATTGTTCATATGGTTCAAAGGGGGTCATAGGTCACCCTATCACCCTCTTTGACCCATTAAATGATGACATATGTCCTTAGGGGTCCTAAGACCCCAATGAACATATTATAATAGTTAATATAGGTCAAAGGGGGTCATAGGGTGACCTATGACCCCCTTTGACTCATTAAATGACGGCATATGTCCCTAGTGGTCCTAGGACTCCTAAGGACATATTAGAATGGTTAATATGGGTCAAAACCTCTTTTGATTCATTAAATAACGACATATGCCCCTAGGGGTCGTAGGACCCCTAGGGACATATTAGAATCATTCATATGAGTCAAAGTGGGACTTAGGTCACCCTATGACCCCCCACGATTCATTAAATGATGACATATGTCCATAGGGGTCCTAAGACTCCTACAGACATATTAGAATGGTTAATATGGGTCAAAAGGGGTCATAGGTTGACCTATGACCCCTTTTAACCCATTAAATGATGACATATGCCCCTAGGACCCCTAGGGACATATTAAAATTGTTCATATGAGTCAAAGTGGGTCATAAGGTGACCTATGACCCCCCATGATCTATTAAATGACAACATATGTCCCTAAGACACTTAGGGACATATTATAATAGTTAATATGGATCAAAGAGGGTCATAGGGTGACCTATGACTCCCTTTTACCCATTAAATCATGACATATGTCTCTAGGGGTCCTAAGATCTGTAGAGACATATTAGAATTGTTCATATGGGTCCAAGGGGATCATAAGTGACCTATTAAATGACAACATATGTCCTTAGGGTTCCTAGGACCCCTAGGAACATATTAGAATTGTTCATATGGGACAAAAAGTGTCATAGTGTGACCTATGATCCCCTTTGAATAACATATGTCCCTATGGATCCTAGGACCCCTAGGGACATATTAGAATGGTTAATATAGGTCAAAGGGGGTCATAGGGTAACCTATCACCCCCTTTGACCCATTAAATGATGACATATGTTCTTAGGGGTCGTAGGACCCCTAAGAATATATTAATATGGTTAATATGGTTCAAAGGGAGTTATAGGGTGACATATGACCCCCATTGACCCATTAAATGATGACATATGTCCTTTGGAGTCGTAGGACCCCTAAAGACATATTAGAATCATTCTTGTAGAACTCATTACATGACCACATATGTCCTTATGGGTCCTAAGACCCCTAATGACATATTAAAATTGTTCATATTGGTCACCCTATGACCCCCTATGAACAATTAAATGATAACATATGTCCCTAGGGGTCTTAGGGACCCTAGGGATGTGTTAGAATTGTTCATATGGGTCAAAGGGGGTCATTGGGTGACCTATGACCCCTTTTGCCCTATTAAATTACGACATATGTCCCTAGAGATCATAGGACCCCTAGAGACATATTAGAATGGTTAATATGGGTCAAAGAGGGTCATAGGGTGAACTATGACTCCCTTTGACCCATTAAATGATGACATATATCCTTAGGAATCCTAGGACACCTAGGGACATAATAGAATTGTTAATATGGATCAAAGGGGGTCATAGGGTGAACTATGACCCCCTTTGACAAATGAAATGGTGACATATGTCCCCAGGGGTCCTAAAGGACCCCTAAGGACATATTAGAATCGTTCGTATAGATTAAGGTGGGTCATAGGGCGACCTATAACACTCCATGATCCACTAAATGACAACATATGTCCATAGGGGTCATAAGACCCCTAGGGACATATTATAATCATTAATATGGGTCAAAGAGGGTCATAGGGTGACCTATGACCCCTTTTAACCCATTAATTGATGACATATGTCCCAAGGGGTCTTAGGACCCTTAGGGACATATTAGAATGGTTAGTATTGGTCAAAGAGGGTCATAGGGTGACCTATGACTTTGTTTGACCCATTAAATGATGACATATGTCCCTAAGGGTCCTAGGACCCCAAGGGCCATATTAGAATTGTTCATATGGGTCAAAGTGGGTCATAGGTCAACCTATAACTCTCTTTGACCCATTAAAAGATGGCATATGTCCTTAGGGGTCCTAGGACCCCTAGGGACATATTAGAATGATTAATATGGGTCAAATTGACCTATTAATGATGACATATGTCCTTAGGGGTCTTAGAATCCCTAGCGACATATTAGAATAGTTCATATGAGTCAAAAGAAGTCATAGGGTGACCTATAACCCCCCACGACTCATTAAATGATGACATATGGCTCTAACGATCCTAAGACCCCTAGGGACATATTAGAATGGTTAATATGGATCAAAGGGAGTCATAGGATGACCTACGACCCCCTTTGACTCATTAATTGACGAAATATGTCCCTAGGGGTCCTAAGACACTTGGGGACATATTTGAATGGTTATTATTGGTCAAAGGGGGTCATAGGTTGACCTATGACCCCTTTTGACCCATTAAATGATAGCATATGTCCGACCCCTACGAATATATTGGAATGTTAATATGGGTCAAAGGGGGTCATAGGGTGACCTATGACTCCCTTTGACCCATTAAGTGATGACATATATCTCTAGAGGTCCTATGACTCTTAGGGACATATTAGAATTGTTCATATGGGTCAAACGGGGTCATAGGGTGACCTTATGACCCCTTTTGACCCATTAAATGATGACATATGTCCCCAAGGGTCCTAGGACCCTTACAGACATATTAGAATTGTTCATATGGGTCAAAAGGTGTCATAGGGTAACCTATGACCCCCTTTGACTCATTAAATGATGACATATGTCCTTAGGGGTCTTAAGACCCTTAGAGATGTATTAGAATTGTTCATATGGGTTAAAGGAGGTCATAGGATGATGTATGACCCCCTTTAACCTATTAAATGATGACATATGTTCCTAGGGGTCATAGGACCCCTAGGGACATATTATAATTGTTCATATAGTAAAAAGGGATCATATCGTAACTTATGACCCCCTTTGACATCTTAAATGATGACATACATATTAGGATTGTTCATATGGGTCAAAGGGGGCCATAGCATGACCTATGACCCACTTTGACCTAGTAAGCGATGACATATGTCTTTAGGGTTCCTAGGACCCCTATGGACGTATTAGAATTGTTCATATGGGTCAAAGGGGGTCATAGGGTGACCTACGACACCTTTTGACACATTAAACGATGACATATGTCCCCAGGGGTCTTAGGGACCCTTAGGGACATATTAGAATTGTTCATATGGATCAAACGAGGTCATATGGTAACTTATGACCCACTTTAACCCATTAGATGATGACATATGTCCCTAGGGGTCTTGGGACCCCTTGGGACATATTACAATGGTTAATATGGGTCAAAGGGTGACATAGGGTGACCTATGGCCCCTTTTGACCATTTAAATGATGACATATGTCCGAAATTTTTTTTCTAAGGATCCGAGGACCCCTAAGTATGTATTAGAATTTTTCATATGGGTCAAAGGGGGTCATAGGGTGACCTATGACCCCCTTTTACCCATTAAATGATGACATATGTCCCTAGGGGTCTTAGGACTCGTAGGGACATATTAGACTTATTCATATGGGTCAAACAAGGTCATAGGGTGACCTATGATCCACTTTAACCCATTAAATAATGACATATGTCCCAAGGGGTCTTAGGACCCCTAGGGACATATTAAAATTATTCATATGGGTCAGAGGGGGTCATAGGGTGACCAATGAACTTTTTTGATTCATTAAATGATGACATATGTTCTTACGGGTCTTAAGACCTCTAGGAACATATTAGAATTGTTCATTTGGGTCAAAGGGCATCATAGCATGACTTATGACCCCATTTGATCTATTAAATGATGACATATGTCCCTAAGGGTCTTAGGTCCCTTAGGGACATATTAAAATGGTTAATATGGGTCATATGGGAACCTATGACCCCCTTTAACCAATTAAATGATGAGATATGTCCCTAGTGGTCGTAGGACCCTTAAGGACATATTAGAATGGTTAATATGGGCCAAAGGGGGTCATAGGGTGACCTATAATGCCTTTGACCTTTTAAATGATGACATACGTCCCTAAGGGTAGTAGGACCCCTAGCGACATATTAGAATCGTTCTTATGGGTCGAAAGGGATCATAGGTTGACCTATGACCCTTTTCGACCCATTACATGACCACATATATCCCTAGTGGAATTAGGACACTTACGAACATATTAGAATTGTTCATATTGGTCAAAGGGGGTCATAAGGTGACCTATAACCCCCTTTGACCAATTAAATGATGACATATGTCCCTAAGCGTCCTAAGACACCTAGGGACATATTAGAATGGTTAATGTGGGTCAAAAGTGGTCATAGGTTGACTTCTGACCCTCTTTGACCCATTAAATGATGACATATGTCCCTAGGGGTCCTAGGACCCCTAATGACGTATTAGAATCGTTCATATGGGTCAAAAAGGCTCATAAGGTGACCTATGACCACCACGACCCATTAAATGATGACATATGTCCTTAGGGTTCTTATGACACTTAAGAACATATTATAATGATTAATATGAGTCAAAAAGGGTCATAGGGTGACCTATGACACCCTTTGTCCTATTAAACAATGGCATATGTCCCTACACGTCTTAAGACCCCTATGGACATATTAGAATTGGTTATATGCGTTGAAAGGGGTCATAGGTCACCCTATGACCCCCTTTAACCCATTAAATGTTGACATATGTCCCTAGGGGTCTTTAGACCCCTAAGGATGTATTAGAATTATTTATATGAGTCGAAGGGGGTCATAGGGTGACCTATGATCTTTTTTGACCCATTAAATGATGACATATATCCTTAGAGGTCTTAGGACCCCTAGGTACGTATTAGAATATTTGATATGGGTCGAAGGGGGTCATAAGGTGACCTATGACCCCCTTTGACCCATTAAACGATGACATATGTCCCTAGGGGTCCTAAGACCCCTAGGGACATATTAGAATGGTTCATATGGGTCAAATGGGGTCATAGGGTGACCTATGACCCCCTTTAACCCATTACACGATGACATATGTCCCTAGGGGTCTTTGGACACCTAGGGACATATTACAATGATTAATATGGGTCAAAGGGGGTCATAGGGTTTCCTATGACACCCTTTGACCCATTCAATGACGACATATGTCCCTACGGGTCCTATGACCATTAAGGACATATTAAAATGATTAATATTGGTCAAAGGAGTTCATAAGGTGACCTATGACCCCCTTTGATCTATTAAATAATGACATATGTCCGACATAGGTCCCTAGGGGTCCTAGGACCCCTACGGACATATTATAATTGTTCATATCAGTCAAAGGGGGTCATAAGGTGACCTATGACCCCCTTTGATTCATTAAATGGTGACCTATGTCCTTAGGGATCCTAGGACCCGTAGGGACATATTATAGTTGTTCATATGGTTCAAAGGGGGTCATAGGTCACCAATTAAATAACGACATATGTGCCTAGGGGTCCTAGGACCCCTAGGGACTTATTAGAATTGTTCATATGAGTCAAAGGGTGTCATAGGGTGACCTATGACCCCCTTTGACACATTCAATAATAACATATGTCCCTAGGGGTCCTAGGACCCCTAGGGACATATTAGAATGGTTAATATAGGTCAAAGGGGGTTATAGGGCGACGTATAACCCTCTTTGACACATTAAATGATGACATATGTCCCTAGGGGTCCTAAGACCCCTAAGAACATATTAGAATGATTAATATGTATCAAAGGGGGTAATAGGATAACCTATGATCCCTTTTGACCCATTAAATGATGACATTTGTCCTTAGGGGTCCTAGGATCCCTAAAGACATATTAGAATCATTCTTATGGGACCCATTACATGACCATATATGTCCCTAGGGCTCTTAGAACTCTTAGGGACATATTAGAATTCTTCATATTTGTCAATGGGGGTCATAGGGTGACCTATGACCCCCTTTGACCCATTAAATGATGACATATGTTCCTAGGGGTCTTAGGGCCCCAAGGGATGTATTAGAATTGTTCATATGGGTCAAAGGGGTCATACATTGACCTATGACTCTATTTGATTTATTAAATAATGACATATGTCCTTAGGGGTTCTAGGACCCCTAGGGACATATTAGAACGGTTAATATAGGTCAAACGGGGTCATAGGGTGACCTATGACCCCCTTTGACCCATTAAATGATGAAATATATTCATAGGGGTCCTAGGACCCCTAGGGACATATTAGAAATGTCAATATGGGTCAAAGGGAGTCATAGGGTGAACTATGACCCCCTTTGACCCATTAAATGGTGACATATGTCCTTAGGGGTCTTAAGACCCCTAGGGACATATTAGAATCATTCATATGGTTCAAGGTGGGTCATAGCGTAACCTATGACCCTCCACAATTCATTAAATGACAACATATGTCCCTAGGGGTCCTAAGACCCTTAGGGAAATATTATAATGGTCAATATGAGTCAAAGAGGGTTATAGACTGACTTATGACCCCCTTTAACTCATTAATTGATGACATATGTTCTGAGGAGTCCTAAGACTCCTAAGGACATATTAGAATGGTTAATATGGGTCAAAAGAGGTCATAGGGTGACCTATGACCCCTTTTGACCCATTACATAATTACATATGTCCCTAAGGGTCCTTGGACCCCTAGGAACATATTAGAATTGTTCATATGGGTCAAAGGGGGTCATAGGTCAACCTATGACCTCTTTTAAACCATTAAACGATGACATATGTGCTTAGGTGTCGTAGGACCCCTAGGGACATATTAGAATGGTTAATATGGGTCAAACTGACTCATTAAATGACGACATATGTCTTTAGGGGTCCTAGGACCCCTAGGAACGTATTAGAATCGTTCATATGGGTCCAAATAGGTCATAAGGTGAGCTATGACCCCCCACGACCCATTAAATGATGACATATATCTCTAGCAGTCCTAGGACCCTTAGGGACATAGTAGAATGGTTAATATTGGTCAAAGGGGGTCATATGCTGACCTATGACCCCCTTTGACCCATTAATTGATGACATATGTTCCTAGGGGTCTTAAGACCCCTAGGGACATATCAGAATGGTTATTATAGGTCAAAGTGGGTTATAGGTTGACCTATGACCCCCTTCGACCTATTAAATGATGAAATATGTCCCTAGGGGTCCTAGGACCCTTAGAATAATATTATAATGGTTAATATGGGTCACCTTTGACCCATTAAATGATGACATATACCCTAGGGGTCCTAGGACCCCTAGGGACATATTAGTATTGTAAATATGGGTCGAAGGGGGTCATAATGTGAACTATGACCCCCTTTGACCCATTAAATGACGACATATGTCCCTAAGGGTCCTAGGACCCCTAGAGACATATTAAAATTGTTCAGATGGGTCAAAGGCCTTTTGACCCATTAAATGACGACATATGTCATTAGGAGTCGTAAGACCCTTATGGACATATTACAATGGTTAATATGGGTCAAAGGGGGTCATAGGGTGACTTATGACCCCCTTTGATCCATTAAATGATGACATATGTCTCTAGGGGTCCTAGGACCCCCTAAGTACATATTAGAATGTTAATATGGGTCAAACAAGGTCATAAGTTGACCTATGACCCCCTTTGACGAATTAAATGATGACATATGACCGTAGGGGTGCTAGGACTGATAGAGACATATTATAATAGTTAATATGGGTCAAAAAGGGTCATATGGTGACCTATGACCCTCTTTAACCCATTAATTGATGACATATGTCCCTAGGGGTCCTAGGGACATATTAGAATAGTTAATATGGTTCAAGGAGGTCATAGGGTGATTTATGACCCCCATTGACCCATTAAATGATGACATATATCCCGAGGGGTCATAAGACCCATAGGGACATATTAGAATTATTCATATGGGTCAAAATGGGTCATAGGTCAACTTATAACACCTTTTGACCTATTAAATAACGACATATGTCCCTACGGGTCCAAGGATGCCTAAGGATATATTAGAATGGTTAATATGGGTCAAATCTATCCATTAAATGATGACATATGTCCCTAGGGGACCCCTAGGGACGTATTAGAATTGTTCATATGGGTCAAAAGAGGTTATAAGGTGACTTATGAGCCCCTACGATTCATTAAATTACGACATATGTCCCTAGGGGTCCTAGGACCCCTAGGGACATATTAGAATGGTTAATATGGGTCAAAGATGGTCATAGGGTGACCTATGACCCCCTTTGACCCATTAAATAATGACATATGTCCCTAGGGGTCCTAAGGGTCATATTATAATTGTTCATATTGGTCAAAGGGGGTCATAGGGTGATGTATGACCCCCTTTGACCCATTGATTGACGACATATGTAGCATACTATATATATATAAATACTATTAATACGATATTTATATACTATTAATACTATTGTATCATAATAATAATAATAATATAATTAAACACTAAATATTAATACTATTATATCTATAGTAATAATAATACTATTATAGCTATATATATATTAATACTATTATATCTATCGTAATAATAATAATACTATTATAGTTATAATAATAATATTGATACTATATGTTAATACTATAGCTCTAATACTATATATTAATACTAATAAACCAAAGTTGGTTTTCCTCCAATAATTATTATAATATTAATAGTATTATAGCAAAGGCTGTTTTCCCTCCAAATGCCATTGGAGGAAATTGGATATCTAATTTTAGATCAGATATCCGATTTGAAATCAGATATTCAATTTTTTCTGGCACCAATTTCCAACATATCCCTATCCCTACAAACCCAACAACATCACTTTTTCAGTTTTTTTTTCACGAATTTTGCAAAAAAATGCATTTAGGGGCCCAACCAATCAAAAAAAATTCTAAAATATAATCTTAGGTGTTTGAATTTGTCATCTAAATGGGGACTAGCAGTCATCAAAAGGATATAAATGTAAAAGAAAGATATCCAATGAAGACATTGTGGCATATAGGGAAACAGACAAAATGGAACACTGAAAAAAAAGACAAGGTATGTTAAATATTAGTCAAGTTGATGATGAATTAGTCGAAGGTGAAATCATAGAGTCAAATAATGAATATGTACAGTGTGGGAATGAAAATGTACCTATTGAAAATGATAATGCCGAAATTGAAAATTTAGAGAATAAAAATTTTGAAGATGAAATGCTACCAAGTCATAATCCAAATTGCATAATTGACCATGTCGAACATGACAATGCACAAGAACGTTACATAGCTCCTAATTATAATCGACATGAAGGTTCTAAAACACCAAAATGGATAATTGAAATTGATGAAATGATTATTACTAGTTTGGAAGGGAAAAAATTAGAAAGAACCATTTGGTTATGGGCTTCAAGACTATATTAGATATTTTTTAGCAACAAGATAGTGGTAGAGGAATGCCAACTTTTCATACACTTATTAAAGATGAAGAAGATGAGACTTATGCTTTCCAAATTGAAGATTCGTGTCAATAAAAAGTTGGAAAGAAATGCTATTATTGTGAAGAATCATTTCAGTGCTCTCAATAGCATTGAGAAAAATAGTAGGGAGAAGGATAATAGAGCTGCTTGAAGGGTTATTACAACCTCTTTGGTAAGTCATCATTTGAGAAATGGTAGATATATGAGACAAACTTGTATTGATTTGAATCTAAATCATACTACTTTGAGAAGAGAACTTAGTTGACGAGAGAAAATAGATGATCCTCTTCAAAATGAAATATGTGCATTTGGTGGGAGACTTCCACATTTTGATAAGAAGTTATCTGATGATGTGAAGGAAGAAATTACACAATTTTGGCACTCTAACTCACGAGTATCACCCAATGCTAAAGACGTGTTAAAGTTGAGAATTGGCATTAAAGACCACACGCTACATCCTAAACACTGTTTGGAGGTAAGTCAAACTATGTTGTTAAAACAATTTAGAGAGAGTCATCCAAGTCTTCACATATCACAAAGGGCTTTTGAATCTTTGAAGCCATTTTATTGTGTGCCACTCAAAATTTGAAATACATGTTGTTGCAAATATCATGTTGAGTATTCTATGCACTATGAACTATTACGCTCCATCCTTTCTACTTTGCATAGTAAAGAAATATTGGAGGATTGTGGTGCTAGTGAGCTTCCAAAATCATCAAGAGACTTGCTAGATCAACTTTTATGTCGTAGAGTTGATGTTTGTTTATTTTATAAAAATGCTTACTTAAATGTGAAGTGTTCAGAATGTGGTGGCTTATCCAAGTTTGACACATGTTTCCATGAGGGGTGTGAACAAGATCTTGGAAAGACAATAGTGAAAAAAGGTATATGAAACAGTGAAATACACATTGAAGAGTGGAGGTGAGAGCTCTAGATGTGAATTGGTTGGAAAAGATATCAATGTGGCTAGTTTTATTTCAGATTTCTACGCAAATTTTTTTTACAAGTATGCAAGACATAGTCATAGGTGTCAGTGGTTGGATGAACAATTTAGAATGTGCAAGGAGACCTTTTCCATTGGCACTATTATATTAGTTGTTGATTTTGCTGAGAACTACATATTGCAACCTCAAAATGAGACACAATCTATGTATTACAACTCTATTTAGATTGCTATTTTTGTTCACATAACATATAGACATGCCCCTGATAGTGTGGAAGATAATCGAAAGATTATTAGAGAGTATCATTTTTATATGAGTGATGATAGATCCCACTCTCATGAGTTTGTGCAACATTGTTTTGAGAATTATTTTGATTTCTTACATGAGCATTCAATTGCTATGGATAGACATATCATTTGGTTAGATAACTTTACAGGTCAATTCAAGAATGCTCGCATGTTTTATTGGTTGTGTAGGATGCACGTAGAGAGAGGGGTACCTCATATTTAGAATTTTTTTGAGTTCGGCCATGGAAAAGGGGAACATGATGGAGGGAGGGCATGTGTGAAGAGAGCTCTAGTCAAGAAGCAACTGAAGATTTCAGTAGCAGAGCTTCTTGATGCTCATAGCATTGTTGATTGGTGTAGTTTAACATTATCACAGTAGGGGACTCTTGATTCAGTGGTACACAGGTTCTTTTGGTTGGTTGAGGAAGAGTCTGTTGTTGATAAATTAGATTGTGCTATAGTGAGAGACTCATCAAAAATGAATTCATTTTGGAGCTCTGATTCTAGTACATGGACCATTTGGACACAATAGCTACCTTGCTTTTTTCCTAGTTGTTTTCAGTGTGATTGAAATCACTGTGAGTCAAGTGACTGGGTAGACACATGGGCTCCACATTATCTTACTCCATTTTCTATCATACCCTCTATCAAAAATGACAACATGGAAAGTTCTCTTGAGCATAACCATCTATCATATCTACTTCAGCTAGGACATGTCTTTGCATTGGTTGCACCACAAGGTGATTATTGGTTAGCACGTTGTGTAAGAGGTAAACAAAAGCTTGCAAAACCAATCATAGATGATGATGGATTCACATATCCTACTGGTTCAGTGGTTGTCTCTGGAACATGGCTGCAGATATACATACTTAGAAGGAACAGAATTCCTGCATTCGAAGACTATCAGAAGCACAAAATAATTCTCATATATTCGCATCTTATTATAGCAACAAATGTAAAGTTGTTGAAGCATCAAAGAAGACCAAAAGTAAAATAACTTTTTACCATTGCTAATGTTGATCATGAAGCCCTGTTGGAGACCCTAAAATAGAGAGAGGACCCTATTAGAACACTCGACTAGGTATATTTACCTTTTATGTTATTGTCTTCATAATGATTCAATGAACTGATGATTATCTTATTTAATACAATAAGTTACTAATTTTTTTATGAGATTGGAATGTAGGTACATCATGAAGAGTTGGGTGGGGGGTGGGGTGGTATTGGAGAGAATTTCTAAGATTTATGATGTATTATGATGTAAAATGTGAACTTTTTTTGTATATTGTTTTTGTAATAATGAAAAAGACAGGTTAAATTAGTTGCACATTCTAATTTGTATTTTGGTAGGTTCTTTGTAAGGAATTATAAGAGGAATATATTGAACAAGTTCTTGCAAATCATGTTTGCATGTGATACAAGGCTATAAGGACAATTTTAAGAGCATTTATAACTATATGAAAGATAATTGCTTGCAGATATCTTATTACAAATTTGGTTTTTTTCTTATTTGACATAAAGCTAACATTATGATTATTAAAACTATTTTTATCAAACTAATCAAATAAGAAAAATCTAGAAAGTACGGATGAACAATTAGAATACTTGATTTCTTCCATTTTGCAACCAATCATGACATTTGAAAGCATAAAGAGTCATAATATTGTATAATGTTTTGAAAGACTTTCATATTGAAAAGTTGTAAAGGACCATGAGATTTGAACTTTAGTAATGTCTAGGTTTGCATAGGGTAAGTGAGTCATTAGATAGGTCCTAATAAGGTCTCATAATAATCTCAAGTCATTTCATAAGTTGAAACATTCAATAAGTCACTTAAAATTTAGTTTATTGCTTTAGAAAATTCAAATCTTGAATGTAACGGCTACATGAGCATTTTGGAAGGAAACTCCATAGTTTAAATTTTATGAAATACAGGAAACACTAGTGCAAAGCACCTAATCATTTTTCTTTTCTTGATGTAATAAGGTCTAGGGATAGATCTAATGATCTCCCTATAACCATCCACATTTGTAATGGACACAAGACCCCATGGTGCAACTATAAGCCTTGGCCATCAATTGGTCCAATAAAGTGGATTTTTGGTAAATTCCATGTTTTTTAGGTAATTCTAGATGTTTAGAACATTATTAGGGTCCCTAGGAGTTTGTAGAGTCTATTTGCAATCAAATTTGCAATAAAACTTGTCTTAGCGCAAAAATTGCAAAAAGTTGCTTAGCAACTTTTGCAATTTTCTTGACAACTTTTCAAAATCTAACTCCTAATGGCTAGAACTATTTGAATCATCAGTGCCATTAGCTCTGGGTGGGTGGGTGAACCCTAGTGACACCCTTGTTCTAGCCACGAAGACCATCTATCGTCTGTGGCCACCCCGTACCGAGGAGTCCCTAAGGTTCTCTAAGTGTGTTTTGAGGTCAATCTTCTGAGGGTCATAACTTGGAGCTCGTGAGCACTATAGATGAACTATCAAATGCTACAGGATGGTTATGTTGAGGACTAAAATAACCTATCTCATTTTTTAGAGATCACATTCCGTTTGGATTCAGCACAACAATCTCGCTCGATGCCAAAACTTGCAGTGTGCCTCAGTTCATAGGTCCACCACAGCATAACTTTGAAACCACTGATCTTGGAATCAAATTTTCAGTGCCATTAGCTCTAGGTGGGCGGGTGAACCTTAGTGACACCCTTGTTCTAGCCATGGAGACCATCCATCATCCACGGCCACCCCATACCGAGGAGTCTCCAAGGTGCTCTAAGTGCATTTTGAGGTCGATATTTCAAGGGTCATAACTTAGAGCTCGTGAGGGCTATCAATGAACCATTGAATGCTATAGGATGGTGATGCTAAGGCCTAAAATAACCTTAGAGCTCATGAGGGCTATTGATGAACTATCCAATCAAGTCTCTTAAGTTGAGATATTTTGAAGTTATGTTGAAATTGAAAAGTTGTAGTATGAGGATAGTAACAAAGTGAAGTGCTAGTTATCAAAGATTATGAATCTATGAATGAATTGGTGGTTGGGGATAGAATTCATGGTTGAGGAGTGGAGTCCTTAACTGTTTTGAGATTAGATTTGAAGCCAAGAGTTAGTTTCAAGGTTGAAGGTGGAGTTTAAAATTAGATTTGGGGTTATCTGAACCTTGTGTAGGAGATTAACAAGTGTGTTTATGTCATGAGAGCACTTCAAATTATACATTGCATACAAATTTGATAATAAAGGTTGTTAAAATTTTATTCAAAAATTATTGTATTTGAATCGAATATAACAAACATAATCAAAATTAATGATATTCCATAAACATGAACAATACACATGATCCACGATAAATTGAACAATACTAGATACTAAATTAATATGTATATCATTGTGCACATAAATGACAAAAATATGTATCAAAATACATGTATCCATAGACAAAATTTTACACAAATATATATCAAAGATCATGTATCCATAGACAAAGTACTCAAATATATATCAAAATACATAGATCCATATACAAAATGTGGCTGATCATGCCATCAGAATGTGTATAATATCAATGTTTCTGTATACAATGTGGCATATGCCATCTCAAAATGTCTCATGATGCATCCTACGACAACTATACTATCCTAGAGTGTTGGTGGATGATCAAAATGTAGCCTCTTCGCTGTACTAGGTGGATCAGATGCCTCCTACATAAACAAAAAAGGAAAACCCAAAGTTAGACTACTAAATTTATATGGTTCTACATATCTAACATTGAATTATACAAATGCATAATGATATTTTTTGTAATGGAGATTAATACTATCAGAATTTCATAATAAATAACTCTCTCATTGACCTCCTGCACTGGTCAGGAGTCCTCTTGTATGCCCTCAGCAATGCTGGTACCTCTCTGATTGTGGGTTGTATATGTTCAAATACCTTTGTCAGATGAATCTACAATTTAAACTATAGCATTATAATTCATAGCATGCTAAATTTATAACATATTTAATCATGAATTCAAACTACAACATACTATTGTAGGCTCCTCCTCAGGAGTGATTGGCCACATCATCAAATCTACATAACTCTCCTGTTGGACCTCATGTGCACTAGGAGTCTCCTATGAGATAAAAAATAGTAGTTGTTAATATCATGGAAATCAGTTTTGAATTTATTTATGAAGATAAGGATAATAAAAAATAAATGATACTTATACATACAATGGGGCTCTCAATGCGAATGGAAATCCCTGATGGTCTATGACGCAAAATCTGTACAGGCTCATCACCAGTAGCGACACCCTATATACAATAAAGAATGTAATTAAATGGGATTACCACAAACATTTTACAAGAATGCATCGATATTTAATCAAATAGAAAGCGCCTAATTACATTTCCTTTGTCAATGTGTATTGGCTCACCCCCCGCACTTTGTCCCTCCAAGACAGGTGCTACCTACAAGATAAAAGAAAGATTAGCAACCATATATGCTACAATATCAAATAGAAAAAAATGCGAACACAACATAATCTACCATAGATGTCTCAAGGTCAAATGAAATGGCCAAGAGTGTGGCATCATCAATCTGTTTGAGCTCCTCCTCGGTCATCAACTAAACATGAATGAAGATCACATACATATAAAAGTCAATATGGCTTAAAAATTAAAATTACTCTATTATAAAAATTAACTTTAAATCACATATGTCATAAAATATATATATATATATATATATATATATACAAGTATCGACACCAAAGGATTCCATGCCTCTGCATTCCCCTCCTCTCTCGCATCAGGGTCTGTAGCCTCTGCGTGTATGTCTAGTGTATCCTCGTCTAATACAAAATGATACTCAGGAAGATCACCTATGGGACCCAAGAAAATATTCTTGCACATAATGCAAGTGTGAGGCACACAAACATGTGATGAGATAGCCAATGATGAATTGGCACCAACATCATCAACACGAGGAGGCAGGATTGACCTAGCCTGAGATATCATTAGGCTACTTCACTGATGAATGGCTTTGATGGTCTGAGAGCTAGCCTCTATCATAATATCTAGATGCTACACTCAAGGAGGAGGGGACATATCAGTCGGGGGGACAAAAGTGCCAGCTTTCTTCTACTGGGAAGAGGGTCTATCCTGAGGAGCTCCTAGTCCTAAGCCCATGTTGGGCTTCATGCTCCAATAGTTCACTTTAAGTTTCAACACAAATTCAGCATATAATTTTCTAAGGAAATAAAATGGTATGTCTAAATTGCCATGTGGAGGGATATCAATGACCATCCACCAACGATCCCAAAAGTTTGCACGTATGGTGTCATTTGTGCACCATTTAATCGATAGTTTGGATTTTTTTGGGTCAACTGGTAAACCAATTTTCGGGTTCACAAAAAGGCTAGCCAAATTGTCTTTGCTTATGTTGGGTGCCACAACCTCATCATAATGCAAACCATCATCAAATATCTCATGCATTTGATCATGCCAATGAAGAGCAGCATTTTGTTGGTTTGTAAGGCTTTCAATGTTATCCACTATGGTGTTTAACATGGATAACATAGGAGCCAATGCGGGTACATTATTATATGTTCTATGCAAACCTCTCAACTCGGTGAGATTTTCATTTATCAAATCCTCGATTCGAGGAGGGTTTTGAGGGGGTAGAGGATTGTTTTGTGGACAATTTTGTGGGGGTACTAGATCATTTGGTGGGGCGTTATGAGGAATATTATTCCTTGCCTCAGTGTAATCATTTTGATCAGCCATTCCTATTGATTTGCAAAACGTAATATATATTTTTAAAAAAACTTAATTTTAACTTTTTTTTCAAAAAAAACCCTAGATTCAACTAAAACAAACAAAATCATGTTAAAATCTATCAAATTTGGATTAAAAATTAGTTAAAAAAACAAATAAAACATACCTTAATATCCAATATCTGATCTTATATCTTATATCCAGTCATGCGCTAATACTGGCCCCCAAAATGTGAGAAATAAGGGCCTGCAGGTCTGATCTTTTTTTAATATGTAATGTTACAGATATTGGATATCTGATATTATATCGGATATCTGATATTGAATCGAATATCCGATCCCCCGCATATCTTATATTTTATATATAACATATAACATATAGCTTTGAAATAACATATATCTTATATTTTATCTTATATTTTATATATAAGATATTACATTATATTATATTATATTTTATTTTATATATTTTTATATTATATTATATTATTATAGTTTATAATATATTATACTTTTTTATTATTATATTATATTATATATATATTACATTACTATATATTATAATATTAAATATTATATTATATTATTATAATATAATACATTATAATATAATAGTATTATAATATAATAATATTATTATAGTATAATATTATACGATTATAATATAATAAAAATATTATTATTATATTATATTATAATTAGTATTATTATAATAATATTATATTATATAATATTAAATAATATATTATACTATTATAATATAATATTTTTATATTATTATAATATAATAATAATAATGTTATATGATTACTGGATATCCGATATTAGATCGGATATCTGATAAGGCTCGACCTTTCCTTCCAGGTTTGGTACTTGGATAGGTGGAAAAAAGTCAGAGTGGATTTTGAAGCACTTTTAGACATGTTCAAACTCTATTTTTTTCACATCGCCACTTTTTGGCACACCATGATCCTGCACATACCCTTAAGCCTAGGTGGGTAGAAGAGATTCTTAATTCTACCAATAACCAAGGTTTAAGTTTTGAATAAAATGAATTTCTTTTCTACATTACCTTGGAATTTGAGTAAGAAAATTGTAAAATTATTGATTTAGCTTAAAAGAGTTGATTTAGGAAATACAGTTGTCTCGAATTTCTTAAAATTGATGATTTATGAATATAGATCTTTGGTTTGATGAGTGAAATTCAAGGGTTGGGAGATTGGATTTAGATGAATTTAAGATCACAATAAATTTTGAAAGAGCCCATTCAACTTTGTGTATCAAATTGACTACTTGATTCATTTTTTGTTAAGGCTTTTGCAAAGGTAAACCTAGATATGACATGCACGAAAGAGTTTCTGATGATTAGTGGGAGAAACTAGATGTACCATAGCATTTACCTAGCCAACCAAATTTAATAGAGATGAAAAAATAGTCCAATGATAAAATTATTGAAAGATGCTCCATTTAAAAATATTCCACTATGCAAAATTACAAGATTTTGTGTCAACAGAAACATGCTCTCAAAAACCAAATAGTGTGGATCATCAATAATTAGTGCTACACAAAATCATATTACCTTCCTTGTGCACATCACAAAACTTAAGGAACCATCACAAGGTCCAAGATATTATCCTCAAAAAAAATTTGTTTGGATCAACTTAGTTCACCTTGGGGACACCTTCGTATGGCATGCATGAAAGCATTTTGGATGCTCAGTGAGAAAAAAGAGGTTTCCCCTAGTGTTTACCCAACTTATTAGACCTAATAGAGTTGAAAAAATGGTCCCATGATGAATGAAGTAAAATATGATCCATTTAGCAACTTTCAACTATGCAAAATTCTGAGATTTTTTGTCACATAAAGCATTCTCTCCAAAACCTTGAACTAGATAGAGAACCAAAAAATAGAGCTACACTCAGTTAGACCTTCGATATAACTTCCTTGCATACTTCACAGAAATTTGATAACCATCACAAGGTCTAAGCTATTGCTCTTCAAAAATTATTGTTTGGATCAACTTAGTGCACCTTGGGGACACCTTAGGACGACATGCACAAAAGCATTCGGGATGCTTGGTTAGAAAAATGAGATTTTCCCTAGTGTTATACTAACTAGGCATACCTAATGGACCTAATATAATGATCCCATGATGAACATATTAAAAAATATTCCATTTAGTAAATTTCCACTACACAAAATTATAAGATTTTGTGTCAATTCAAGTGTGCTTGCCAAAACAAAATAGTATAGAGCATCAAAATATGGAGTTACATGCACTTAGACCTTGAAATTGAAGGAAAGACTCAACTTATCTCTATGTAAGGAACCAATAAGAAAGACATAAGGAGCAAAAACCTCCAATATTACTAAAAAGAATATGAAATTTACAAGTTGTATAAATGTGTGTAGATAATATATCATTTCTAATCCAATGAACTAGTTGGATCATCTCTACCCTTATTGTCTCAAGCATTGCCCCATGGTTTGACTCATGACCCTTCCAAAGTGTCTTATTGTGTGCTTTTCCTCCATGCTTGATTAGGTATACATTTGGCGAAATGACAAGGTTCAAATAATGAAGATTCTTCCTCTCTATTTGCAAATCCTTGAATAACCACACATTAGGGTTCTTAATATTATATCATCTAAGTAGTGCACTAGTTACTACCACTGTACCTATAGGTTATTCTAGAAACATATTGTGCTCATTTATTTACCAAAAAGTTAGCTAAAACTAACAAAGTTATATATAAAATTTACATTGAGATATATATTACCTGGTTGCACCAGATTAGACAAGCAGTCAAAATCAATGAATGATTCTCTCTCTACCATTTCCAATGCTTGTGGGGAATAAAAGATGTTTACTAGAATCAAAAATTGTAAATACCATTTGTCCACACATTCAATTGACTCACATCCTTCCTAATTTTCCTTCGTACATGATGGACAAAATCATGCCATACTGCATGAACCCGCATTAGAGCTTCTAAAAGATTTTAGCTCACTCAATCCTATTAGAGTACAATAATCTGCTTATGGTGCAATCTTATTATTATCTATCAACCAAAAAAATATAACAACCATAGACTCACCTTCCTTACTTTAACACATTGAAGTGTTACACAAGTTGATGATACTTTGTGCATTTAATGATGTTTCTCTATCTTTGTACTTTAATTCTTCACGAGCTAAGGCTCTTTTGATACATGTTCATGAAAAACCATTTGCTCCATTTCCATGACCATCCTTTGTGAAATTCCACATATACAAAATACTATTCAACATATGCATCATTCTCAACCAATAAAACATTCTTGCATTCTTGAATTGAGACGCATAATTGTTTGACCAAATGATTTGTTGATGATATGATATGCCCCTGTTAGCCAAATCTCTATAAAATAGTTGAAAGAAACCATGTAAAAACTCTATAGAATGTGATTGATCACCACTAATGTAAAAATGCTACTCCATCAATATCTTCGTCTACTCCTCTATACTTTTAGGTGAATTCATGAATGCTATATATAAAAATATGGAAACCTGTTGAGAAGTATTAAACTTTTCTTGCACCTCATTTTGTGGTTGTAGTGTGTAGTTTAATATGAAGCTAACAACTAGAAAAATTCTATAAAGTTGAAATGTGTCCTTACACAACTTGAACTACAATTCCAACCACCACACCATATATGTATTCCTTTCATATTCATAAATATTTTTTTTATGAAATATCTTCATGAACTCATACATTGGAATATTTCCAATTACTAAATCACATCTTTTACCCTCTTTCTCATCTTTAAGAGTGTATATCACAATCTTATATTTCCAAAGTCTACTATTTCATTTCCAATTGCATGTGTACTATCCATATATTGACAAGTTGATAAATGTTGCAAACCACCACAAATTAAGCATTTACCATTCAAGCATTACAACTTGAAAAATAGTTTATTGTCTCCTCTTTCACATAAAATGGTAGAAATAAATTCTTTTGAAGATTCAGGTTTCTCATATATGTTACACTCCTGCATAACAAATTTAAAATGCAAAAACACACATATATTCCTAAAAACATCAAACTAGTTTAAAAAATTCAATATGAAACCTATAATTACAAGTTGCACTTTTGAGATTTATCTTTCATGAAAAGGTTTACCCATTTCAAAATATCTTTGATTAGTTTTAGTTTGAGGATACATAGTAATAAATTTTGCAAATAATTTTGCCTCAATTGAAGCCCAAAAATGTTTCACATGTGGATCATAGGTTTTACTACCAATCCTCCTTGTTACAACAACTCTTTGATTAGGTGAAATACATGCATTATTCTTCCAAAAATCTTCAATCAATGTTTTCCAAGCTTCACTAGTTTATTTATTGTTTGATGGTAGTCTACCACTAAATGTCCACAACTCATTTTTTGTTTGATCTTCCACTCTTTCTTATCTTCTTATTGATCTCATTAGAGTACCTCTACCTATTTTCATTGTTATGCTTGTGTTTCTAATATGCTAAGAATTATTCATTTGGGTGCTTACTATTGTTGATGTAAGAATGCATCTTGTGATACTACATCTTTGTTCCATGACTTAGAAGCCACTTTGTCATATGTATTCATTATATTTTAACAAAAAAAAATTCCATTTGACCCATCTATCATTCTTAGCCCAAGAATCTTAATGATGAGCCTAAATTTTGAATCCCTCATCATTCCAAATAATGACATCTTCCTATTGCATTTAATTCTTCTAAGAATAATCTCTATATATAATTAACTTTTATTTGACAAGTAGGCTTTGGAATCTTATTAGATATTGATTGTATTAAAATATTAGTATAAATAGATCATTCAAATATCTTAACTTTATAAAATTAATATTGGAAGGTTTCTAACCTCTGTAGTGTTCTTAACATTTTGAACATCAATATTATTATGGGTTAATTGCATACCTTCAATGAAAGCTGATGTGCCTTGGAAATAAGGTGATATTCTATTGTGCCTTCAACATGACATGATGGAGTGTGCACACCATCCAATGTAGAACATGGTGTCTCTTCAACATGAGATGATGATGTGACTCCAATATTTGAACATGGTGTATGATGTTTACAATTCAATTGTCTTCTCGAGCATAAGAGTCTCATTCATTCTCTTTTTCTTTCCAATTCTAAATCTTTGTTTCTCTCTTGGTGGTTCTTATTCCTCTTCCAAAGCCATATCTCCATTAATGGATTGCAATTTTATTTATTCACCTAATACTATCATTTTATCCCTTTCAATTTCCAAATCCCTCTCCTTCTCTTCTGGTGTTTGAAATTTTTCTTTCTTCCTTGACATGATCATGATTTAAGCATGTCAAATCATTTAAAAATATGAATTACAATGATTTGTAAACATCAAATAATGCAAACATATGAATTAAAATGATAACAATGAATACAATATATTGCAATTTGATAACTTAGAATAAAATGTGTCTCTATAGTCGCAATGTATATTTGAAAATGACTCCACTAACCTCAAATAAGCTGCAATATTGATTAACACTTGAAAATGTGCAAAATTGGATGAATTTTGTACTTATAAGACCAAGAAAAGTTCTTTGTCACTTCCAACAACATGAAACCCTCTTTTTTTCATAAAAATAGATCAGAACACACCTCAAACAGAGAATGTGGTCTTTTCTCAACAATCACTTTCATATTTAACCAATTTTTGTGTTTTCACATAGTGCGATCATGGTATATTGCACTTGCACTATAGCCCAATCGCACTATGCATATACAAAATTTTCCCTTCCTCTCCATCATATCCCATATATGTCTTTGTACCCCCCCCCACCCCCACCACCCCCCGCTCTCTCTCTCTCTCTCTCTCTCTCTCCATCCCACCCCTTTATCTACATGCTATCCCTACTCTCAATCTTACTCTCTTCATCCTATTTCCTCTCCTTCTTCTTATCCCCTACTCTCACTCTCTCTCTACACACACACACACACACACACACACACACACACACACATATCAATTGAAATCTCCCTCTCTCTACCAATCACTCTTTCTCCATCATATTTCCTCTCTCTTTCCATATCCCCTAATATATTTCTCTCCATCTTATCCCCTACTCTCTTTCTCTCTATCATTTATCCTCTCTCATCCTACCCCCTTCTCATCATCTTATCCTCTACTCTCTCTCATTATCTCCATCAATCTTTCTCTTAATATATCTCACCCTTTTCATTCTCTCTCTCTCTCCCTCTCTCTCTCTCTCTCTCTCTCTCTCTCTCTCTCTCTCTCCATTAATTGTGTTTTCTCCCACTATCTCCATCCTATCCTCTCTCCCTTTCTATATCCCCTACTCCCTTTCCTTCCATCAATCATTCTCTCATTCTATGTCACTCTCTTCATACTATCCCCTCTAAGTCTTTCTCTATCCCCATTAATTGATATCTCCCTTTCTCCATAATTCACTCTCTCCCACTCTATCCATTCTATCCCATCTCCCCCCCCCCCCCCCTCTCTCTCTCTAAGATCTTTGTCCCACCCATTCTCTCTCTCTAATCATTTTTTATCTCTCTCTTCCTATCACCTTCTCTACCACCCTCCCTCCCTCCTCTATTTTTCCTATAAAAATATCATTAGTAGTACATATGATCTATAGTGCATTCACACTATAGGGTATTTACACTATTATTTACATAGTGCACATGCACAATAGTATGTGCACACTATAGGGTGTGTGCATTTCCTAATGCATTGACATGCACCAATCCTAAGGATTTAATTTGCCTTGGCAATCCAACACAGAGGTTTGGTGGTCTCAAGCTAGTCTAAGATGTGTTTTCCAAAAAGAAAATCATCTTAGTCACCTGGAATCAATAAATGAATTAATTAAGGTTAATATGCCAAAATAAGAAAATCCTTTGTTAGTCATCTCAACTTAGTAGAAACTAACTCAGAAGTGATTTCCTATGTTAACCAATAGTAGTTTGGCCACTTGATTTTTCTTGTGTGCTCTCCACAAGGTTTCACCATGCTTGAATATTGATTAAATAAGGGTACATGATATTGTAGATCTTTGTACTAGTTATATATCATATACTTCATTTTGAGTTTGGACTGTTTTAGGCCATTCAACTATAATTTGTAATGTCTACCCCTAGTTGACTTTTCTGTTGTATTGCTAGATCCTTTTAGGCTCGATTTATGGTTATTGGTACTTGGTACTAGATTTGATTAGATGTTATTTCATACTTAGTTGATATATTTGATGAGTTAGTTATTTCATGTGTTAAGGATTATTTCTATGAAGATACATGTATGCTCGTATAGTGATTTATGTTATTTCATGATGTTAGTCAGGTGGATTATATACATGTAGTTTCTATGGATACTTACCCAATACTTGCATTTGTATGGTGTACTTGTCTGTTTTACATTGTGATTGGCATTCCTAATGTGGTTGAGGGAGGGACTCGTAGTCACCTAAAAGTTGGTAACTACAGGATGCATCACTTCCTCCATTGCCTATTTAGTTTAGATTGTATGTATATACATGCTTAGAATTTATTTAGATTGTAGGTACCGAGTATTGGCTTTCTTGAATTGCCAAGATGTGTGTACCCTATCATAGTATCTCAATGGTATAAGTGGGAAGATAATTCTTGAGTCCAAACTACCCCTTTTGAATTTGTCAAGTGACATCAATTCATGATTTTAACCCTTGAGTTTGATCTAGTATTTTGTACTATTTTGCTGGAAATGATTGAAAAGATCATGAATAAAGGATAATGGGATAATGGAACTAGTAAAGAATGTTTCAATCATTGTTTTGTGATTGATGTCAAACTTGCTACTTGCAAGAATAAAAATTGTACCTAGAGATAGGTTGAAGTTATGATGATGTAAAGAAGTATAAGGATCAGCTAAGACATTGATGAAATAATTTATTGATGACATACTCTAAAGAGGATGGACACACTGAGATATATTAAAGATGTAAGGATTAACTAAGCTCATTAGAAAGAGCCAAGAAAGCTAGTTAGAGCTGAACAAATTCTCAGTCGAAGCCGAGCAAGTTCAACTTTATTATAAGCCGAGTGATTACTCAGATGCTGAGTAAAATCGAATCCTTTAGGTGCCAAGCAGTAGAAAAAGGTAATGAATGTCGAGTAAGTCTTCAGTTGCCGAGCGCCAGTAAATAACATTAAGATGCCGAGTGCTAGTAAAGATAACATTAAGAAGCCGAGTAACACAGAAGGTGCCAAGCATCAGTAAACCAATAATGCCAAGTTGCTGCATTATTTTGAAAATAGAAGATTTGCCAGATCTAAGCTGACATGGTAGTTATTTAGAATTTTGTGAACTAGATAGAAGATAAGAATGATGAGCTGGTGGCACAAAACACTATGTAAAATATTTTTGGTAAATGCAAATGCATTTATCATGAAGTTTCCAGAAGAAACAATTTGGAGGGAAAAAAATACCATTTTCTCAAGAGAAAATTAAGATTTGAGAGGGAAATGAAGAACATAACTTATTTATAAGGAGTTACAGGTCAGAGATCAAGTGCGCATGCAAGAGAGGGAATTGTTCATAAGTGTAATCATGCAAAGAAGCAAAAAGGAGTAAGAACAGAGCATCAAGACTCTGAGTTGATCAAGTGACCAGAGAGATTGCATTGGCATAATGAGTGGAAGAACTCAAGGAGACAGATCTTGAAGGGTGAACAAACTGTCTGCACTATAAAGGAGGAAAGCCAAGCAAAGAAGAGAACTGAAGAAGTGATATGAAATCTGCACAGTAAAGGTTGCAAATCTGTATCAGGTCAAAACCCTTCTAATACTTTCTTACCATTGTATTAGATATTGAAACCCTACATTGCTAGGTTAGCTTAACAGCTAGGTGGATAAGCCTCAGGAAAAGAATAGAAGATCCCCAGGAGAAGGATAAAGAGATCCTTAAGATAAGGATAAGAGATCCTTAGGAGGAGGATAAGAGATCCTTAGAGAGGGATGAAAGATTCTTTTGAGAAGGTGATTGAAAATCCCATGGACTTGGGTGAGCCTAATAGCTCTATGTAAATACTTTAATAGGGTGACATTCCAAGTTGAATGTTCTTAAATCCTTTAACAAGGTCACATTTAACAATGTGTTGTAGCCTTTAACAGGGTAGACCATCAGAAGTGGTTGAAATCAATTGCGTAGTTATTTTGTGGGTATCATCCCCACTCCAGTTTTACCTTCTTATTCTTGTAGGGTTTCTGGGTTATCAAATCCTTAGTGTTATGTTGTGATGCATGTTTACTTTTCATGGTTGTTTGATGTTCCATTGCATACATGATAATTTTAGTTATATGCCATGAAGTATTTGTAGAAAAAGTATTATTGGACATCATTGGACCTTTGATAACTGATTCACCCCCCTGCCCCCAACTTCTCAATTACTCTAAATAATTCTAACAATTGGTATCAGAGTAGATTGTTGATTTGTTTCAAGGTACTAGTAGTAGAAAGATCAAGATTTCCAAGAGAGAAGTTCCCAAGCTAAACAAAGACAACTTTGTTGCATGGAAAAGTTTGATGAAGCTACACCTCAGATCAATAGGTGACTATACACCAACCTCAATCAAAGTTGATCATGTAGACCCTGCAGGACCCCTCACTGCAAATGACATGAGCAAGAAGAAGGAACACAATCAAGAAATATTAGATATTGCTTCAACACTAAGCTATGCCGAGTATGATGACATCAAAGGATGTGATACTTCACATCAGATGTGGAATACATTATCAAGAATCTATGGAGGAGATGACAATGTCAAGAGAGCCAAAAGAGAAATCCTAAGAGGAAAAATTGATGATATGAAAATGAAAGAAGGAGAGAATGCTGCTCAATACGACCTACAAGGATGAAGGAAGTAGTCAGTTCCATAAGAAGCCTAGGAGGAAAGTTAGCAAAAGAAATAGTAATCAACAAATACTTGAGAACTTTACTTCCCATCTATGCTATAAGAGTATCAGCCATCCAAGAGCTAAGGTGTGTACCAAGGAACATAGTGAAATTTGAAGGAATAATTGGAAGACTCATTGCCTTTGAGTTATCCAACTTTGACAACTACAAGCCAGAAAGCTTTGAATCTGCATTCAAAGCTAAGATGATGATAAAAGACAATGATGAGGTGCAAATAAAGAGAAAGAATGGAAAAGAAAAGTATGTATCTAGTGACAATAGTACTAATGAAGATGATGTAGACCAATTGGAGGCAGTACTAGCAAGAAGATTTCACAGAGGAAGAGGCAAATTCAAAGATAAGCTAGCAATCATTTGTTTCAATTGTAATGAAGTTGGTCACATTCTAGCTAGATGCACACAAAAGAAAAATTACAAGGATGGAGGCAACTTCAAGAACAAGAAAGAGGAAAACAAGGATTACAAAGGTAAAGGAAAAAGATGCTACATTGTTGAAGAAGATTATGACGAGAATGATTATGAAGTAGTCTATGTGGCTATGAAGGATGAATTAGATGAAGAAGAAGCAACTGCCTTAGTAACCTGCATGAACAAGAATGATAGATGGATCATAGACAACGGATGCTCTCATCACATGACTGGAGATAAAGGTAAGTTCATTTCCTTTACTCAATATGAAGGAAATAGTGTTAGATTTGGTAACAATGCACCATGTCAAATCAAAGGGAAAGGTAGTATCAAGCTTACTGAAAACATATCATGTGATAATGCATACTATGTTGAAGGCCTAAATTATAACTTGTTAAGTGTCTCACAGTTAGGCAACATAAGATGTAAGGTTGAATTTGAAAAAGGAATTTTTAAGATTTATAACTCTCAAGGAAGTCTAATAGGAAAAGGTGATCAGACTAGGAGTAATTTGTTTTACCTTGACATGGAAGATGCTTCTTGCCTTATTGTTCAAACTGATGATGTATGGTTATGGCATAAGAGGCTATGTCATGTAAATTTTGACAATCTGATAAGCATCAGCAAGATGAAGAAAGTCAGAGGACTACCAAAGTTGAAGAAGCCTGATAACATCATGTGCAAACAATGCCAACTAGGGAATATGACCAAGTCAACTTTCAAAAAAAGACTTATACTTCTAATGAAGTATTAGAGCTAGTTCATACTGACTTGTGTGGTCCTAAAGAAGTACGAAGCTACAAAGGTAACAGATATATAATGCTATTTGTAGATGACTATTCAAGTATGATGACAGTCATGTTCCTGAAAAAAAAATCAGATGCATTCCAAATGTTCAAATGGTACTTGGCTAGAGTTGAGAAAGAAACTAGAACGAGCCTAAAATGTCTCAGATCTAATAGAGGATGTGAATTCACATCAAGAGAATTTGAAGAGTTCTGCAATGAAAGAGGAATCAAAAGGTAGATATCAGCACCTAGGACTCCACCTTAGAATGGTATAGTAGAGAGAAGGAATAGATCCGTTATTGACTATGCCCAGACCTTAATGATGGAGAAAAATGTTGCACTCAAGTACTAGAGAGAAGCTGTAAGTATTGCAGTCTACACACTCAATAGAGTTCAAGTCAAGAAAGGTACAAATGCAACACCTTTTGAATTATGGTATGGGCATTCTCCTAATGTAAAATATTTCAAAATATTTGGATGCAAATGCTATATATATAAAGAGTCTAGAAATGGAAAGTTTGATGCAAAGAGTGAGGAAGGCACATTTCTTGGTTATTCTACTAGAAGCCAAGCTTATAAGTGCTTGAATGTTAACACTAACAAAGTAGTAGAAAGCACAAATGTGAAATTTGATGAGTTTTCAAAAGTTCAAATTATTGAGAACACCAAGAAAGTAGAGGAATACAAGACCTTTGTATACTTTTATGAAGGTATACCTAATGATGGTGAAGTTGCAACTTAGAATGACAATCAGTAACAGAATCCACTATCTGCCGAGTCATAGACAATGAATGCCAAACAGTAGACAAATTCATAAGTTGAGTTGTAGAATATAGAAAATGTTCATTCAGACTCTGAGAACAGCCAACAAGAAGAAAATGAACAAATACCCGATGAAAATATGCATGAGGATACAGATTCTGAAAGAGACAACATGCAAACAAGGAAAGAACCTATATTGGCAAAGCATGTGAAAAGACATCATCCCGCAGATTAGATTATTGGAAATAAAGAGGCAAGACCAATGAAAAAGAATAGACTCAGAAATGAAACATGCTTGCTCAGCAAAATGGAACCAAAAATAGTGAGTGAAGCCATAACAGATGATGACTGGTATAATGCTATGAAAGAAGAAATAGAACAAATTGAGAAGAACAAGACATGGACCTTAGTCTCAAGACTAGCCGATAAGAATGTGATTGGAACCAAGTGGGTGTTCAGAAACAAGTTAGATGAGAATGTTGAAATCACAAGGAACAAGGCAAGACTAGTTTGCAAAGGATATGCACAAGAAGAAGGACTAGATTATGCAGAAACTTTTGCTCCGGTTGCCAGAATGGAAGGTGTAAGAACCTTACTTGCATATGCAGCCTTCAAAGGATTTAAAGTCTATCAAATGGATGTAAAGTCTGCATTTATGAATGGTATACTTGAAGAGGAAGTCTACAAAGAGAAACCAGAAGGTTTTGATGGTGAAAAGAACAAAAATAAGGTATGTAAACTACATAAGGCTCTATATGGATTAAAGCAAGCCCCTATAGCTTGGTACGAGAGACTTCACAAGTATTTGGTGCAAATAGGATTTGAATGAACTGATGACAATAGAAACATGTACATCAAATTAGAAGAAGGTAAGGATATTCTTGTATCTGAAATATTTGTGGATGATATAGTCTTTGGAGGAAAGGAAGTGCTTTACAAAAGTTTTGCTGACAAAATGAAACATGAATTTGAAATGTCTATGTTTGGAGAAATCAAATTCTTTGTAGGATTGCAAGTACATCAACTAAAACATGGTATATTTGTAACACAATCAAAATACATCAAGGAGATACTCAAGAAGTTTGGACTGGAAGACTCCAAACTAGTCAGCACGCCAATGGCAAAAGGACATAGCACTAGCAGTTGGAATAGTGGCTAGATTCTCTGCCAATCCTAGGGAAAATCATCTCATGGTAGTAAAGGAGAATGAGGTATCTCAAAGGAACTGATGATTTTGGCCAATATTACAAAAAGAATGAGAATTTTGAGCTCAATGCATACACAAATGCAAATTGGGGAGGAAAAATTGATGACAGGAAAAGCACAAGTGGAGGAGCATTATTCTTAGGAAAAAGGCTAGTTACTTGGACTAGCAAGAAACAAACATGCACATCTTAGTCCACCGCAGAAGCAAAATATGTGGTAGCAGCAATCAATTGCACAAACATTGTGTGGCTTAAACATCTATTGAAAGGAATGAAAGAAGAGGTAACTAAACCTATGATACTGTATTGTGATAATACAAGTACTATAAACATATCCAAGAATCTAGTAATGCATGCAAAAACAAAGCACATTGCAATCACGTATCACTATGTTAGAGAATTGGTGGAAGACAAACAAGTGAAGATGGAGTACATTCACACAAAGGAACAAACTGTAGATATCTTCACCAAACCATTGCCTAAGGATGCTTATGAATATCTTAGAGGCAAGTTGGGGGTAATGCCCCTAACTCAAGTAGTCTAAAGGAACATAGAAGCTACCCTACATCAATAGGAGTAGATCATTGAAATATCAAAAGAGTGATGCAGAGGATGACAACAAGAGTAGAAACTCTAGATCAATCACAAAGCATGGTGACAGAAGGAGAAAAACATGAAGATGCAAAGCCTCTATTTAACATGTTAAAGATGCTACATCTTTGGCATTTATGTCAAAGAGGGAGATATAGGAGAAAATGATTAATACAAAGTGAAAGAGAGATATATGAAGATCATATATAAAGGATCAAGAATACAGAGTAAGGATGCAGTAGTACAGAGGGAGAAGCAAAACAAAAGATTTAGATTTTGGTGGTAACTAAGTTGATTAGCTTAATCATTTGATCAATTTGGTTTTCCATCATTGCCAAAGAGGGAGATCGTTGGAAATGATTGAAAAGATCATGAATAAAGGATAATGGGATAATGGAACTAGTAAAGAATGTTTCAATTATTGTTTTGTCATTGATGTCAAACTTCCTACTTGTAGGAATGACAATTGTACCTAGAGATAGGTTGAAGTTATCATGATGTAATGAAGTATAAGGATCAGCTAAGACATTGATGAAATAATGTATTGATGACATACTCTAAAGAGGATGGACACACTGAGATATATCAAAGATGTAAGGATTAACTACGTTCATTAGAAAGAATCGAGAAAGCTAGTTAGAGCCGAACAGATTCTCAGTAGAAGTTGAGCAAGTTCAACTTTAGTATAAGCCGAGTGATTACTCAGATGCCGAGTAACACCGAATCCTTTAGGTGCCGAGTAGTAGTAAAAGATAATGAATGCCGAGTAAGTCTTCAGGTGCCAAGCGCCAGTAAATAACATTAAGATGCTGAGCACTAGTAAAGATAACATTAAGAAGCCAAGTAACACAAAAGGTGTTGAACATCAGTAAACCAATAATGGCGAGTTGCTGCATTATTTTGAAAATTGAAGATTTGCCATATCTAAGCCGACATGGTAGTTATCTAGAATTTTTTGAACCAGATAGAAGATAAGAATGATGAGTTGGTTGCACAGAACACTATGTAAAATGTTTTTGGCGAATGCAAATGGATTTATCATGAAGTTTGTAGAAGAAACAATTTGGAGGGAAAACAATACCATTTTCTCAAGAGAAAATTAAGATTTGAGCAGGAAATGAAGAATAGAATTTCTTTATAAGGAGTTACAAGTTAGAGATCAAGTGTGCATGCAAGAGAGGGAATTGGTCATAAGTGTGATCATGCGAAGAAGCAAAAATGAGTAAGAACAGAGCATCAAGACTTTGAGTTGATCAAGTGACCAGAGAGATTGCATTAGCATAACGAGTGGAAGAACTCAGGGAGACAGATCTTGAAGGGTGAACAAGCTATCTGCACTGTAAAGGAGGAAAGCCAAGCAAAGAAGAGCATTGAAGAAGTGATCTGAAATCTGCACAGTAAAGGTTGCAAATCCGTATCAGGTCAAAACCCATCTAATACCTTCTTACCATTGTATTAGATATTGAAATCCTACATTGCTAGGTTAGCTTAACAGCTAGGTGGATAAGCCTCAAGAAAAGAATAGAAGATCCCTAGGAGAAGGATAAAGAGATCCTTAAGATAAGGATAACAGATCCTTAGGAGGAGGATAAGAGATCCTTAGAGAGGGATGAAAGATTCTTTTGAGAAGGTGATTTAAAATCCCATGGACTTGGGTGAGCCTAACAACTCTATGAAAATCCTTTAATAGGGTGACGTTCCAAGTTGAATGTTCTTAAATCCTTTAACAAGGTCACATTTAACAATGTGCTATAGCCTTTAATAGGGCAGGCCTTTAACAGGGCAGACCATCAGAAGTGGTTGAAATCAATTGCGCAGTAATTTTGTGGGTATCATCTCCACTCTAGTTTTACCTTCTTATTCTTGGAGGGTTTCTGGGTTATCAAATCCTTAGTGTTATGTTGTGATGCATGTTCACTTTTCATGGTTGTTTGATGTTCAATTGCATACATGATAATTTCAGTTATGTGCCATTAAGGATTTGTAGAAAATTTATTATTGGACATCATTGGACGTTGGATAACTGATTCATCCCCCCACTCTCAGTTACTCTAAATAATTCTAACATTTTTAATGAGTTTTCATATTTATTTTTGTGGGTCTGGTGTGATTTTTAGTTGTTACTAAATCAAATTAAAAGATAATTTAACAATTTAATTTAATGAATTTTTTTATAAAGAAAATTCAATATTTAATTATATTTAATTAATTAAGAAATTAATTAAATAGAAGAATTAAATTTAAAAGATATATTTGAAGTCCTAATTTTGGTGTATTATTATTTATTTAATGTAATGATTATTATTTAGTAGTTTTATTTTAATAACAAACTATAAACAATATTATTAGTTAAATTAATAAATATATTATTAAAAATATCTCAGGAATTAATTAAAGAGAGAAAGAATTTCATTTAATAAAGATATTTTAAATAAATTAAAAAAAGATTGCACATAAAAATTAAAATAATAAAGGAAAAGAGGTTTCACATGATTGCACAATCGAAGCCCTAATTTGGGGAAAAAACTCTTTATGAGAAAACCAGAGTTCATTTCTCAATGTCAAAGGTTTGGAGGAGCAAAGTTTTTGAGAAGAAGGTTTTCAAAAGAAAGTGAAATTATTTGCAAGCTCCATGTGGCCATCTTTTTAGCATCAAATCTAGGTAGGATCTTGTGGGTTTGTGCAGTAGATTCTTGTTCTTTTATTTCTCTGTGCTCTTCATGTTTGTTGAGGAATCTATTTTTAGAGTTTTAAATTTCGGTTGAAACCCTTGTTTGACAAAATTGAAATCTATTATCGAATCTTCTACAATTCAAATCTGAATATTTTGTTTGAGAAATTGATTATGTTTGTATTTCGTAAATGTCTATAAATAATTTAAGCTTGGAAAACCCTTGTTTGGCAAAATGGGTGATTCATTTTATATTTCATTTTAATCGAGATGGGGGTTTTGGAAAAGAAATCAAGATTTTATTCTATAAATTTGATCGATTGTATTTATCTATTTTATCATATCTATGATGGAATTATTTTATAAGAAAAATGAGGATGAAGGTAGGTGTTTTAAACAAGGGTGCTAGCTTTTCTTAATATTTTATTGGTATGCATTTTAAACAAGGGGGTTCTTGTATTTTTGTTGTTTTATAATTATTATTTTTTAAAATTTATTTAGGAGGTGGGCCACCACCCCCAGCTCCCTCCTTCCTTCAACACATAAATGCCCATCTGCCATCGGTATTTCCTACAAGCTTGCACTCAATAGTTGCTAGAATCTTGATGTTGGAATCTGATTGAAAAGATCATTGATGAATTAGTCAGATTGTTGAAGAAGTATGTTTCAATCATTGTTTTGTCATTGATGTCAAACCTACTATTTTCTAGTAAGATAATTGCTTATAAGATCCAAGTACTATCACTTAATTTATTGATGAAGAGGATTTAATCAATAAGATGTAACAACAACACCTAGAGGAAAGTTTGATTCATGCTTTCTTAATGAAGTACAAGGATCAATTAAGGAAATGGTGAAATAGTATATTGATAATCTATCAAAAGTTGGCAACACTTAGATACTTTAGAAAAACAAGTTATAACAAAGACTGTCTGCAAAGCCTAAACAAAGTCTATAGTGGGTGCCAAGTAGATTATTAGTTAGTGCCGAGTAAATGGAAAATATAGTGTGTGTTGAGTAACTTAGTTGGCACCAAGAAAAATGTAATAGTTGTCAAGCATCAATAAATTGTAGTTGATGTTGAGTGAAAATGTAATAGGAGTCAAGTAACACAGTATGTGTCGAGCTACTGCATTATTTGAAAAGTCAAAGATTCACCAGATCTGAGCTGATAAGTTTGTTACCTTCAATTGTGTGAACCAGATGAAAGATAAGGATCTTGAGCTAGTGGTATAGAATTCTAGGCTAACCATTTTCAAGTAAATACAAGTGAATTCTATATGATGTTTCTAGAACAAATAAGATAAGGGACGAATACATTCTATCCTACCTAATCCATTGAAACCCCAATTTGAACAAGGGAAATTAGAGTGGGAAAAGAATTTAAAATTCCTATTTAAGGAATGTATGGTCATAAGATGAAGTAGAAGGTGGTCAAGAAGATTGGAAAGTGGTGCCAAGGAGAATTCATTGAAAAGGTTAAGAGAAAACCTAGAAGAATAGAGTACAGATGCTCTGCTTTACCAAAGGACCATTGGAGTGATTGCATTGGTACAACAAGAAAGGAAGCTTAAGGAGACAAAAGCTTGAAGAGGGAACAAGCTATCAGAACTACAAAGACTAAAAGCCAAGCAAATTTGTGAACCGAGTTGTGTTCTGATATTGACAAGATAAGTTGTAAGTCTATCAGGTCAAAAGCCCTTATTGTTACTCTCTACCAATTGTATCAGTTAGGGAAAAATCCTTTGGACTAAGGTTGGTTTAATAACCATTTGAAAATCCTTTGATAGGGTGGAATTCCAAGTGAATGTTCTAAAGTCCTTTAACCAGGCTTAGTCCTTACAGGGTGATTGAAATCCCTTAATCGGGGCACATTTAACATTTTGTGTTATAGCCTTTAATAGGGCAGGCCTTTCACAAGGCATCACTTCAGAAGAGTGAGAAATAAGGTAGCATGTTATTGGTGGTTTTTCCCAAATTGATTTTTCACGTAAATCATTATGATATGTGTTGATTCTTCATGTTTTATTGCTGCATGTTGATTTATTAGTAACTTGCAAGTTTAGATTGATAAGCTCGGATGCATGAATGTTTAATGGGCTCACTAGGATAAGTGAAAAGTTTTATTGGACCTTGCGTAACTGATTAGCTCCCCCCCCCCTCTTTGTTACTCTAATGAATTCTAACAATTGGTATCAAAGTCATCTGCTGATTTAGTTTAAAGGTACTAGAAGCACAAAGATAAGGATGTCTAACAGAGAAGTTCCCAAGCTTAAAAGAGACAACTTTTCTACATGGAAAATTCTAATGAAGTTTCACCTTGTATCAATAGGTGATCATGCACAAACCTCAATTACAATGGAACATGTTGCTTCAGTTGGTGTCCCTATTGCTGAAGATATGAAAAAGAAGAAGGAGCACAATCAGGCAATGTTGGAGATTGCCTCTACCCTTAGCTACGCTGAATTTGATGACATCAAGGGATGTGATACTACATTCAAGATGTGGGATGCCCTAACAACTATTTATGGAGTAGACAAAAATGTCCAAAGAGAAAAATTAGAAAGCCTCAGAGGAAAGTTTGATGAAATGAGAATGGAGGAAGGAGAGAACATTGCTCAATATGCCTCCACAATAAAAGAAGTGGTAAGTGCAATAAGAAGTTATGTTGGTCATTTAGATAATGAAACTATTCTTAGAAAAGTCTTGAGAACCTTGCTACCTATCAACAATGCTATTAGAGTCTCAACTATCCAAGAGTTGAGGTGCATACCAGGAAATAAACTATCTCTTGAAGGTCTAGTAGGAAGACTCACTGCATTTGAGTTATCCAAACTTTGACAACTACAAGCCAGAGAGTCTTGAATCTACTTTCAAGGCTAAGTTGTTGCTCAAAGATTTTGATGAAAAGAAGCAAAGGAAGAAAAGAAGGATAAAGCATGTGTCTAGTGATAGTGACATTGAAGAGGAAGATGTTGAACAATTGGAAGCATTTCTAGCAAGGAGATTTCATAGAGGAAAAGGAAAATTTAAAGGTAAGTTGCCCATTATGTGTTTCAATTGCAATTAAGTAGGACATATTGCTGCTAAGTGTCCAGAAAAGAGAAATTTCAAAGGAAATGACAAATACAAAGGCAAAAGAAGTGAAGATAGTAGAGAGTACAAAGACAAAGACGAAAAGTACTACATTGCAGAAGAAGGTGATTCAAATGAAAATAATGATGAGGTGGTCTATGTTGCTATGAAGAATGAGTCAGATGAAGATGAAGCAACTGCACTTGTAACTTGTGTAAACAACAATGACAAATGGATCATTGACAATGGTTGCTCACACCACATGACAAGAGACAAAGGTAAGTTTATTGCATTAACTCATTACGATGGTAAAAATGTTAGATTTGGTAATAATGCTCCATGTTTAATAAATGAAAAAGGTTCCATTAAGCTCACAGAAAAGATCTCATGCGATGATGCATATTATGTTGAAGGATTCAATTAAAGTATACTAAGTGTGTCACAATTAAGCAATATAGGTTGCAAAGTTGAATTTGGAAACAAAATTGCCAAGATTTTTGACACAAATGGAAATTTGATAGGAAAAGGAGACCAAATTAGGAGCAATCTATTTTACCTAGATATTGATGATGCCACTTTCCTCATTGCTAAAAATGATGATATGTGGCTATGGCATAAAAGGCTATGTCATATCAACTTTGATAACTTGATTAGCATCAGCAATATGAAGAAAGTAAGAGGTTTTCCTAAACTGAAAAAGCCTGACAATATAATGTGCAAGCAATGTCAGTTAGGCAAGATGAACAAGTCAAGTTTACTTCAAAAGATGTTTTAGAGATTGTTCATACTGACTTGTGTGGACCTATTGAAGTACAAAGTTATAAGGGAGACAAATACATAATGTTGTTTGTAGATGATTACTCTAGGATGATGACTGCCATGTTCTTAAGGCACAAATCTAACGATTTTCAAATGTTTAAGTGGTATTTTTCAAGGGTTGAAAATTAAATTGGTAAGATATGAAATGCTTGAGATTAGACAAAGGAGGAGAGTTCACATCAAAAGAGTTTGAGATGTTCTATAATGACAAAGGAATCAAGAGACAAACATAAACACCAAGGATCCCTCCATAGAATGGAATTGTAGAGAGATGGAATAGATTAGTAATGGATTGTGCCAAAACATTGACGATGGAGAAAAATGTTTCTCTATAGTACTGGAGAGAAGTAGTAAGCACAGTTGTCTACACCCTAAACTGAGTACAAATCAAGAAAGGTACAAATGCAACACCTTTTGAATTATGGTATGGTCACTCACCCAATGTGAAACATTTCAAAGTGTTTGGTAGTAAATGCTATATTCTTAAAGATTCTAGAAATGACCAGTTTTATGCAAAGAGTGATGAAGGTATATTCCTTGGATACTCCACTAAAAGTAAAACATACAAGTGTTTAAATATTAACACTAACAAAATTGTGGAGAGAGTGCAAATGTAAATTTTGATGAATACACAAAAGTTCATGATGATGAATCCATCAAAACACTAGAAGAATACAAATCTTTTGCATACTTCTACGAAGGAATGTCTGCTGATGAAGAAGCTACCAATCCAATAGTCAACCAACAACAAATTATAGTATCTACCGAGTCACAACTAGTGAATGCCAAGTTGCATTTAGATGTTGAGTTGTAGAATGAAGAAAATGTACATTTTGATTCTGAAGTCAGTACACATGGAATAGATGTTGAGTTACCTAAAAGAGATGTGCATAGTGACTCTGAAGCTGAAAGACCAAACATGGAAACAAGGAGAGAACCAAGGCTATCCAAGTATGTGAGAAGACATCATATTGTTGAAGAAATTATTGGAAAAAAGGAAGACAGACCAATAACAAGGAATAGAGTGAGAAATGAATCATGTTTGCTAAGAAAAATAGAACCCAAAATAGTGAGAGATGTACTAGAAGATGATGGTTGGTGCAAAGATATGGAAGAGGAGATTAAATAGATAGAGAAGAACAAAACCTAGAGTTTAGTTCCAAGACTAGCTAACAAGAATGTGATCGGTACCAAGTGGGTATTTAGGAACAAGCTAGATGAGAATGGTGAAATCATAAGAAATAAAGCCATACTAGTTTGTAAAGGTTATGCTCAAGAAGAAGGACTAGACTATGGGGAAACATTTTCCCCTATTGCAAGGATGGAAAGAGTAAGAAATTTAATTGCATATGCTGCTTATAAAGGTTTTTAATTCTACCAGATGGATGTTAAGTCTGCTTTTCTGAATGGTATACTAGAAGAGGAAGTCTATATAGAACAACTAGAGGGATTTTTTGATGATAGTAATAAGGATATGGTATGCAAACTACACAAGGAACTCTATGGTTTGAAACAAGCACCTAGAGCATGGTATGAGAGACTTCAGAAATATCCTATAAAGATTGGATTTGAGAGAATAGATGACAACAACAATCTGTATATCAAGACTAAAAAAGGTAAGGACATTCTGACATCTAAAATCATTCTTGATGATATTATATTTGGAGGAAAGGATGGCCTATGCAAGGATTTTTTTGGTCAAATGAAACATGAGTTTGAGATGTCAATGTTTGCGGAAATCAAATTCTTTGTTGGATTACAAGTTTATCAACTAAAGTATGGCATATTTTTGACCCAATCAAAATACATCAAGGAGATACTCTAAACATTTGGACTAGAAGATTCAAAACTAGTCAATACACCAATGATAACAAGACATAAGTTATAAAAAAATAATGAATTAGCTAAAGTAAATCAGACATTGTATAGATCAATGATTGGAAAGCTACAATATGTTGTGCATAGTAGACCTGACATTGCATTGTCTTTGGAATAGTTGCAAGATTTTCTGCAAACCCAAGAAAAAATTATCTTATGGTAGTGAAAAGAATAATGAGGTACCTAAAAGGAATAGATGACTTTGGCGTATACTATAAGAGGACTAAAAAATTTGAGTTGAATGCCTACACTAATGCAGATTGGGGAGGTAATATAGATGATAGAAAAAGAATCGGTGGAGGAGTACTATTTTTAGGCAAAAGATTAGTCACTTGGACTAGAAAAAAGAAAAGTTGTACCTCAGAATCCACAACTGAAGATGAATATGTTGTTGCTACCATAAACTATACAAACATTGTTTGGATCAAGCATCTACTCAAAGGTATGAAGGAAGAGATAAATGAACCTATGATTCTTTATTGTGGCAATCCCAGTGCCATCAACATATCAAAGAATCTATGATGCATGCCAAAATAAATCATATTACAATTAAGTATAATCATGTGAGAGAATTAGTGGAAGAAAAAGAGGTAAAGATGGAGTATGTGAATTCTAAGGAACAAATTGTTGACATCTTCAAAAAGCCATTACCTAAGGATGCATATGAATATCTTAGAGGTAAGCTAGGGGTAATACCCCTATCAAAGGCTATTTGAGTAAATAATAGAACTACCCTACATCAAATAGTCCATTTTTTGAATAAAATTGTGAGGCCTCGCCCCGACCCACCCTAGCACCGATGATACATTATTATTTTGATACTCATGCTTTGTTATGTCATAACATTATTGGAAACACTGAACATTTTAATGCTATTTTATGATGTGTGATTCTTTACTTCAGTTATTTGATTTTATCATTTAATGCTTATAGATATGTATAATGATGAAGAAAACGTATGCAACACTAACACTTTTGGTTATGCAAGTCGAAGGGTTAGAAATATGAGTAAAATTAGATAAACAACTATTTATTAAGAAATGGATGCTTTAATTTATATAATTCCTCTAATATGTAATTCACATTATGCATGTGTTTTTTGGACCTACTGATGTGTGCAATGAGTGTGCAGGAAAATTAGCCGAGACAACTCAATGGAAAAATAGAGCTAAATTACTTGTTAATTTTTTGCTAACCTTGTATTGTAATTCTTTAAAGGTTGTAATTTGATCTTACTATTCTCCTAAATTTTAGTTGTTACTAATAAGTCTTTAAAGGCTTAGAAACATTAAATTTAAGTACCCCTATGGGTAAGGGTATGGGTGGGGGTACTTTCCAACCCTTTAGCCTCCTAGGTTGACTCTTAGGGTCACTCAAAAACCCTATTTTAGGTGACTTCGAAAATCGGTTGTTCTTTACTTGGGTTAGTGAAACCAAACCCCCATCTTGAGTTACTTGAAGCCTAGTGGAGTTAAGGACCATACTTAGAGGCATTTTGGGAGTAGTTTTGATTTTTGTCACCCAATCCTCTAGTTTTGGAGGAAGTTTTGAAGATTGAAGGAAGAAAAGGGAAGCTCTTCTCAAACCACCATTGCCATAACTCTTCTACGAAGGTCCTAGTTCTTCACTCCTTGAATGGTTCTTTATGTGTGTTCATGTTTTGAATCTTGCTTGAATCATGTTTGAGACATTGTGTAGTTATGCATTTCTTGCTTGTGTGTGTTGGGGGTAGATTTGGGAGGGATTCGACCTTGTGTTTTTTTGATGTTATTCATATGCCTTCTTGATGTTTTGATTGTTTTTGAGAGGTTTTCATGGGGATGTTTTTGGCAACACTCACCCTTGGATAGGGAAGAATTGGACATGTTCGGGGAAAGGGCCTTAGTTGGACCTAAATAGTGTAGAGTCTCCTCTCATGGTGAGAGGAGGGAGAAGGGGTAGGGTGTATGGGCCCCTACTTGTCATCTCATACCTTGTTGTTATTGAGAATTCTTGAATGTGGAAAAGAATGAAAATCCTTGTGGATATGGCCTCGAAAGGGCCTTGTGAAAGAATGGAAGTTCTTGAAGTTTTAGCCCCAAAAGGGCTAAGTGATGGTATGGTGATTGACTTCTCCTATTGAGAAAATCCACCTTTCCCCTGTATTGGTTCATTGTTGGACCTATTGTGCAATCGGGTGGGAATGCATGTTTAATTTGCTTATCTCCTTGTGTTTTTTATCTCCATGTTGGTTCTTGTCTTTTCCATGTTTTCCCTTGATGCAATGAAGAAATTTGATAAAAGTTCTCTTGTGAAATCCTTGAAGAAAACTCAATGAATTTTAATATTATGTAAGTTGTAATTGAATTCGATGTAGTGGCAAAGACATTAGGTTTTCTTACTAGTTCTTTCCCAATGGAGCCTTGAACCAGGATGAATAATAGAGGAAAGAGAAGATTATGAAATTCTCCTTGCAATGCTCTCATGTGGTTCCAAATTTTGGCATATGTATGTGAGAAATTAGAATGATAGTTAGTGTCTTGAATTGGGAAATTCTGAGTTTCAATTATGATAATGAAAGGCAATGGATGTGTTGAAGTTTCAATTCAATGTTTTGAACATTAACATGTAATAATAATCCTACATTGTGATCACCAAGCTAGCACATTCATTGTTAAGTTTCATTAGTAATGCAATTAAATTTAATAAGAATTATTCATCACCTTTTTGAATTCTAAGTATAGGATCATAATTCCATGATAAGATTCATAAAGAACAAGAGCAATTTGATTAAGAGGTTTTGAATCTCTTTGAAATTAAATAAATAAGAAAGAACACGTGCCTTATTATATGATGACTATACAAACCATACACCCTTGTCTTTAGATGATTGAATTAACATGAACTATAGTAGAAAAGAGTATTATAATCCTTTGTATCCTTTTACATTAGTGTGCTTGATCATAGGAACTCTATATTACCTCTAGAAATGTTTAGACTCATCTTGCATAACAATGAACTCAGCAAGAAAACATGCTAGCACTTGGCAAAAGAAATTGGTTTCCAAATTGTGCTTCTCTAGGTCTAAAAACCCTCTCTGGAAAATGTATGGAGAAGTCTTAAATTTCCCCATGCCATAGAGAATATTCTATGAGATATGCTCCTTGAATTGCAAATCAAAAATCATTGTTAATTCATTAAATAATATGACTTAAATAAATTTGAATATATAACATCTATATATATATATATATATATATATATATATATATATATATATATATATATATATATATATATATATATATATATATATATATATATATATATATATATATATATATATATATATATATATATATATATATATATATATATATATATATATATATATATGATAATACTTTTAAATTCAACACCCCAACTATAAAACTTTTGGCATTTAATTCCATAGGACTTATGATACAAGTCAAATCACATAGAAAAGTTTAAAAACAAAACTCCCAACCACCTGTCAGCAAGTACAAGGGTCAATTCATCATGAGGGAGGGCAGGGGAATGTTTAAAACTCATTTTCATAAGCTAAACCTATCACATTACTTCTCCCCACTTAATGCTTGACCCTACGATGATGTGAGGGAAACTGGAAGCATTTTTTTTTAACGAAAAAGAAAAACTAGCAAAGGCTAGTAACGCCTTCGCAGGCCCTTGCATACCTTCTTACCTACACAAGTAGGTGGGGACAGGCCTTCCTACGCATGCCTCGGGCCACGCATGTCAGGCCTATGGGAAGGGGTAGGTGGGTCTAGGGTTAAGGGTAGTAATAGGATGGGTGGGGGGGGAAGATGAATTAAGGTTAGTATATATTGTTTTGGGGTAAGAGTTAGATATTTTAGTTAGTAGGTAGTTATAGATTTTAGTTAGTTTATGTCATTGTAGATTAGATTAGTAGTTTAATTAGTAATTAGTTAGGTTGTGTAATTAGGATACTTTAGGTTTAAGTTAGTTTTAAATTTAAGTTTGAATGTTGATTATTATTTTTGGTTTAAATTTAAGTTATTTGTTTTTAGTAGTGTTTGATTTATTCAAGTTTTGTTAATGGTTTAAAGTTAAGTAGCTTAAATTTAATTAAGTTTAGATTTATGTTAATTTATATAATGTTAGTTTAAATTAATAAAGTTTCTTATAGTTAGTATGTTAGTTTTAGGTGGTTGTGATTTAAGCTAAGATAGTTTAGTTTTGTTGATAAAGTTTAGATTTTTATATTTCGAATTAAGGATTACCTTTAAACCTATATTTAGATTATAGTTCTTAGTTTTAGGAAGTAAGATTATAATTCTTTTAGGTTGGTAATGGTGTTGATATTAGATAGTGGTTAGATGATTGAATATTAGATTAGTTCTATTTAGAAAGTTTTTACGTAAATTGAATATTGTAATTTAATACAATTTTTAATGTTTCATTAATTAGTTTTATCTTATTATGAGCTCTATAGATTGATTTTAATGTGCACTTAAAGTTACGATAATTCAAATAAAGTTCAGATTAAAATATAGGTTCATTGAATTATTATAGACACCAACTTTAATAGTGAACATTAAATTAATTAATTAGATTGTATAAGTATGTGGAGTTAATTGTCAATTAAGATGTTAAGATTGGTAAGTTATGAAAGCTTGTTTAGTTTTATGATCCAATCATAGTTATATTAATTATATTTTTTTACCTTTAGAAGTGTTTTATTTCTAATAAATTTAGGTCCAAAATTAATGGATGGTAAAGGTTTAATTAATTAGCGTAACTCTAGTGCTCATTGGTAAGGAAAGTTAATGGATACATTAAATATTAATTGTCATAGTATGCTTTAGTTTAGATTTCATTCAGTCAAATTTAATTTATAATTATTTCTAAGATAGTTGTACTAATTTTAGTTTTAAATTAGGGATTGTTGAATTTGTAAATTAGCTTAAGTTCAATTATGATGAAAGTTAAATTAATGATTAATTCACGTGCGAAGATTATAAACCTTAGATGAAGTGTAGAGAACCTTTTCTTAAATTATGAGCACAAGCATATCAAGCTTATAGTAGTTTAAATTTTAACTTAAAAAAAAAAAAAATTGCGTGTGTGTTTTGCCCTAGATTTTTTTTTTGGGCATGACATTTTGGTATCAAAGCCTATGTTTAAACACTAGCAACCTAAAACCATTATGCTTCCTAACTTAACTAAAAACTTTAATTGTGTAGGATGCCTCCTGTCACACGGAGCAACCGATGAGGTAGAGGTTGTAGGGAAAGAGGTTGTAGAGTAGGACAGGGGGATGGACCACCACCTCCACTTCCATCACCACTGAACCTGAACCAGGACATTATAGATGCACTTCAGACTTTGATTGGTGTATTTTAGTAGAGAGTAGTACCTATAGTTTAGCCAGGCCAGTAGATTCCAGTTGTGGAAGCGGAGGGACCCCGAGGAGGCAGGCCTAGAGTCAGAGAGAGGGCTAGGAATCCCCCATCGAGATAGTTAGAGGGATAGCGTGAGCACGAGGAAGAGTCAATACATCAGAGAGGACCCCCACTTGACAAACCTCCTAGACATATAGGAGATGATATCAGGGAATTGATTTGACTCAGGCCACCATTATTTATCGATTCCACTGAGGGGACAGTAGCAGAGGCATGGTTATAGAGCCTACAACAGTGCTTTGGATTACATCCGTATGGGAGTAATCTAAAGGCACGACTAGCAGTTCATCAGTTGAGAGGAGATGCCTCCAATTGGTGGCATCAAGAGGAGACCATTGGAGGAGTGAGCTTGGATACCCTCACCTAGGAGTCATTCCTAGAGAGGTTCAGGGAGAGGTACCTGTCTGAGCACTTCAGGCAGAAGCAGATAGAGGAATTTCATTCACTACATTAGAGGGGTCTCACCGTGGCTCAGTATGAGAGAAGGTTTCTCGAGCTCCTTCCTTATGTCGAGTACATGAAGGATGAGAAACTATGAGTGCATCGATTTATCATGGGCCTAAATTTCTCACTTCAGGGTCTAGTTCGTATGGCCTTTCCTACCACCTTCAGACAGGTTGTTGAGATGGCACTAGTCGTAGAGGACACTCAAGGTAGACAGGAGTCACGGGATCGGTCTCAGAATCGAAACTCTACCTAGCAAAAATACCCTTGGAAAGGGAATCAGAACTACATAGCAGGGTCCTCTAAGGGCCAATAGTCTCAGCAGTAGAAACCCCAGTAGTAGCAGCAGAAACCCTCATAAGGTTATTAGGGCTTCAAGCCCAAGCAGTGGCACTCATAGGGTCTAAGGTAGGATAAGAAAGTTCAAGCCCCATAGTCACAGCCAGAGAAGACTCAACAGTCTTCTAGGGGTGGATTTAGTGGATCTAGTAGGTCAGGAGACCCATAGTAGTTTGGATCACAGGGTGCTCGACCCTATGTATGAGGACCATGTTACACTTGTGGTGGCATGGGGCATATTGCTAGAGAGTGTTCTCAGGGACAGTCCTCTAGTGGTCAAAGAGGGGCATTTTCAGAGTCGACAGTTGGCAACGTAGGCAGATCCCATAGAGTTTTTGTAGTAGTTGACAACCACCAGGCTGAGCATCAGGCTATAGTTATTGAGGCTACAGGTAGTATACGAGGTAACATGGTTACTATTTTATTTGATTCTGGAGCTATTGATTCATTTATATCTCCTTTCGTTATGGAGCATTGCGGGCTAGTGGTAGTTAGTCAGGATGTCAGCTAGGAGGTAGAGTTAGCCTTAGGAGCTAGAGTGTCAGTTAGTTCCATGGTGCATAGTTGCTCGATTTAGATTGGAGACATGTCCACGATGTCTGATCTATGTATTACCCCTCTAGGTTCTTATGATGTTGTTCTTGGCATGGATTGGTTGTATGCCCACAGTGCCAAGATGGATTGTCGACAAAAGAGAGTGGAATGTGTGGATGAGTATGGTATCTCTAGAGTGATCCTTGGGGTTAAGAGACCCATATCCCTTTGTATGATTTCTGCTATGCAGCTTAGACAGTGCATGTGAAAGGGATGTTAGCTATTCGCTATCACCATCAGTGACAGGGAGGAAGATCCAGAGGGGGAGCCATCCCTTGATGATTTTCCTATATTGCAAGAGTTTGTAGATGTTTTTCCTTCAGAACTCCCTGGTAGGTCTCCACCTAGAGTAGTGGATTTTCATATTGATCTTGTTCCAGCAGTAGAGCCAGTGTTGAGAGCACCGTACAGGATGACTACTCATGAGCTTAGTGAACTTAAGATTCAGTTGGAGGAAGTCTTAGAGAAGGGGCATATTCAACCTAGTGTGTCACCTTGGGGCACACTAGTGATCTTTGTTAAGAAGAAGGATGGATCACTTAGGTTGTGTATTGATTATCGGCAATTGAACAAAGTAACCATCGAGAACCAATACCCTCTTCCTAGGATTGATGACCTCTTTGACTAGTTACAGGGTGCTCGAGTATTTTCAAAGATTGATCTCAAGTCTGGTTATCATCAGTTGAGGATTGTGGATAATGATATTCCTAAGACTACATTTCGTACTAGGTATGGTCACTACGAGTTCACTGTCGTACCATTTGGCCTCATGAATGGAGTACTTTGTACCTTTTTGAATAAGTTTGTGGTTGTTTTCTTGGATGACATCTTGATATATTCTCATGATGAGAAGGAGCATGAAGAGCACTTGAGACAGGTATTGTAAAAATTGAGGGAGAACCAGTTGTTTGGTAGCTTGTCAAAGTGTGCATTCTTTAGACCTAAGATACGTTATTTGGGTCATGTCATATCAGGCGATGGTGTCTCAGTAAACCCATCAAAGATTAGGTCTATCATGGATTGGCTGACACCCACCAGTGTCATTGAGGTGAGGAGCTTTATGGGCCTAGTAGGGTATTATTAATGCTTCATTGTAGGATTCTCTAGATTGGCACATCCCATCACATCTCTTCAGAGGAAGGGAAAAAAGTATGAGTGGACAAAAAAGTGCGATATAGCTTTTCAAGAGCTCAAGAGAGCCCTCACAAGTGCCAATTCTTGTAGTACGAGACCCATCTACAGACTTTGTAGTGTGTAATGATGCATCTTTGGATGGTATAGGGGTAGTTCTTATGCAGGATGGCCGACCCATTTCCTTTGAGTCTAAGAAGTCAAAGACTCATGAACTCAACTACCCTACTCACGACCTAGAGCTTGTGGTAGTAGTTCATTCCTTAGTGAGGTGGTGACACTTTCTACTAGGTCATAGATTTGAGCTTCATTCCGACCACCAGAGCTTGCAGTACATATTCATGTAGCTGAACCTTAATGCTAGGTAGAGAAGGTGGATGGAGTTCCTTTGTGAGTACAATTTTGATGTTCATTATATCAAGGGGAAGGAGAATGTAGTTGCAGATGCCTTAAGTAGAAGGTACCATGAGTTATCATTTATGACTACTTGTACTAATTTGAGGGAAAGGATTTTTTAGCACTTGCCAGCGTATGAGCTTTATTCAGAGGTTGGTCAAGTGGTGCATCCTCAGAGACCCTTAGAAGGGAAGTATTCAGAGTATTCCTTGGAGTTTGATGGACTCTTACACCATAGAGGATGTATGTGTGTACCTTCCACTAGGGGATTGCATGAGTTCATTATACTTGAGGCTCATAGAGCACCTTATGCAACGCACCCCGGTGTTAAGAAGTTACATGCAAATTTGAGAAAGTTATATCAGTGGCCAGGCATGAGAGTGCAGATTGCTAACATAGTTGTGAGATGCCTTGAGTGTCAGAGGGTGAAGGCAAAGTATCAGCATCCCGGTGGGCTCCTTCAGCCTCATGAGATTGCAGAGTGGAAGTGGGATGTTATATCTATGGACTTTATTGTTGGTCTCCCCTTGTTGTCTCATCGTCATGATGCCATTTTGGTGATAGTTGACACGTTGATCAAGGTTTCCCACTTCTCTCCCATGCATACTACATACACAACACAAAACATAGCACAAGTGTTTCTACAAGACATTGTCAGACTTCATGGCATTCCCCGTAAGATCATCTCTGATAGGGACTCTTTTTTCACCTCTTCTTTCTAGAGAGAGTTGCAGTTGGCATTGGGCACTAGGCTCAATTTTAGTATAGCAAACCATCCTCAGACCAATGGGCAGACCGAGCGAGTGAATTAGGTTTTGGAGGACATGTTGTGTATGTATGTGATGGACCATCAGGTCAAGTGGGAGGAATACCTACATCTTGTCGAGTTTGCCCATAACAATGGGCACCATTCTTCCATAGGTATGCTGCCTTATGAGGCCTTGTATGGAAGACCTTGTAGGATGTCGTTGAGTTAGGAAAGGATCAAGGATTGAGTATCTATTGGCCCTCAATTGGTTAAGGAGATGGAGCATCATGTGACTCTGATTAGACAGCGCCTGAGAGAGGCACAGGATCAACAGAAGAAGTATGTAGATGTGAAGAGGATAGATCGGGAGTATCAAGTTGGCGATAGATTTTTCTTGAGGGTGCAGCCACATAAGAGTCTAATTTGATTTAAAAAGGGCTCTAAGTGTGCACCCCGGTTCGTTGGACCGTTCAAGATCCTACAAAGGATAGGACCAGTTGCCTACCATTTAGCCCTACCACCTAGCCTATCACGCATCCACAATGTGTTTCACATTTCTGTACTTAGAGGATACATTTATGATGAGTCTCATATTATAGATTGGGATGCTTTGCAGGTGGAGTCGGATGGCCAGTTAGTGCTATAGCCCATCCATATTATTGCCCGATGGACCCTAGCACTTTGAGGTCGAGAGCTAGACTAGGTTAGGGTCCAGTGGGATTGCTATGATGAGGTTACGACTTCTTGGGAGGATGCAGCATAGATCCGATCACAGTACCCTTATCTTTTTGATGAACTCCAGGAGGAAGTTCATGCCTAGTGGGGGAGGATGTGAGGCCTTGCCCCGACCCATCCTAGCACTAATGATACATTATTATTTTGATACTCATGCTTTGTTATGTCAGAATATTATTGGATACACTGAACATTTTTATGCTATTTAATGATGTGTGATGCTTTACTTCAGTTATTTGATTTTGTCATTTAATTCTTATAAATATGTATAATGATGAAGAAAACGTATGCAACACTAACACTTTTGGTTATGCAAGTCGAAGGGTTAAGAATATGAGTATAATTAGATAAACAACTATTTATTAAGAAATGGATGCTTTAATTTATATAATTCCTCTAATATGTAATTCACATTATGCATGTGGTTTTTGGACCTACTAATGTCTGCAATAAGTGTGCAAGAAAATTAGCTGAGACAACTCAATGGAAAAATGGAGCTAAATTACTTGTTAATTTTGTGCTAACCTTGTATTGTAATTCTTTAAAGGTTGTAATTTGATCTTACTATTCTCCTAACTTTTAGTTGTTACTAATAAGTCTTTGAAGGCTTAGAAACATTAAATTTAAGTACCCCTATGGGTAAGGGTATGGGTAGGGGTACTTTCCAACCCTTTAGCCTCCTAGGTTGACTCTTAGGGTCACTCAAAAACCCTATTTTAGGTTGACTTCGAAAATCGGTTGTTCTTTACTTGGGTTAGTGAAACCAAACCCCCATCTTGAGTTACTTGAAGCCTAGTGGAGTTAAGGACCATACTTAGAGGCATTTTGGGAGTAGTTTTTGTTTTTGTCAGCCAATCCTTTAGTTTTGGAGGAAGTTTTGAAGATTGAAGGAAGAAAAGGGAAGCTCTTCTCAAACCACCATTTCCATAACTATTCTACGAAGGTAAGAGTTCTTCACTCCTTGAATGGTTCTTTATGTGTGTTCATGTTTTGAATCTTGCTTGAATCATGTATGAGACATTGTGTAGTTATGCATTTCTTGCTTGTGTGTGTTAGGGGTGGATTTGGGAGGGATTTGACCTTGTGTTCTTTTGATGTTATTCATATGCCTTCTTGATGTTTTGATTGTTTTTGAGAGGTTTTCATGGGGATGTTTTTGGCAAAACTCACCCTTGGATAGGGAAGAAGTGGCCATGTTTAGGGAAAGGGCCTTAGTTGGACCTCAATAGTGTAGAGTCTACTCTCATGGTGAGAGGAGGGAGAAGGGGTAGGGTGTATGGGCCCCTACTTGTCATCTCATACCTTGTTGTTATTGAGAATTCTTGAATGTGGAAAAGAATGAAAATCATTATGGATATGGCCTCTAAAGGGCCTTGTGAAAGAATGGAAGTTCTTGAAGTTTTAGCCCCAAAAGGGCTAAGTGATGGTATGGTGATTGACTTCTCCTATTGAGAAAATCCACCTTTCCCCTGTATTGGTTTATTGTTGGACCTATTGTGCAACCGGGAGGGAATGCATGTTTAATTTGCTTATCTCCTTGTGTTGTTTATCTCCATGTTGGTTGTTGTCTTTTCCATGTTTTCCCTTGATGCAATGAAGACATTTGATAAAAGTTCTCTTGTGAAAGCCTTGAAGAAAACTCAATGAATTGTAATATTATGTAAGTTGTAATTGAATTTGATGTAGTGGCAAAGACATCGGGTTTTCTTACTAGTTCTTTCCCGATGGAGCCTTGAACCAAGATGAATAATAGAGGAAAGAAAATATTATGAAATTCTCCTTGCAATGCTCTCATGTGGTTCCAAATTTTGGCATATGTATGTGAGATATTAGAATGATAGTTAATGTCTTGAATTGGGAAATTCTGAGTTTCAATTATGATAATGAAAGGCAATGGATGTGTTGAAGTTTCAATTCAATGTTTTGAACATTAACATTTAATAATAATCCTACATTGTGATCACCAAGCTAGCACATTCATTGTTAAGTTTCATTAGTAATGCAATTAAATTTGATAAGAATTATTCATCACCTTTTTGAATTCTAAGTATAGGATCATAATTCCTTGATAAGATTCATAAAGAACAAGAGCAATTTGATTAAGAGGTTTTGAATCTCTTTGAATTTAAATAAATAAGAAAGAACACGTGCCTTATTATATGATGACTATACAAACCATACACCCTTGTCTTTAGATGATTGAATTAACATGAACTATAGTAGAAAAGAGTATTTGAATCCTTTGCATCCTTTTGCATTAGTGTGCTTGATCATAGGAACTCTATATTACCTCTAGAAATGTTTAGACTCATCTTGCATAACAATGAACTCAGCAAGAAAACATGCTAGAAATTGACAAAAGAAATTGGTTTCCAAATTATGCTTCTCCAGGTCTAAAAACCCTCTCTAGAAAATGTATGGAGAAGTCTTAAATTTCCTCATGCCACAGAGAATATTCTATGAGATATTCTCCTTGAATTTCAAATCAAAAATCATTGTTAATTCATTAAATAATATGACTTAAATAAATTTGAATATATAACATCTATATATATATATATATATATATATATATATATATATATATATATATATATATATATATATATATATATATATATATATATATATATATATATATATATATATATATATATATATATATATATGATAATGCTTTTAAATTCAACACCCCAACTATAAAAATTTTGGCATTTAATTCCATAGGACTTATGATACAAGTCGAATCACATAGAAAAATTTAAAAACAAAACTCCCAACCACCTGTCACCAAGTACAAGGGTCGATTCATCATGAGGGAGGGCAAGTGGAAGCATTTTTTTTAAAGAAAAAGAAAAACTAGCAAAGGCTAGTAACGCCTTCGCCAGGCCCTGCGTACCTTCTCACCCATGCAAGCAGGTGGGGACAGGCCTACCTGCGCAAGACTCGGGCCACGCGTGTCAGGCCTATGGGAAGGGGTAGGTGGGTCTAGGGTTAAGGGTAGTAATAAGATGGGTGGGGGGGGGGAAAGATGACTTAAGGTTAGTATATATTGTTTTGGGGTAAGAGTTAGATATTTTAGTTAGTAGGTAGTTGTAGATTTTAGTTAGTTTATGTCATTGTAGATTAGATTAGTAAGTTTAATTAGTAATTAGTTAGGTTTTTTAATTAGGATACTTTAGGTTTAAGTTAATTTTAAATTTAAGTTTGAATGTCGATTATCATTTTTGGTTTAAATTTAAGTTATTTGTTTTTAGTAGTGTTTGATTTATTTAAGTTTTGTTAATTGTTTAAAGTTAAGTAGTTTAAATTTAATTAAGTTTAGATTTATGTTAATTTATGTAATGTTAGTTTAAGTTAATAAAGTTTCTTATAGTTAGTATGTTAATTTTAGGTGGTTGTGATTTAAGCTAAGATAGTTTAGTTTTGTTGATAAAGTTTAGATTTTTATATTTTGAATTAAGGATTACCTTGAAACCTATATTTAGATTATAGTTCTTAGTTTTAGGAAGCAAGGTTATAATTCTTTTAGGTTGGTAATGGTGTTGATATTAGATAGTGGTTAGATGATTGAATATTAGATTAGTTCTTTTTAGAATGTTTTTACATAAATTGAATATTGTAAATTAATACAATTTTTAATGTTTCATTAATTAGTTTTATCTTATTATGAGCTCTATAGATTGATTTTAATGTGGACTTAAAGTTACGATAATTCAGATAAAGTTCAGATTAAAATATAGGTTCATTGAATTATTATAGACACCAACTTTAATAGTGAACATTAAATTAATTAATTAGATTGTATAAGTATGTGGAGTTAATTGTCAATTAAGATGTTAAGATTGGTAAGTTATGAAAGCTTGTTTATTTTTATGATCCAATCATAGTTATATTAATTATATTGTTTTACCTTTAGAAGTGTTTTATTTCTAATAAATTTAGGTCCAAAATTAATGGATGGTAAAGGTTTAATTAATTAGCGTAACTCTAGTGCTCATTGGTAAGGAAAGTTAATGGATACATTAAATATTAATTGTCATAGTATGCTTTAGTTTAGATTTCATTCATTCAAATTTAATTTATAATTATTTCTAAGATAGTTGTACTAATTTCAGTTTTAAATTCAGGATTGTTGAATTTGTAAATTAGCTTAAGTTCAATTATGATGAAAGTTAAATTAATGATTAATTCACGTGTGAAGATTATAAACCTTAGATGAACTGTAGAGAACCTCTGCTTAAATTATGAGCACAAGCATATCAAGCTTATAGTAGTTTAAATTTTAACTTTAAAAAAAAAATTAAAATTTGCACGTGTGTTTTGCCCCAGATTGTTTTTTTGGGCATGACAAACATGAATTGATGCAAAGCATCTTACTTTAGGTTTTTACTGAACTACTCAAATTTTTGAAATCCCAAATTAGTCACAAGCATGGTAATAGAGGGAGAAACTAGAACTACAAAGTCTACATCTACATGATTGAAGATGCTAAAATGTTATGTCTTTGGCATTATTACCAAAGAGGGAGAAATAGAAAAAACTAATCAAAAACTGATGAAGAACTAATAAGGAAGAAATTGATCAAGTTTCATGAAGTTGAAGAAAAGTGGGAGAAATAGAAAACTGAACATCAAAAGATAGAAAGGGAGATACAATAGCCAAGATGGAGAAGTAAAGAAATTAATCAGAAAAATAGATCTAAGAGGGAGCAGATTAGAGGAGGTAGTGTATCAGCAAAGATAGAGTAATAAGAAGTTGAAAATTAATGAAAAGAAAAATGTCAAAAAATTTCTTTTTGGCATTGTCTTACTATTTTAACCTAGTTAATTTTGTTTAGGTAACTTGGTTGATCAATTTGGTTTGGCATCAATGCCAAAGAGGGAGATTATTGGAATCTGATTGAAAAGATCATTAATGAATTAGTCAGATTGTTGAAGAAGTATGTTTCAATCATTATTTTGTCACCAATGTCAAACCTGTTATTTGCTAGTAAGACAATTGCTATAAGATCCAAGTACTCTCACTTAGTTGATTGATGAAGAGGATTTAATCAATAAGATGTAACAACAACACCTAGAGGAAAGGTTGAGTCATGCTTTTGTAATGAAGTACAAGGATCGGTTAAGACAATGGTGAACTAGTGTATTGATAATCTATCAGAAGTTGCCTATAGTTAGATACATTAGAAAAAAAAGTTATAACAAAGACTATTTGCAAAGCCTAAACAAAGTCTTTAGTGGGTGTCAAGCAAGTTAGTTCATGCCGAGCAGATTATCAGTTAGTGCTGAGTAAATGGAAAATCTAGTGTGTGTTGACTAACTTGGTGCTAAGCAAAATGTAATAGGTGTCGAGCATCAGTAAATTATAGTTGATGCTGAGTGAAAATGTAGTAGGTGTCAAGTAACACAATATGTGGCATGCATTAGAAAGTAAATAGTGTCGAGCTACTACATTATTTGAAAAGTGAAAGATTCACCAGATCTAAGTTGATAAGTTTGTTACTTTGAATTTTGTGAACCAGATGGAAGATAAGGATGTTGAGTTGGTGGTACAAAATTCTAGGCTAACCATTTTCAGGCAAATACAAGTGGATTCTACATGAAGTTTCTAGAAGAAACAAGATAAGGGACAGATACATTGTATCCTATCGAGTCCATTCAAACCCTATTTTGAATGAGGGAAATTAGAGTAGGAAAATAATTGAAAATTCCTATTTAAGGAATGTATGGTCATAATATTAAGTAGAAGGTGGTCAAGAAGATTGGAGAGTGGTGCCAAGGAGAAGGCATTGAGAAGGTTAAGAGAAAACCTAGAAGAATAGAGTACAAATGCTCTACTTCATCAAAGGACCACTGGAGTGATTGCATTGGTACAACAAGCAAGGAAGCTTAAGGAGATAGAAGCTTGAAGAGGGAACAAGCTATTAGAACTATAGAGATTGAAAGCTAAGCATATTTGTGAGCTGAGTTGTGATCTGATATCAACAAGATAAGTTGTAAGTCTATCAGGTCAAAATTCCTTATTGTTACTCTCTAGAAATTGTATCAGTTAGGGAAAAATCCTTTGGACTAAGGTTGGTTTAATAGCCATTTGAAAATCCTTCAACAGGGTGGCATTCCAAGTGAATGTTCTAAAGTCCTTTAACTAGGCTCACTCCTAACAAGGTGATTGAAATCTCTTAACCGGGTCACATTTAATAGTTTTTGTTGTATCCTTTAATAGGGTAGGCCTTCTATATGGCATCACTTTAGAAAAGTGAGAAACAAGGTAGCATGTTACTGGTGGTTTTTCCCAAATTGGGTTTCCACGTAAATCACTGTGTTATGTGTTGATTCTTCATGTTTTATTACTACATATTGATTTATCAATAACTTGCAAGTGTAGATTGATAAGCTTGGATGCATGAATGTTTAATGGGCTCACTAGGATAAGTGAAAAGTTGTATTGGACCTTGAGTAACTAATTCACCCCCCCTCTCAGTTACTCTAAAGAATTCTAACACTTGGCCCCCTAGACATATAGACTCCTGACACTCCTTTGGTTAAAGCCCGCTATAAACAAAAAAAGAAATGTTTTTATTTATTTATTTATAAATTTTTTTATTTTAAATTTATAAATTAATTAAGATAATTTATGTATTATTAATAATTATTAGTAATGTTTGTTATGCTATTAAATGTATAGTTATCATCATTAATAAATAATATTGATATTATTATATTAATGTCTAAAAAAAATAGTATTTTAACATTTAATAATATACTATTTAATATTAATTAATTAATTATACACACACACACACACACACACACACACACATAGTTTATTTGATATATTGCATATCTTAGGAATTGAGTTTTGGTTTAAAACAAAAGAGAATAATTGAGTTTTTTAATTTTTAAATCTATTATTGATTAAATTAAATAATCATTTATCTATTAAAGGGAAAACTATAAAGTTTAGTGAATCTTAGACTTGAAAACAAAAATGAAAACTTGAAACCTATAGTGAAAAATGAACTTTTATGTTTTCAAAACGTAATGAATTATGAAAGTTACTTTTGTATGTACTTTATGTGATGTGTGATTTGCTGGTGTTGGGGTTTTGAGTTTTAACTTAGTACTTTGACCAAATTGGGATGTTTACCAGATTGGGGCTTTCCTCTGTGAGGATGTTTTGTATATGATCTTTTATACCTTACCATTGTGATGTAGTCACATGTCTTTGTATGCCTAAAATGTGAGCACACTTCTATGAATCATTAGATTCGAGATTACTCAAGAATGAGGTCTCAAATGGCAACTCATAGCTCTCTAGTCATGGAGTGCAAGGGTTTTGCAATGGAGGCCCTCAGTTTGACCTAGTTCATGCCCATGCAAGTACACCATGAAATGAGAGATTCAAAGATCCAAAATGCATGCAAATGGAGATGAAAACTAATCTATATGATAACAATGCAAGAACAATGCAAAATCTAATCTATGAAAGCAAGATCTAATCTTATGAAAGAAAATATGACTCTAAACAAACATGCAAATGCAATGATAAAAGCCCATGATGAAAGCCATGGGTGCAAGAGAGAATGAGACAAGAAGATAGAAGTTCTCCACAAAAAGCTTTAGCATTCAAAAACTCCTCCTTCAAAAAATTGCTCTCCAAACCTGCAGCATAACAATAACATCCTCTCTCTAAAATGAGGAGAGGGCTCTCCCTTATAAAGGAAATTATGGAGTTGAGAGGCTTCTCACAACCAATATGGGATAATAGAGTTTGATCCATGTGAGACGGAATTTCACCAATGAGAAAAGACGAGTGGTTGAGAAGAAAGTGAAAAGATAAGTCCCAATTAGAAATATGTGCATTTAAGTGTAGAAATTAAATAAAAGAATTTATTTTATTTCCCTTTCATCAACAAGAGATATTTAAGTGGGATTTTTATTTAATTAAAAGGAAGCAAGTTCTTTTAATTAAATAGGAGATATTTAATTAAATTAAAAGAGGGGTTTTTCTCTTAATTAATTAAATGCGGATGAATTATTTAATTAAAAGAGAGTTTTCCTTTTAATTAAATGGGGACTTATTTTATTTAATTAAAAGAGGAGATTTTCTTTTAATTAAATAAGACTTAGGATAAAATGATCAACCTTAGAAATAAAATAATCAAATTTGATCAAGGAAATTGATTTGAATTGATTTAATAAAATATTGCAAACCATTGATTCAAGAAATTTGACAAATTGATAAATTGAATAATGGGGGCCCATAGTCTAGGCGACCATTTTAGGGTGTATACAGTCTTCTATGATGAGTTGGATCTGTTGGGTGTTATTGCATTCCAATTTTCTTGTGTACAACTAAGGTGTGTAATGTGACTTTTTTGGTATAATCTTTGAGTCTTTGACCAATTATCTTTGAATGCTTTATATTTTCTTGTTTAGGATTGAGGTGATTATTGTGTTTTATCTTTTGGTACTTTCTAGATGCTTATATAGGACTGAGGTGATATTGTGATTTTTCTATAGGTTCTTTCCAGTTTCTTGTAAGGGGCTAAGGTGGCAAATGTGATTTTATGAGTTGTACTTTTTATGAGCCTAGGGTAGGTAATCTATGTGTATATTGGAAAGTGGCTTGCAATGGAATCTGGAGCCTAGAGTGGCTTCCTGGGCAACCCATTGTAAGTTGTTTGAATAAGTGATAACATTTCACTAAATGGGTTTTAAAATTGATAAATAAGAGACTATATTTTTTTCTCATCCATGCCTCGAGTGCTAGTAAAGGCTAGGATTGTAGTAGAGAGGATGTTTGGTTGTGACCTTGCTTTATCAGTATGCCTTGTCAGTATGAAAGGATATTAGTGCCATATGAAGACACTAGGGGGGGAAGTTTCCAGTGAAGCTACTAGACTAACCTTAAAGTTGACTCATGTGATGAAAATTGCTCACTTACATAGTAGATTTTTTACATGTCTCTATTTCCTCTAGGATTAGATGATACTTGTGTCTTGGTACCTTTTGAGGTATTTTTCTTTCAAGTGTTTCCTTGACCTAGATGTTAGTTTTGACTTGTGTTTTGATATATGTTTGGGACTTGATTTTATCTCGTTAGTGTGGTGGGAGTGCGTAATTTAGGTTCCATGAGGTTAGGTGGTAGTGCATTTTTCTTATACCATTGAGACCCTACAACTAGATGTTGTTGCTAGAGGTGTTGCTTGTGTAGATGTTCCTTTCTATATGATCTAATATTTATGTTGGATGGTTACATTCTACTCTACTATATATATTCTTTTAGAAATATTATGAGATGATGTATTTTATTTGATGATGTATATTCTTTGAGATTTTCATACCCTGTGACATGAAAAAAGGATGATTGTGCATTTTGGTTTTTCCAAGTGACATCCTTTGTAATTGTTTATTATGATAGATTCATACTAGTAGTTATTCATTGATGAGGATTTTTTATGTATTGGAAAGTATTAATTAAACTTAAATGTGATTCAACATAATGGAACCTTAAGAGATGTAATATATTTGATGGTTGTATGTTTGTGAGTTATTTATTCTGCTATTTTATCTCTTGTTATTATTTCTTCCTATGTATTATCTGTTGTTTAACTATCATCTTCAAAAAAAAAATTTGAGAAACTTAGTAAAACTTTAGGTTATTTTTTTTTGGTTACCTAGTGAGGCATTACATCTTGTATCAGATCCCAAGTTTCTACATTGGGAGCTCTAGGTATATTGGAATGTCACTAGTTAATTGAAAACAAAACATGAACTATTACATGTATCTATTACAAACCTGAACACCTCAACTTGTTATACTAAAACAAAACTTAAATGGTGTTATGTATCTTTTGCAACTTGAACACTTTGAACTTAAGACTCAATTTCTTGAAACATAGAAAAAGAAAAAAATGGAATAACTCTTGAGTTGGATTTTAGACATATTTTCTTATGACTATTCCTTATGGTGGTATGCATTTGTTGACTTTGTGAGCATTTTTTTGTTCTTTCTTGGGTGTTTTTAGTGGAGTCTTATCCTCCTATAGGGCAAAAAGGTCCAATGGGACCCACACAATGAGTTCTTGTGTTTCATCTTTCTTGTAGGCTTCTAGGAGTAAGCCTAAGTCTAGGTGGAGTGGATGTAATACCTACCCCTAGTTGACTTTTTTGTTGTATTACCATATTCTTTTAGGTCAAATTTATGATTATGTTTTATGATTATCAATACTTGGTTATTGGATTTGATTAGATGTTATTTCATTATCAGTTGATATATTTGATGAGTTACTTAGTTATTTCATGTGTTAAGGATTATTTCTATGATGATACATGTATGCTCATATAGTGATTTCAGTTATTTCATGATGCTAGTTAGATGGGTTAGTTACATGTAGTTTCTATGGATACTTACCCCATACTTGTATGTGTAAGGCATACTTCTCTGTTTTACTTTATGATTGACATTCCTGATGTGGTTGAGGGATGGAGTCATATTCACCTACTAGTTAGGATCTACATGATGTACCACTTCTTGCCATTGTCTGTCAGTTTAGATTATATGTGTATGTACATGCTTAGATTTTATGCAGATTGTAGGTACCAGGCATCAACTTCCCTAAATTTCCAAGATGAGCATACCCTATCATAGTATCTCAATGGTATAAGTGGGGAGATAATTCTTGAGTTCAAATCCTAACCTTAAGCTAATTTTCCTAGAAAGTAGGACACTGATTTGTCTACCCTTTTGAATTCATCAAGTGACATCAATTAGTGATTTTAACCCTTGAGTTTGATCTAGTATTTTTTACATTTTAATGAGTTTTCATATTTAGTTTTGTGGGTCTAGTGTGATTTTTAGTTGTAAGTAAATCAAATTAAAAGATACATTAATGATTTAATTTAATGAATTTTTTTATAAAGATAATTCAATATTTAATTAATTAAATAAAGAATTAAATTTAAAATATATATTTAAATTCCTAATTTTTAGCATATTTATATTTATTTAATGTTGCGATAATTATTTAAGAGTTTTATTTTAATAATAAACTTTATTTTAATAATAAACTATATATATATATATATATATATATATATATATATATATATATATATATATATATATATATTTGATCGGTAAATGACCAAAGCCTTGTATAATATAAAGTAATAATAATAGACATAGTTCTCTATTCAAACAGGCACTGGTAGGAAAAATACAGAGTAAGTAAACCTCTAGTCTTGCCTAGAACCAAGATCTTATATTATATAGATTTAAAAGGGGCATACCCTACTATAAGTTTCTACAATATATTTCTTTCATAGTTATACATATTTTTTATCATTATTCTATCTTGATTAATCAGGCATGCTTTGCAAGAATCGAGAGATTGAGACCAAACAATTTCTAACTCAAAGATTCAAATGATCTAAAAAGGGTTAGATCTAAAAATTTCCATGCCACACTCAATAGCACCCTTTGAATATTAGTCAAATTAATATAAGGGAGAAAAAACTAAAAATCAGCTTAGCTACCAACTTAGATACCAATTGTAATGAAATACCTTTGGTAACCTACAAATGCTAATTGTAGATTCCACATCTCTTTTTTCTAATTTATGTTTCTAAATGTATATTAGTAATGATTGAGCCATAATTATACCTTGATTTGACAAGATTTTGTAAGTTACAATGTATAAGTTATTTGGAATCATGTTACTGTATTGCATAAATGATGAACTTAATTATTAATTGTTATGTTTTGATCTTTATTATTCATTACTTCCTCATTTTTCAGTTTTTTGTCTTGTAATTATAGTTCAATCAAAATCATTTTCTATAATAAAACATTTGAAATCCCTTAATTATTTTAAATCCAAACTAAAAATATTATTGATCATGACAGATTCTTACAGAGGCCTAATATCACACTAAATTCTAAATGCCTAATTCAAAGTATATCTTCTACTTTACTAATATCTAATCATTCTAAAGATTAAAACCATCCTCTATTTATAATACCCAGAAAGCTCATGATTTAATGACTGTGAAAGAAAACCACCATGAAATGTCCACAATAGACACCATTTTCACTGAAGCGGTAAATAGGGTGAAATTACTAAACATAAAGTTAACATATTATGTTGTATTCATAAATTTAATATTTACAATCAAAATTATCCTTACTAGGAGATCCTCCCACTATTATGAAGCTTATATCCTAAAGAGTTGAAGTATACCTAACTACGAATATGAAGAAAGAGAACCTAAATAAGAAGGGCCCTTGGAAATAGATAGAGTAAAATTGACCCAAGATTGAAAGAGAAAATGCTAAACATAGATAACCATAAAGACAAAACCCTACACTCAGGATCTGCTATAGTACTATCTATGTACTGTAATCAAAGGACTAAATTTCATTCTTTTTAATGCTTACCATAAAAATCTTTGAAGCGTCTTTGTTATTGGTCACTGGGCACATAGGAGGAAAGAAAAAGGCAATATACTCTTTGCTAGATTTATACAAATTTGAGAGAATGAATTCTAAATCATCCAAATTTTTCAAATCCACCTTCAACCCCACATAAGAAGAATAAAGGTTAAGGTAGTTTTGGAGCCATACCACATTTGACTCAACCACTATTCCTCTCCATCAAAGAAGGAAGAAATTTTTCTCCTTCATCTTTTGCCATGCTCTTTTAACCTTGACATTGTCCCTAATAGTCAAAAACCTTGGCTAAACCTAAGTTTCTTGGTGGATGACTCATGTATATCTCTAGAGAGGGATCCTTTAAGTAGAAATGCTTAAAACTGCATGCTCCAATCCTTCTAGCTAGGTTGGATTAAAGATGTCAAGACATAGGTTGATAATCAAGCCTTACTCAATGTTATCCTTGGCTAGACATGGTATAAAGGATATGATAATAGAACTATTCATGCACCATAAAAGTTTGTAGTTGAAATTATGTTCTCCTTAAACCCTACTGATTACTACCCTTGAAAATTCATCCATAGGATTCAAAATCCAATTCCACCTATTAGGTTTGACATTCCCCCTGAAAGTCATAATCCTAGCCTCTAAAATATGGAAAATGACAACTATAGAGTCCATACTAAAAGATACATAGGAACTCTTAGCAAAATGACACTTGGTCGACTGATAGAGAGACACACCATTTATAAGGATTAGGTGTGGAATTCTCTAGAAGGATGATTAAAAAATGATGTCAACTTTCTTTCTTTAGTCAATTACCAATTAATAATATTTTCTCCATCATTACAAAGTAGTGTCTATAAGTTTATTTGGTTAGCATTATAATAATAAGTTATTATTCGATTATAATTTTTAATGTTTGAGTTAAATTTATTGTTTATTTATAGATTAATAATTCTTCACCATCTAATCCTATATTTGCTAGGTTATCAACTTTTTAGTTTTCTTCTCCAAAAATATGTTGAATTATAGTTTCTTTGAACCAATCAAAAAACTCTAAAAATTCTTATAATTTGGAGTTTAATACCCAATCAGGAGTAGTCCTCTTCCTTAATGCATTGAGCACAATTTGAGAATCCCCTTCTATTATAAATCTATTTATTCCTAAGTTGAGGCATAGTTGGAGACCTTATTGGAGGGCTTCAAAGCCAGCTAATTATTCATCATAATTCCCATAAACTTTTCTCTTTAGATGGTCCATCTCTCATTGTCCTTGTCTATGATCTATCCTATCCCTGCTTTTCATGGATTGCCTCTTGATGTCCCATCAAATTTCAATTTTGACCATCCGTATGGGGGTGGTACCCATTTGCGCTTATCCCTAGCCTCTTGATTACTTTTCTTATAAGTTGGCAATGGCTTTATCAAGTTATTCCAATTTCTTTTTATTATACAATCACATTCTGAGAATGCACCTTCTTCTTTGATTATTTCCCTAAGATATATATTCATGACTTTGATAATGCTTGTTTCAACTTTGCTATATAACATGGTACTAATCATTTCCTTTTCATTAAAAATCCTTTTCTTTCTTTCTTTCTTTCCAGATTTCCCACATGAGGATGGAAGGACAAATGTTCCACATTTTTCATAGATATTGAATGATTTATCTTTCTGCTAACCTTTCAAATTTCTCCCTAGATTATCTAGTAAGGGTGAGGTCTAGGCAAGCTTTTTCCTAGGCCATTCCCAATATTTTTTAGCATAGGAGCACTGGAATAATAAATGATCCATTGTTTCACTATCAGTTTTACATAATACACATCTTGACAATCCCTCAAATTCAATTTTCTTAAGCCTATCTGCTATCAAAATTCTTTTTTGGAGGACAACCCAGAGGAATATTCCTGCTTTTGGAAGGCAAGCAAAATCCCAACATAGTCTAAGTGGAAAATCTAGCTCTTCCCATCTTTGTGATTGAATAATAATATTGTAACCTCTTTTAATACTGTATCTTCCATCTTTGGAGGCTCCCTAGATAATTTTATCTCCTCTTTCCATTTGATTTACTTTCCTCTTTTGAAGAATGTTTTCAAATGTCTCATTTTCTCTCATTTCTAGATTAATACTTTCTAGGGTTCTCCATGCCCACTCCTCTTTCTTGTATTTATAATTGTTGACATGTTCCCCCATAGGTTTACAAGAGTATTTTTTACATTTGGTGGAATTCCTAAGCCATCCATGGGGGATTGACCATCCCATGAGTCCTCCTAGAAGATTACTTTGTCTCCCCTTCTAGTGTCCCAAGTGATAAATTTTCTTATTATTGTTCTACATCTTACTATAAAGTTCCAACTGAGTACACCTTTAGGTAAATGTTGCATACTGAAAAGGGAGGTTGGATCTATTGCATTTAAATATTTTTTATAAATAATCTTTTCCCATTTTCAGTCCTTTTCATGGTATATTCTCCACACCAATTTAGCTCCTAGGGATTAATTCTACTAGTTCAATTTTTTTATCCTTAAACCCCCTAGTTCCTTGGGTTTGCATATGTTTTCCCATTTGATTAGTGCCAGTTTTTTATGTTCTTTTGAATCATTCCAAAAAATATTCTAAGCTTTGATTCAATTCTCTTGTTTGTATTATTATTTAATGGAATGCATGATAAATGATAGGTTGGGAGTGCTCACAGAATTGCTTTAATTTTTGTTACTTTGCCTGCTTTTGTTATCGATTTTCCTTTTCAACTTCCTATCTTCTTCTCCATTCTTTCTAGGATATTGTTCCATCCTTTATTGTTTCCAGAGCCTTTTTCTATTTCTATCCCTAGGTATTTTCAAGGAAATTTTCCTTTTTTATATCGCATTATATAAAAAAAATTGTCTTCTACTACAAGTTTGGTATCAATAAAGAATATTTCATATTTTTCAGCATTCACTTTTTGACCCGATGCTTCCATATATTGCCAAATTATGTTTTTGAAGTTTTGGACTTCCTCTAAAGAACTTTCTCTTGGCAGAATTGTATCATCTATAAATTGTTGATGCATAATGTTAGGGATGTTCTTAGTCACTTTGACTTCATTGATTCTTCCTTTGATGCGTGCTTTTTAAATTGATCTTCCAAATGCTTTTGCCATAATTATGAAGAAAAATGGAGATAATGGATCTCCTTGGCTAATGCCTCTTGAAATGTCAAAATATAACTCCAAAAAACTATTATTAGTTAAACTAATAAACATAAATTATTTAAAATATCTCAAAATTTAATTAAAGAGAGAAAGCATTTGATTTGATAAAGATATTTCAATTAAATTACAAAAATCTTGCACATGAAAATTATAATAACCAAATAATAAAGGAAAGTTAGTTTCACATGATTGCACAATCGAAGCCCTAATTTGGGGAAAAATCTCTTTATCAAGAAATTAGAGTTCATTTCTTGATACTCAGGTTTTGGAGGCGTGAATTTTCAAAGAAGGTTTTCAAGAAAAAGGGAAAGTATTTGTGAGCTTCGTGCATCCATTGTTTTAGCATCGGATCTAGGTAGGATCTTGTGGGTTTGTGCAATAGATTCTCCTTCTTTGATATCTCTTTCTTCTTCTTGTTTGTTGAGGATTCTATTTTTAGAGTTTTAAATTTGGGTTGAAACCCTTGTTTGAGAAAATTGAATTCCATTATTGAATGGTCTACAATATAGATCTGAATATTTTGTTTGAGAAATTGATTTTTTTGTATTTAGCAAAAATCTATAAAAAATTTAAGTGTGGAAAACCGTTGTTTGGAAAAATGGGTGATTTGTTTTGGATTTGATTTTAATTGGGATGGGAGTTTTGGAAAAGAAACCAGGATTTTATTTTACAAATTTGATTAGTTGTACTTTTCTGTTTTATCAAATCAATGATCAAATTTTGTTATATATTAATTTTTTTTATAAACAAAAAGAGGGTAGAGGTATGCATTTAAATAGGGGTGCTAGCTTTTTTTGATGTTTTATTGGTATGCATTTAAAATAAAAATAAAATTGGGAGGCAGTCCACCGCCCCCAGCTCCCTGCTTCCTTCCTACCTCCTTTCTTTCTCGCCCCCTCACTCTGCCCCCTCTCTCACCCTCCCCCCACCCCCTGTGATGTCGTAACACTCACACAACATACAATAGTCATGAGCACTGCAAGTACCAACTCATGTTGTTGTAGCAACATTGAATGTTGTTGCAGCAATCACACATAGCATGACCAACCCCTTGGGCTATAAATGAAACATTTGAATGTTTTAATTTTTTTTAATGTTTTCTTTTTAAATTTATAAATTAATTAATGTAATTCATGTATTATTATTAATTATTAGTAATTTTTGTTATGTTATTAATCGTTAATAAAATATATTGATATTATTTTATTAATTTTTAAAATAATTATTATTTTAATAATTTAATAATATATTATCTAATATTAATAATACTTCTTAAAATATATGTATGTATGTATGTATGTATATATATATATATATATGTATGTATGTATGTATATATATATAGATACATATGTATATATATGTATATATACATATATATAATATATATATATATATATAATTATTTTATTTGATAAATTACATATTTTAGGAATTGAGTATAGGTTTAAAACAAAAGGGAATAATTGTGTTAGTTATTTTTAAATCTATTATTAATTTAATTAAATATTCATTTATTAGTTAAAGAGAAAATTGTAAACTTTAGCAAATGTGAGACTTGAAAGTGAAAATGAAATCATGAAGGCTGTAGTGAAAATTGAACTTTTATGTTTTCAAAACCTAATGAATTATGAAAGTTACAATAGTCATGCATAACATGAACAACCCCTTGAGCTATAAATGAAACATTTGAATATTTTAAATTTTTTAAATATTTTCTTTTTAAATTTATAAATTAATTAATGTAATTCATGTATTATTATCAATTATTAGTACTGTTTGTTATGTTATTAATCATTAATAAAATATATTGATATTATTTTATTAATGTTTAAAATAATTATTATTTTAATAATTTAATAATACATTATCTGATATTAATAATACTTATATATATATATATATATATATATATATATATATATATATATATATGTACATGTATACATATATGTATACATGTATACATATATGTATACATGTATACATAAATGTATATATATGTATATATGTATAGATATATATATATATATATATATATATAATTATTTTATTTGATAAATTACATATTTTGGGAATTGAGTATAGGTTTAAAACAAAAAGGAATAATGGTGTTAGTTATTTTTAAATCTGTTATTGATTTAATTAAATATTCATTTATTAGTTAAACAAAAAATTGTAAACTTTGGCAAATATGAGACTTGAAAGCGAAAATGAAAACTTGAAGGCTGTAGTGAAAATTGAACTTTTATGTTTTCAAAACCTAATGAATTATGAAAATTACTTTTGTATGTACTTTATGTGATGTGTGATTTACTATTGTTGGGGTTTTGGATTTTGACTTAGTACTTTAACCAAATCAGGATGTCTACTAGAGGCTTTGGAATTTTTTTTTCTGTGAGGATGTTTTGTATATGATCTTTTATACCTGACTATTGTGATGTAGTCACATGTCTTCTATTATGAGTTTGATTTGATGGTTGTTATTTCTTTTCATTTTTCTTGTGTAGAACTAAGGTGTATGATGTGACTTTTCTGGTGTGACCTTTCAGTCTTTGATTAGTTATCTTTGGATGTTTTCCAGTCACTTATATAGGACTGAGGTGATTATTGTGTTTTATCTTTTGGTGCTTTCTAGTTGCTTGTATAGGACTAAGGTGATATTGTGATTTTTCTATAGGTTCTTTCTAATCACTTGTAAAGGGATGTGGTGGAAAATGTGATTTTATGAGTTTTACTTTTTATGAGCCTAGGGTGGGTAATCTATGTGTACATCGGGAAGTGGCTTACAATGGAGGTCAGAAGCTAGAGTGGTTGCTTGGGTAACCCATTGTAAGTTATTTTAATAAGTGATAGCATTAAATTAAATGAGTTTTAAGATGAATTAATAAGAGTCTATGTTTTTTCCTTTCTCATGCCTCAAGTGCTAGTATAGGCTAGGATGGGAGTAGAGAGTGTGTTTGGTTGTGACCTTTCTTTGTTAGTATGCCTTGTGTGTATGAAAGGGTATAGGTGCCACATAGAGACACTAGGGCACCAGAGTCTAGTGAGGTTGTTAGGGTAACCTTAGAGTTGGCTCATGTGATGACACTTGTCCACTTACATAGTAGATTTCTTGCATGTCTTTGTTACCTCTAGGATTAGATGATACTTGTGTCTTGGTACCCTTTGAGGTAGTTTTCTATTAGGTTTTTCCTTGACCTAGATGTTGGTTTTGACATGTGTTTTGATATCCATTTGGGACTTGAGTTTATCTCCTCAGAATGGTGGGAGTGGGCTATTTAGGTTTCATGAGGTTGGGTGGTAGTGAATTTTTCTTATACCATTGAGATCCAAGTGTTGGATGTCATTGTTTGAGGTGCTTGTGTAGATACTACTTTTTATCTGATCTTATATTTCTATTTAATGGTTATATTTTGTTGTACTGTATTTGTTTGTTAGAGATCTTATAAATGACATATTTTATTTAATGATGTATATTCTTTGAGATTTTCATACCATATGACATGTACAGAGGATGATTGTGCATTTTGGCTTTGCCAAGTGGCATCCTTTGTAATTGTTTATTATTATGAATTCATTATTGTTGTTATTCTTTGATGAGGATTTTTTATGTATTGGATTTAGTATTAATTAAACTTAAATGTGATTCAACATCATGAAACCTTAAAATATGTAATCTATTTGATGGTTGTGTGTTTGTGAGTTATTGCTTTTGCTATTTTATCTCTTGTTATTATTGCTTTTGCTATATTATCATTTGTTTATTATTATCTTCAAAAGAAATATGTTTCACAAACTTAGTGAAACTTTAGGTTAATTTCTTTTGGGATCCTTGGCAGATAAGATTAGCCTACTTGAAAGGCCCTTGCCCTACAATTCTATGGGCAATAGTTGTTTCTAAAAAAGTTGATTTCGATCTCGATCCAGTCGCCTGCAGCAAAGCCGATTGCATCAACCTTAAATTTTATGGGCAAAGCATCAATAGATCTAGTGCTAGTACTAGTGCTTATTGATTATGCGGTTATTAATCCAGTGACACATTACATAATTTCTTTTGAATGAATTTTCTTTTTCTCTCTAAAACCAACATGTAGTCTTAAGGGGATTTTTAAAGCTAATTTGTCTTATTTTGAAGCAAGTTAGTTTTTTTTAACTAGACTCCATCATACACACTTTATTAATATTATTGTTTTTTATTAGTCCTCAATAATTTTTAGGGGTGGACATAAATATTTCATATTTTTTGGATGAGTGAACACTTCACAAATTCATAAAAAATATATACATAAAAAAACTAGAAAATATGGAATAAATAATATGGTCTTAGATACTTTATGACTAGATAAATTAAAGAATTTCCTATTTATTTTAGGATTTTAAGGGGACCACACTTCGTAATATGTTATATTTTAACTAAGTAGTACCATGTTTTGTGGCTCCCCTTTTTTAGGGCCTTAAACATTACCATTTAAAAAAACTCAATAGTTTAGAAACTAGATTTAAAGGACTATTGTTAGAATATTTAGAATAACTGAAAGGGCGTGGATGAATTAGTTATCCAAGATCTAGATGTACCAATTGAACAAACAAACACTTCAAAAAATATAAGTCTTATTATTCCATTGCTTGGTCTCTACTCTAAACTATTAGCAACTATAGCTAGATGTGCATTGTTCTAAAATAACAAACTTGCAAAATGTAAACTTTAATCATTAAAGAATCATAATAACATCCACACAAGTTTTACACTAGGATTTAACATGGAAATCCAATTTAGGAAAAAATACTAGCAACATGTCACCAGTTTTCAATCTTCTAAATTAAGCCTTGTTAGGGGCCAACCCTATTAAAGATTACAATACACATTGTTAAATTTTACCTTGTTAAAGGATTTAATCACTCTATTAGGAGTGGCCTTGTTAGAGGACTTTAGAACATTCCATTAGAATGCCATTTGGTTAAAGGATTTGCATAGACAATTAAGTCCTTATGACTATTAGGTCAACCTTAATTAAAAGATTTAAAACACGATTCACAATGGTTAGAAAGTAATAGCCGGTTCGATCTATTAAGTACAACTCACTTTGCATCTATAGATCTCTATTCAAATATTAATATTGATTCATTGTCTAGCCTCCATGTCATCTCAATCTCATATTCACCAAGAAACCATTGAAGCAATCACCCTTCACTTCTTGTCAACACAATTATGCCTTATGCTTATATTTTCTAGTCAACAACATTAGTAACAACTCCAACTCTCTGAAACTTCATCACATGTGCACATTCTCTCTACCCATACAAAACAATTTCCTCTATACCTCCTCAAATAAATAGTTTTGATCTTTTTCTTCTTAATCAACGCCATAGATCTTAGGGTTCATGATTCGATCTATCGAATTCAATGAATCTGATCTCCATTCTATTTATCTCTTCTTTTCTTTGAAACTTCTCCTTGAATTCATCTCTTAGGTTGATTACCAAATCCTCTGTTGGAATTAAATGGTCCAATTCATTGATCCTTATCTTCAACACACTTTCCATATCCCAAGAAATCAACATAGATGGAAATTATATTCCTCACAAACAATTAATTTTGTTCCTTAGCCAACACTAAGTTTTGACACTCGATCATCACTGGGTTACTTGGTCACTATAAAACTTCTTGCTTGGCATCAACACTGTCACACAATCTATACTGATGCTCGTTCAACACTAAATTTTCTTGGCACTAACTATGGCTCTGTTGACACTAGCATCATTCAACATGTTCATCAAAAGTCCTTAGTATGTTACTTTGTTACTCATTCAATTCCACACATTTGATCTATATTTTCTCACACTTTCAAGATTTGAACATTATTGTCTTCTCCTCTTGGAACATGATTTAGATAATCACTTTAGGTTGTGAAAGTCTAACTAATCAAATGTCCATTTGTAGTTTCCTATTCATAACTCAACCTTTCATCTATACAATTTTGTTATGAACAACTTCTCAAATCCTCCTCATCAATCAAATATATATGACATTTGGATCAGATGGCAGACTATCTCACCAATAGATTTGACATCAATGACGACATAACAATTGTTCCAATTGTAGTTTCCAAAAACTACAACTTTTTTTAAATTAGAACTTAAAATATTTAGTGTAACTATCTTCAAATTATTTTCAAATTTTTTTTTTTATTTCAACCATAAGAAAGTGGCATCTTATACCCCCCTTTTAGTACCACAACTTTGTGCAATTACCCCATATGATTCTCAAAATTAGGGTCTTTCTCATGAAAAGAGTATGCTTAAAATAATAAAACAAAGCTCATTATATATAAATACACTCCTAATGTGTTGCTAAGTAGGTCTTCATCCTTGTTTCTTTTCTATTAATAGGTTCATGAGCCTTTCCATGACTTAAAACAAGAAAAGAAAAAGAAGATAAGAGATAGATGTCTCTAAGTGCAAACTAGAGCTTTTGGGCCTTCCAAAAATAGCTTATCATGCTCCTCTATGCCTAAATACTAGTTAACTATTATAACACATTTAAAACAACAATTATGGTGCATGAAAATATGTAAATATTTGTCTTAGGGAAAAATTCACCTAAGATCATAGAACTCAAACACAAGAACAACTGTAGACCAAAAAGAGTATGATCAATATATCAAAGCATGTCCTCATACATCGCTCTATGTACATACACACTAGGAGTGCCTATATATAATGGTCTCTCAAGATGCATTTAGAATGGTTCTAGAAAGAGCTAGGAGATAAGATAAGCATGACAACTAAGCATGCATCTTATCCTTCATTATAGATGAGAGGATAAGAATGACAAGGTGTATCTCAAGTGGAGATGTTGTAAACACCATGTGCTTAATTAGTGTACTAACTCCTATGTTCTAGACACCATGTGCATAAAAGAGGTGCAAACTCCTGTATTTTCAATGTGACAACTCACAAGAGTGTGCATACTCCTAGATGACTAATAAATAAATAATAAAATAATGTACTAATCCTAAGTAAACTTAAGTAAAGTGTAAATAGTAAATACTTGTTTACACCAACACCCCCCACCCCCCTTAAGTGAAACTTAGGGGAATGCATTTAAGTTCACAAAAACTAGGATGACATGCATAATGGATCCCGACTACTAGGACATGTTAGGTACCCATGTACATAATGGAAATGCAATCTCTCATAAAGTAGAGAAAAAGGAAAAACCTCATAGGAAAAACCCTCCACCAAAAAGAGAGATGAAAGATGTATGAATGGATGGAGTAACCAAGACCACACCCCCCCCCCATTACAACATACATCAAGTATATACAACAGAGAAAGATGAGAAGGACAAAATCGCATAAGAGGAAAAAGTTCCCCCCATAAAAGAGGAGAAGGAGACAAGGTAGTCCCCCCGCCCACCCCCCCCCCCCCCCCCCCTCCCCCACACCTAAATGTAGTGTGCCAATCAGTGAGAGATGCTCCAATGTAGAAGCTGATCCATGACCACTGTATAATGTAAATCCCCTTTGGAAGAAACAATGGCAAAGGTATAGGTGAGATGCTTCCCCTATGTATGGAAAGAATCTCAATGCTGAAAGGTGTCTTTGAAACCTGCTCAACTATCCCTATGTCAATACTGAAGGTGACTCCTTCCAAAAATGCTAAGAATAAGTGAAAATCTAGCAAGGATTGATGTAGAAACTATTTCAAATAAAAATTTGTCTCCTAAAATGATAAAGAAACCTCCCGCAACTACTATACATAAGGATCCACAATCATGTCAGCCTATAAAGACTAATCATGTAGAGAATGGACATGAGGGTCAAAGTGAGCCCTTGCAACAACTGTAGAAGGATCATCTTTAGTAAAGAGAAGTAGTAAATCATCAAGGTTTTCTCCCAAGTCTATAGTGCATGCCTCCTTGAAAAAACTTGAAATGTATTCCAAGAAGTCATCATTTGAGGCTAGAATAGGAAGACAAAGTGTACCCTGCTATGTTGAAGTACATGAATCAATCACTATGGCAATGGATGAAGAATTTACCTCAAAAGGAAGATGAATATCATCTAGGATGTCTCCCACATCTTCACTATGAGACTCCAAAAATAGTGTTGCAATGGCTAGAAGGAAGTCATCCCATGAAGCTGAAGTAGGAAGACATGAAAGTTCCTACTACACTGAATCCAAGCATCTATAGCTAGAACACGATCAGTAGGAGCAACAAGAACATGTGGAGGTGTGATCTCATCTAGAGAGGATGTAGCTACAACTAGAGGTAAAAGATATTTTTGGAATGGAGGAATGTGTGGGTCTCCATACAACTCCCAAAGATAGATCGAAAGATCATATGGATACCATAACTTGGCAATCACCTTATAAAAATCAGAAGAAGAGAGACTATAATAAATGATATCCAAAAGTATGTTAACAGGTGGTTGTTCTTCAGTGTCAGAGATCAATTTGTTGGAACATAAATAATGAAATACTTCATTATCCTCTCTTCTTAAATGATCAAGGAGTGTATCACTCCATTTGTGATAGTTTCTTTTTGTCAACTTGGGTCTAACTCCATGCCGACATGTGAAACAAAACTCCATGAGATCAATCAATGTATGCACCCCCCAAAATGTAAGAGAGAATCAAAGAAACCCCCCCAAGGTGCTTTATAGCCACTTGCCAATTTAGTGCCTATTTCTAAAATTAGTATTTATGTCCACAAAACCTATAATCTGCTTGCAGATCTAGAAAGTAGACAAAAAAAATGTACTTTCAAACAAATAGAACTTGGATATGTGTCCAGATGAGCCCATACTAAGCATTTGTAGTGGAAAAAATCAAGATTTGTGAGTTCTAAAAAAATGAAGAATAGAGATCTCAAACCACCTACACCAATGTGTAGATCACGAAATTCTACCCCAAACAAAAAAAATTGCTCGAAAAATGAGTCTGTATGAGGGACATATCGCTGTTTGAAAATCACCATTGTTGTTATTTTTCTTGAATTGCTATCACACCTCAAAAAATCAAATGACTCTAGATTTCACCTTGGATGTTTGATTTTGATGAAACAAAAGTTAATTTGGATTTTTTTGACCTTTTGAATGTGATGCAAATATCCGATTTGCACCAACAAGCACCAATCTTCACCTATAAAAAAATCTCTCCTATGACTCGATGGCCAAAAAAATTTCAGAAAATAATGTAGATCCAAAAAAATAGTAGATATGCTAATGAAAAAATGTAGATCTGAAAATTAAATGTATAGATATGAAATGATCATACCAATTTCACAAATTGAGCATTTGGGTGCTAGTTTGCAAAAAAAATTGCCTCAATTTTGACTATGCCTAGGGTAGGCAAAATTATAGTCAAAATTCACCAAATTGACACATCAAACACAATGGCAAGGTCCTCTTTAGCTCTAGACATTCCCAATGACTATGATACTCTGGATTTGAGATGAGGTGCTGAAGCAACAGGATGGTCTCGAATGGCTATGTAAAGAGAGATTCTCCAAGAGTTTTGATACCATGTAAGAATTTTCCTTAGGGAAAAATTCACCCAAGATCATAGAACTCAAACACAAGAACAACTATAGACCAAAAGCAGTATGATCAATATATCAAAACATGTCCTCATACATTGTTCTGTGTACATACACACTAGGAGTGCCTATAAATAAGGGCCTCTCAAGATGCACCTAGAAAGGTTCTAGAAAGAGCCAGGAGATAAGATAAACATGACAACTAAGCACACCTCTTACCCTTCATTGTATATGAGAGGATAAGAATGACAAGGTGTATCTCAAGTGGAGATGTTGTAGACACCATGTACATAAACGAGGTGTGAACTCCTATGTTGTCAATATGACAACTCACAAGAGTGCGCATTCTCCTAGGTGAATAATAAATAAATAATAAAATAATGCATTAACCTAAGTAAACTTAAGTAAAGTGTAAATAGTAAATACTTATTTACACCAACAAAATTCTTAAAAATAAGAACTAGTCATTAATTGTCAATGCATCCACAAGTGTTTAGAGATTGGCTCAAATGTGCACCTTTGGAAACAAAATTCACTTCTAGAAAAACTTCAAAATGTGCATCTACACACCTTTAGGGGTGATAGAACCAAATTTGGTATGATTTTCCTCAATCCATAATGTTTAGTTTCTATAATATGGTTGTTGTTGAACATCAACCAGATTAGTGTTTAGATGTGCATCTTTGAACCTTTAGACAATGGAATAAATTTATTAAGGATCCAAAAATTTTAAAGTTTCATACTTTTCCCTCACTTCCCTAAGGAAATTGTGAACCACCTACCTTAATTTCTAAAAATCATCTAGCATAGAATCTAACTCCCTTAGTATCTCCTTGAATTTGAAAATGCATATGGCATCATCCTTGAAGGACACTTCTTGAAACAATTCTCATAATTATTGTACCACTATTTATACTGAGAAAATATTTGTTCTAGAGTTATCTTCAAAAATCTCTAAGCTAGTTGCACTATAATATTTATCTATTTTTAAAAACTAGGTCTGAGTTCTTTTATTCATATCTTGGATATTTTCATACATCACTATGATGACTTTATTACTGATCGATATCTTCTCAATCTAGTCATTTATTTTATCTAACTCTTCACCTATATACACAGCTAATAGTATCTTGTCCATTTTTCCTTGCATTGTCCATAATGCCTCCAAGTCATTGGTCAAGTGAGACACTTCATCCATTAACCCAAAATCTTGGTTAATTGCTATGCCTAGTTTATTGACATTCTTTTGTATACTGTATAATAGGCACATATTGGCCTCTTCAATATCTACTTATTTATCTTAAAAATTGTGATGCCATCTCTTATACACATCCAAAAATGTATCACTCTATTTTAGGGATAGAGCTCATTTTTTCATGGTAGCCACTAACGTAACCTTAGGACGATCTAGGTCAATCAGACCCACTATCTCTTTTTTGAACTCCCTCAAAATATTATTTTGTTTCTTCAACTTTGGAATCTCCCCCTCATTCTTGTCTAAATTATCAAATACCTATTTAAGGCCCATAGTAGTTGAAGCTTAAGTCATATCTTCGGAGGTCTTCCCCAATACTATCTCTTGCATCTGATAGTCCTTAATGGAGATAGTGCATAGATATTTATGTGGAGGAGGAATAGATATGTGGACAAATAGATCTTGTTTCTTATTCTTCATAATGAAGTCTTTTTGTTTAGGATCTCCTTGAGTGGGAACTATCAAAATTACAACCTTTGTCAACACTACCAATCCTTCAAAAAAAATCCACGTATCTCCTCTTACAAGTCAACACTTCTTGTTTCATCCATATTAGATTAGTTCATATTAGAGACATGTACTGACTAGATGATGAAGTTATCTCAAATTTTGATCCTTTTTCCTTATCTTTCCTCTGTGAGGTCATCTTTACATGTCATTTTTCTACCACTTTGGTGGCCATTATGGTCATAGGAGGAGAAGAATCTGATTGTACTGTAGGTGGAGTTTTCTTCCTTGTCTCCTCAGTATTTCCTTCCTCTAAAATTTCACTCTATAAAGATCTGTATACACATATTCTTATTTTGGTTGGCTTTGTGTATCTACGATCTAGGGAGGAAATGGTGTTGTTTCTTGTTCCCATGGAAGTAGAGGCATTGATTGTGACTTCCTTGGAGGTGGTGGAGGTATCTCTATAGGTGTTTGTGTAAGTAGAGGTAGTTGATTCTAATCATCACACAATGGTTCACAACATAGTGTATTGCATATCACTCTGACCTCTATTTAAGTGGCCACAAGAAGGAAGTCAAAATAAAAAAGATAAAATGTATCTAACCCATCTCGTATGGTGGACTTAGTCCATCCTTCATGTTCTTGATCTATAGATTTTTTAATTTAGATCACTTCTTCTTAGGGTTTTGGCGGTGTCTTTGTTGAAACTCTTCTCATTTCTTCCCCAATGACCCTTTCTCAATAGGTATTCTTATTCAGGGGAAGATGTCTAGTCTTATACCCTTGTTCTCCTTCCTCCTCAATCTTGTGGATAATTGCAAGAATCTAAGGAAAAATAGTTCTCTTCCTCTTCAATTTATTCATTTTCTCTCTGACTGCCATTGTCTCCATTCTAATTAGTTTAGGCACTGATGGGGAGAACTCTATTGAGACTAGAGGTTCTTCATGTTGACCCTCTTCTACCTTGATAAAATTTCTCTTCTTCTTCTACTTGACCTTATCATCCCCTAAGATGTATGCTACCTCTCTTGCATGCTTATATATAGTCTCTAGTCTGACTAGGGACTTCTTGTAGTAAGTAGGGATAGTGACTTTTTTTTCCTTTACCCATTTTTGGCCTAGAACATGCCTTAATAGTTGGAGTGTTGGTACCAAATCCAAGTGAAAAGGATTCTTCACCCACTACTTTTTCATTTCAATGGCATGAATAGCCCAGTTCTAGATATAATCATTCTTGTCTTAACTTATCTCTACATTCATATTGAAACGCTCAAAACCCTATCTTTATTGTAGAGGCTATCCAGTATATTTGGGCTATCTTTATTTTGTACCTTTAGTTTTATGCATAGGTTTAGCCACTTATAAACTAGTGAAAGAATCATGCTACAATATTTCCCTATTCAAAATTTGTAGTCATCTACATAGTTCAACCAATGATCTTCAATGACAACATCTAGGATGAACTCATTTGCTATGACCTTCTATATCATCTCAATGTCACTAAAGTATGGGTGAGGCATAGAGTATTCATCCAAAGGATAATTCTCTCATTCCATGTCATAGGTGGTGATGTCTTGTTTTTTCTTCACCTCATAAGGCCAAATGGTGATCGACCATACCCATCTCTTCCTATGCATCTTTCAATCTCTCTTACATTCAAAAGCCAATTTTCTAGAAATCTCCAAAAGAATAAGTCTATCTGATGGATAGCATGGTAGATTTTTGGGACATAGGAGTGTTCTAATACTAGGATGTATGTGAAGGTATTTTTTTGGAAGAAGTATCCACCCACTTGTGTCACCTTGGCTATAGCCTCGAATGATAGTCACTTTGTGTAATCCTCTTCAATGAACTAGTTCACGACGAAGATAAAGGCATTAGTGACCATCCTATACTTTGGGGTCTTATATTGGAGTTATTTTTGTACGAAGTATGAGTACAAAATGTATGGTCATGTATTGGTTTCTAAAATCTCCAAAACAATAAGTCTATTTGAGGATAGCATGGTAGCTTCCTGGGACATAGGAGTGTTCTACTACTTGGATGTATGTGAAGGTATTTTATTGGAAGAAGTATCCACCTACTTTTGTCACCCTAGCTATAGCCTTGAATAATAGCCATTTTATGTAATCCCCTTCAATGAACTAGATCATGATGAAGATAAAGGCATTGTTGACCATCCTATACTTTGGGGTCTTATCTCAGAGTTTCTTTTGTACCAAGTATGAGTACACAATATATGGTCATGTGTTGGGTTCTGATAAACCTCTGCTCTTCACAAGACTTGGATAATTTTTTTTCCTCATGACCAACAAGTAGACCACATCTATGATCATGTAAAATTGTGGTTTAGTCTAGATTGAAGTGAGTTTTGCATCTAAGGAACAACTATGGTGCCCAAGTCAATATTAAGGGCCCTTCTTATTGGCTCTATGAAATGGACCATCTATGTCTCCAAATGAATTTCTATAGGAAGTCCTATTACCCTACTCAAAAGAAAAATGTAGTATCCAATGTCATCAATCACATACTCTCAAGTCATGTTGATTTCTTTCCTATTGAATGGGGTCCTAGTAATCAAGTATATTTCTTGTACAAGGTATTTTGCCTCTTATTGTTACTCTCTATACCATTTCTTTCATGTGTCATATGTGATCTATTGATATTGATCAATGAAAAGAAGGTGGAAAACCTTCCTAATAATATATACCTAGATGTTCAAGACAATTTCTCCAATTATCCTATTGACCACCTTCTCCTTGCATGAAGTGTTTGGCCAGTGTCATGATGAACTCTAAGGACTTCATCAACACTAGGTGTGATGTTTGATTTACCAAACTTCTCAGGATAATTGATTAGATCATCTCTGATCTCTCACATGGTTTGAGGCATAGCACTAGGAAATTATTCCAATCTATGTGTCCAAGATCTATATCTTAGAGCTCAGAATACAAATCTATAAATCTTGACTTCTTTGGTACACCTTGTAACTTGAATGTGACCATTTTAGGCATGATATTTTTCACTATAGAATATGAGGATGTTATCCTATCCTATGCAATAGACAAACATCAATATATTAGTATTTGGAAGCCAAAGGATGTTTAATGTATAGATTAGATTGGCTAAAATCTACCAAACTAGGTTTAAAATTAGCAAAATAAAAAGACTACGATTATGCACCTGGGCCAGTGCATAAGGTACACCTAGTTTGTAGACTAGAGATAACTAAGTTTTTAATTGATAAAATTGTGTACTTAGTGTAATTTTACACCTTTATAGGTACACAAGGTGCACAACTTGTGCAACGTGTTTGAGTCTTTTTGTGTTGCATCATGGCTATTGTAAGGCAGTTGTGCATGTAGCACACATTATCACCTATGAGGTTGCACAAGGTGTGATTATGTATTGGCTCCTTACCTTGGTGTTTTGCTATGGAGAGTCAGACTAATAGAGTTGTGAAGGGTGTAACTATGTGATAGTTTAGTAGAATATCTACTCTTGATGAAAAATGAGAGGTCTAAGGGGGGAGGTCCCCTATTTATAGGAACAAACCCTTAAAACAATGCACCTTGCCTACATTTTCATCATGCACATCAATGCAACTGCACCTCTTGACAAGGTGTGACCAAGGGGAGTGATTGAGGACTGTGCATTTTGCACATGTGCACAAGTGCACAAGGTGCACACTTCTGACCTTAGTCTATGATTTTTCCTCTTTGGATCACTTGATCTCAAGTGATACAAACCTACTCAACTCCTAAACCTAACTCATAGTAGCTCCACTCTCTAAGGTGTGTAACAAGATACCCTATTGTGAGGAGTAGGATTCTATGAGTCAAAATAAATAATGGGGGTCCTCATTTTTGAAGTTAAAAATGGGACGTGTGTTGTAAAACCACTACACAACCTAGCCTCTCTCTCCCTCCCTCCCTCCCTCTCTCTCTCTCTCTCTCTCTCTCTCTCTCTCTCTCTCTCTCTCTCTCTCTCTCTCTCTCTCTCTCTCTCTCTCTCTCTCCCACACACACACACACACACACACAACCTCTAACCTCTCTCTAACCCCACTCGCTCCCTCTTCCTCCCTCCCTATCCACTCCACTAATCACTCCATCTCTTTTTTTCATAGTTCTACATAACCTAATCGAGTTTTATAAAATCCAACTTAGTTTTTTAAAGCCAATCGAGTTATGTGATCGCATGCATATTGTACTTGGGACTTAGTAACCCAATTAGGTTATGCATAACCTAATCGGGTTATGCAAACCTAATTGAGTTATGGAAAAATATTAATATATTAACTTTTCAATAACTAATAGATCATTTCATTACTGATCCCAGGGATAAAAATCAATTAAAATTAAAATTTCCCCAATGCTCCAAGAATCAACATCATTACAAAGTGTTTACAATTCCAGCTCCAATGCAACTTGAATAGGCAAAATCAAAGTTTGGATGCCAAAGCTATGGCCAGTCAATGTTTGGTCAAACCAATGACAAATGCTGTAAAAGGTGAAAAATCAATCATCTTAATAATAGTTAACAATGGATCTCAAATTAAAGAGCATGTCAAAAGATTTTCAACGAGACAATTTGTATTTCAAGTAAAAAAAGCAATTCTAATGATATAAGTATGATGTCATCATGATGATGTTGTTGATGTCACACATTGGAAATAAGGTGGCAAAATTATTTGGAGGAAATTCAAACTCATAACCTCTTTGTTCAGATGGACCATCTTTGCCACAACACCACACATGCTATTTACTAATTTATGGAGAGAGTTTTTTTTTTAATTAACAAAACCACCAAATAAAGAATGGAGGCCAACAAGAATGGAACCTAAAAATTCAAACTCATTACCTCTTCGTTCAAACATACCACCTTTTCCACAACACCACACATGCTATTTACTAATTTATGGAGAGAGTTTATTTTTAAATTAACAAAACCACCAAATAGAGAATGGATGCTGACAAGAATGGAACCCATGATCATCATCCTCCAAAAATACTCTACAACCACTGTGCTATTTATAGTTCTTGAAATATTTTTGGATTATATTCTATTTAAACTATGTCAATTCCTGCCTATCCTTTAAGTAAATAAAGATATGGGTCAAAACTAACCACTCAAATGAAATAAGGCTAAATTTATAAAATAGAAAAGGGGTTATTACGAAGAAAAAATTAGTTAAAGGTATTATTTTTACAATTAGTGGTTATAACCCATTTTTGGATAATTTTAATTATAAAAGGGGGTAGTAGGTTTTGGAAATTCATCCCATTGATGAGAAGGAGATTATGATTTTGCAGACTTGGTGATTATTCATGCACATTGGAGAATAATGCTGCAATTGTGCTTGAAGAGAATTATTTCAAAACACTTGTAAGTAATTTTGGAGCTAATTAGATTGGTCCCCCTATTGGAGCAAGACTTGGAGACGTAGTCCAACCTAAGGATGAACTTTGTTGTTATCAATTGTGTTTTGTCTTCTATCTACTAGTTTGTGGTGATTGATAAGAGAAGTACTATTTTTTTCTCCTAATTTATTGTGCCTTATTCAAATAGGCTTATTGTAACCCTAATATAGGAATATATCATATAAGATAGCTTAGGGTTAGGCATTAAGATAATGTGATGTATAATGAGATAGGTTGTTCTTGCAGTAGTATTGAATTGTAAGGGTTTGTACTATAATCACTATGTAGGTGGACATAGCCTAGGTTTTGGATGAACCAAGCTAAATCTATGTATTATCTATATTCTTATGGTTTTCTTCTTTTGGTTCTGCATTTAACTTTTTATTCTTATATTGTTCTGGATTTGTCAATTCCTAACAATTGGTATTAGAGCGGGGTTTATTGTTGTAGACTGAAAAGACTTTTAGATTTGAGTGGGAGAAATGGAGGATTCCAAATTCAAGATTGAAAAATTCAATGACCATAATTTTCAAGTAGATGGAAGATTATCTGTATCAAAAGGATTTGTGCAAGCCATTAGAAGGGAAAGCTAAGAGACAAGGAATGATCATAGAGGAAGATTGGGAGATCTTGGATAGGAAGGCACTGGGATCTATTCCATTGTGCCTTGCCCTATCTATAACATTCAATATATCAAAGGAAAAAATGACTATAGAGTTGATGGAGACACTGGCTAAGTTATACAAGAAACCCTCTATATTGAATAAGGTATTTCTTATGAAGAATTTATTTAATATGAAAATGGGTGAGGGAGGATCTATAGCGAATCATTTAAATGAGTTTATCACAGTCACCAGTCAATTGTCATCGATAAAAATTTCATTTGATGAAGAGGTTAGGGCTCTCTTAATTTTATGTTCTTTTATAGAAAGATGGAATAGCTTGGTTATGGTTGTAAGTAACTCTATCTTTGGTTCAAATACTTTGAAATTTGATGAAATTGTTGGTGTTATCCTAAGTGAGGAAATGCGATGAAAAAGCACAAGTAAAATCTTAACCTCATTAGGTTCTACATTGAATGTGGAGAATAGAGGAAGAAAAACTCAAAGAGGAAAAGGCCCTTCACATGACAAGTCATGAGGAAAGTCAAAGAAAGGACATTCTTAGTCTAAAGGAAAGAAAGGTTGTGGGTACTATGGAAAACTTGGTCACCTGAAGAAAGGTCGCTAGTCTCAGAAAAAAAAAAAAAAAACAAAGAGACAGAAATGATGATGACAGTAAGGAAGATAATGTTGCAAGTAATTATTTACAAGATGCTTTAATCTTATGTTTAGATAATGATAATGATTCATGGGTAATAGATTCTGGGGCCTCATTCCATGCTACACCCCATAGGAAATATTTTCAAGATTATTTTCAAGGTGATTTTGGATAGGTATATTTGGGGGATGATGAACCCTATCCTATTTTTGGAAAAGGAAAAATAAAGATCAAGTTACCAAACAGAAATGACTGGATGTTGTAGGAGGTAAGACATGTTCCTAATTTAAGAAGAAAATTAATTTTTGTAGGACAACTGGGTAGTGAAGACTATGTAGTCATGTTTATAGACAATTTCTGGAAGGTAACTAAAGGTTCATTAGTAGTAGCTAAAGGTGAAAAGGTTGGCACATTGTACTTGTGTACTAGGAACACTTATTCCACTTTAGTTGCTACTAATATTGATAATGCAGTGAAAGCTATTGTAAATGTTGCAAGAATGGATTCATTTGTTTGGCATCATAGGCTTGGGCACATGAGTGAGAAAGGGATGAAAATTATTCACTCTAAGAATCTATTGCTAGGATTGAAAAATATTGATTTAGAGTTCTATGAAAATTGTGTTTATGGTAAGCAAAGAAGAGTCAAATTTTTCAAAGTTGGAAAAGAGAAGAAGAGTGAGAAGTTGGAGCTAGTGCACTCGAATGTGTAGGGACTGGCTCAAGTATCATCTCTTGGTGTCTCTCATTACTATGTTATTTTCATTGATGACTCAACTTGAAAGACATGGGTGTATTTTCTGAAGAAAAAATCTGATGTCTTTGAAACTTTCAAGAAATGGAAAGCTTTGGTTGAAAATGAGATAGGAAAGAAGCTAAAGTGTCTCAGATCAGATAATGGAGGTGAGTATTGCAGCAAGTCCTTTGAAGATTATTGTTCTATTAATGGAATCAAAAGGCAAAAGACTATTCTAGGAACTCCATGAGAAAATGTTGTGTCTGAGAGGTTGAATAGGACAATCATGAAATGTGAAAGGAGCATGAGATTGCATGCTAGGCTACCACTTCATTTCATGGCAGATGTTGTAAACACTATTGTCTATTTGATAAATAGAGGACCTTAATTTAATTTTGATGGTAGTATTCCAAAAGAAACATGGATTGGTAAAAAGGTAAATTATTCATTTCTCAAAACTTTTGGTTGTGAAGCTTTTGTCCATTTTGATAAAGAAAATAGAACCAAGCTTGATGCTAAATCTCATAAATGTACCTTCATTGGATATGGAATAGATGACTACAATTATCGGTTATGGAATTTTGAAAATCTGAAAATAATTAGAAGTAGAAATGTTATTAACAATGAGAAGGTCATGTGCAAAGAACAGTTGTAGGAAAGGAAGCATGAACAAGTCAAAGAAGACTATGTGGTTTTGGATGAGACTCATGAAAAAGAAATACCACTAGTACCTGATGCTCAACAAAAATAGGTTATCCCACAAACTCCTATAAGTGTTAGAAATTATACTCGATTGAGTAGACCTCCTGAAAGGTTTTCTTCTTCTTTATACTCTATTTTACTGACTAATTCCAGTGAACCAGAGGAGTATAAAGAGGCAATAAAGGTGGATGCTAGACAACTGTGGGAACTGGGCATGAAAGAGGAGATGGACTCCTTGTTGAAAAATAAGACTTGGGACTTAGCCCCTTTACTTGAAGGTAAAAGAGCCTTTCCTAACAAATTGGTTTACAGGCTAAAGGAGGAAGATGGAGGAAGAAAAGGTATCAAGCCAAACTTGTGGTAAAAGGTTTTACATAGAAAAAGGGTATAGATTTTGATGAAATATTCTCCCCTATTGTAAAAATGACTTCAATTAGAATTGTATTGAGTCTTGTTGTTGGAGATGACTTGCATCATGAATAGCTAGATGTGAAAACAACCTTTCTTCATGGAGATTTGGAGGAGGAAATTTACATGCAACAACTAGAGTGATATGAGGTCAAGGGTAAGGAGAATTCAGTGTGCATGTTAAGGAAGATTTTGTATGGCTTAAAGTAGGCACCCTGGAAATGGTATTTAAAATTTGATAGTTTCATGGCTGAACAAGGTCACCATATTAATGCGATCAGATTTCCACAATCCATCATAGTTATGTAAATCAATTTCTGGATTAGATTGTGTGAACATTTTTACCATCAATGTTTTGAATCACACTATGTGATCCATCATCAAGATGAGAGAGAAAGAGATTGGATAATGGGAGTTACATTATTTTGCTACTCTATTTTGATGACATGCTCATTGTTGGTTCTAATATGCAACAGATAAATAAACTTAAATAGAAATTAGCAAAGTCATTTTCTATGAAGGATTTGGGTGTTGCTAAGAAAATCCTTGGTATGAGGATCACATGGGACAGGAAAAATAGAACCTTGAATTTGTTCCAAAATGAGTATATAAAGAAGGTGTTGAAAAGATTTAATATGCAGGATGTAAAAGTAGTCAGTATACTTTTGGCTGGCCATTTTAGATTGACTAAGGAGATGTGCCCAAAGCCACAGGAAGAGGTAGATAAAATGTCTAACATCTTGTATTCATCAGCAGTTGGCAGTCTAATGTATGCAATGGTATGCACACGATTAGATATTTCTCATATAGTGGGATTTTTCAGCAGGTATATGAGTAATACAGGTACACAACATTAGAGTGCTATCAAATAGATACTTTTATATTTGAGAGGTACTACTACAAAGGAATTATGTTTCATATGACCTAGTTCTACTCTGAGTGGTTTTGTTGACTCTAATTTGGCTAGAGATGTTGATACAAGGAGGAGTACTACAAGGTATGTTTTTACTGTAGGGGATACTACAGTTAGTTGGATTTCTAGATTGCAGAAGGTTAATGCAATTCCAACCACTGAAGTTGAGTATGATATGGAAGCTAGCAAGGAGATGATTTGGTTACAATGTTTTTTGGAGGAATTGAGTCAAAAGGAAGAAGATTGCCCATTGTATAGTGATAGCCAGAGTGCAATTCATCTTGTAAAGAATTTTTATTTTCATTTAAGGATAAAGTACATATAGCTCAGATACCATTTTATATAGTTTGTTTTTGAGGATGGCCAACTATGGCTTGAAAAGATTCACACAAGTGATAATCCTGCAGACATGTTCACAAAGGTAGTCCCTTCTATTAGGCTTCTTGACTAATGATCGTGGAGATAATACATAGCAAAGGATTTTATCTAGTGGAAGTAGTATTGCTACAGGATGAATCTCCAAGTGGGAGATTGTTGTCTAAGGTGGAGTCTAATGAATCCCCAAGTGGGAGATTGTTAGTTTGTGATGCTTGATTAGAGAAGTACTATATATACTTCATAATTCTTTGGGGTTTGGAAAAAAAAATTGCTCCTATTTTATCATGCCTTATTCAGATAGGCTTATTGTAACCCTAAAGTGAAAATATATCATATAAGATAGCTTAGGGTAAGGCATCAAGATAATGTGTTGTATAATGAGATAGATTGTTCTTGCAGCAGGATTGAGCTATAAGGGTTTGTACTGTAATCATTGGATAATAAGAAAGGTAGGATGGTTGTGTAGGTGGATGTAGCCTAGGTTTTGGGTGAACCATGTTAAATTTGTGTGTTATCTGTGTTCTTATGGTTTTCTTCTTTTGTTTCTACATTTAACTATTTATTCTTATATTGTTCCAGATCTGTCAATTCCTAACACTATCTATCTACTCTCTTTCTTTTAGTCATTACCTTATTATTCTTTGTTCATTTAAGAATTTAAGTTATGTTAATTTGCTAATTAATTCTTTGAATTAATTTTATGTAATTATGTTAAGCATTTCTCTGTAATAGTCCTAGATCCTAATCAGATCATTTACTTCCCACAAGGTCCCACTGTTGTATCACATATTTTCTTGCAATGAGTTTGCATATGTTTTGTCTTTTTTCTTTGAAATGATTGATTAGGCTTATTTTCTTATGCCTGTGTTATTTTATGTTTGAATCTTGTCATTGACCATAAGTTTATCTTCTTTTTCACTATGTTGTTTTAATTGAAAGTATAAATTAATGATGCAAAGTTGTTATTTTTTGTGTGTTTAATTGTGCAATTTTTATCATGTTATTGTTTGTAGGGGAATTTGCCTATAAAATTGTAAAGAACAAGAGAGGAATGATTGAAAAATGAAAGGTGGAAAAATGCACAAACAAGGGAGCCTATGAGGAGATTATGTCAAGGTATATCATCCGATACACACTATGTAAGTGATAAATATAACAATTCAAATTAACATGATCAATGAGCCTAATGTAGTGTTGTCTTACCATTGGTACCGAAGTTTTAAAATTTTTAAATTAAAACTTTATGAAGAAAATCTCTTATTTCCCCATGTCTTCTATTTGTTTCATTAATAGTTTTTTCATGAGGTTTGTGTTTTATGAAAGCGTCATCGAGGCGAGCAATTGAACTTGAACCCTAAATCGTAAAAATCAATTTTTTTATTTTATGAATAGTCCTTTTCTATTAAAAAAATATACTAAGAATACAATTCACAAAAAAGGGGCTAGGGGATACAAGATCACCCTGTGAATGAGTTCACATGGCAACAACCAGAAATAATAACTATTCATAAAAAATATATATATAGCAACCTCAAGCTACCAAAGTAGTGCCAGCCGAGGGTAGTGGATCATCCTTATCAGGAAAACCCCAATCATATTTAGGATTGGGGGATAGGCTGGGAACAATCTATCCATCATCAGCAATAGCAGTAACCAAAGGATCAATGGCAACCTCCCATCTTTAACATATAGCTGCGGAGGCGAAATCACCAAGTCCAAGCGAGGCCACTTCCCAAAATGTGCCTGATGAGTACTAGGAGGAGGAGCCCAAGACCAACTAGAGCCACCATGGGGTGGGGAAGTTGAGAGGCACCTCAATTTTCCATCACTACCACTGGGAGAGTGCTGGTAGGAATCCTAAGAGCGCAGGGTGTGTAAGTGGTGGCCTGAGGAATGACGCTAAGGATGGCAGCCACGAGGCATCGAGGTATCAGCCAATGCATCAGGAGGAACTCTGATAATAGTGCAGGGAGCATTTTCCCAGTGGTTCAACAACTCCTACAGGTGAGCGACCTCAAGGGCAACTTTGTTAGCTTGCACCTAAATCTACATAATTACATTATTACAAATGCATGCCTTAGTGTACATAGCAATGATAACATCCAAAAAACTATGTGTGAAAAGAAAAAAATTCCTATCTTTCCACAAAGAAAACAAAATTTCAATCCTAAAGGTATGTCAAATTTGGGTGAACTTCTAAGGAATTCTAGGGGAATCACCCATCAAGATCATATGCCAAGAAAAGGGTTTATTCATGTCAATAATTTTGAGCATGCTTAAAAAACCAAAAAATATGCAAGAAAGACTTTGGTTGTCCACAACAGGGGCATCTAAGATCAAGAACCCCAATGTGTTTGAAATGAGGCCCTAGGGGAAGACCTTGGAAGGCCAAGCACCAAGAAAAATGAGCAATCTTGGGTTTAGTTATAGCATTCCAAATGGTATCAAAGCATTTTCTCCATTGAGAAATAGAAGATTACAAATGCCATCTCTGGTTGAGTGTGTCCACCATCAGAAGATGGGGTGAAAGCCATCTATATCCCAAATTTGGCTTGTAATTGGAAAATGGAGTGGCATGATACCACTTCTAGTCATGCCACCATGGTCAAATAGACTGAATCCTCACTTTGTGAATTAAGTGCACGGGGATGGAAGAGAGCAAAAGTTCAAAATTTTGTCAATCTGAATGGATAAGGTGGTACTGTACTAACATATCTTCCTAGGTCTTGAAACTCATGGTGACCCTTGAGAAGAGGTCCTTAGGAGTTCTGATGCCATGTTTGAAAAAATGTAGAGCATTGGCACCTTGAGTCTTGGTGAGGGGAGTACCCTGAATGGAAAATAGGGGAGACCACCAAATGTTCTACTAATTCAAGGAGAGGCCATTGCAAAACTCATCTCCAACCCAATGAAGCCAAGGCTTAATAGCTTCCTAGGCTTTCCATATGCTCTTGATGACAAATGAGCCCTGAATGGCTACTGGCTCCCGCATGATTAGAAGGGTTTGGAAACCAATCCGCTTCCATGCAAGCCTTTTAATAGGAAAGCTAGAAGAAATGTAGTACGGAACTAGAATCTTCTAGGCTTCATCTCCAAAAATAGCTCGAATAATCCATTTTTCATAGAGAGCAAGGCCTTGTTTTTTAGTGGAAAGTAATCCAAGACCACTAGATTCTTTTGGGAGACAACAAAAATCCCAGGCAACTCTATGAAAGCCATGATGATCAAAACCAAAGGCCCAAAGAAAATCCATGAGCAATCTTTCTAGCTTCAAATAAGAAGCTTTAGAAGGAGCCCAATAGGACAAATAATACACATGAGTGGCCACCAGAATCTTCAAGAAAATTTGGAACTTCCTAGCTAGGGAGAGTGGTTTTGTGATCCAATAATCAAGCTTCTTGTTAATCTTTGCCAACACAACATTCCAAAGATCCATAGGTGAAGCCTGGAAAGAAAAAGGAATGCCAAGAATGTGAAATATTTCCCTATGCATAACCCATTTCCACTCAAACTGGCTGATCCAAGGTGGAGCTGGAAAAAATGACCAGTGGAAGCAAAGCATTTTATGTCATTGAATAGCAAATCTAGAGGCTTCACAAAAGGCATCTAGGCAACTTAAAGCATTATTGATGTTTTCTTCATCCTTTAAAAGAGTAAGAAAGGAATCATCAACAAAGTTTCCATTGGCTAATTGGGAGGATGATTCAGGCAAGGAAATGTCATGAACCAATCCTAAAGACATAGAATGAGCTAGCAAATAGCCAAAACCTTTAGCAGTAAGGACATAAAGCACTAGAGTTAAAGGGAAACCTTGCCTAATTGAACAAAAAAAATGCCAAACACCTCTGATTGCAAATTATTGATGGTAATGCAAGCATTAGCATCTCCAAAGAGCATCTCCATAGACTAAAGGAAATTGGGACCAAAACCCAAAGCCTAGAGCATAGCCAAGATGAAGGGCCATTCAATGTGATCATAGGCTTTAGAAAAATCTATCTTTAAAAAGATAACCTTTAATTGGACTTGTGAGCCCATTCCATGCCTTCCTAGACAACAATAATGTTGTTAAGAATATATTTGGACTTGATGAAGCTAGTTTTCTTAGGCCGAACAATTAAAGGCAACATGTGCCTGATTTTGAGAGTGAGTACCTTAGCAAAAATCTTATAAGACACATTCAAAAGGGTAATGGGTCTCCAATTGCATATGTCCTCTAGATCACTAGCTTTAGGAATGAATTTAATATTTCCTTTATTTATAAAGGTTTCTAAGCTTTTAGAATGATAGGCTTTAAGATAAACTTTGTCTAGATTAGGACCTACATGCTCCCAGGGGTGTTTGTAAAATTCATAGGGAAACCCATCACACCCAGGGGATTTGTCATCATCCATGGAGTATACTGCATTTTTAAGGTCTTAGAGGGAAAGAAGGTGCTCACAGAAAGCACACTACTCAACTACTAGGCAATTTAGAGTATTAGAGATACACTTTCTGAGAACTTTCTCTTGAGCAACCGAATTTCCCTATGAAGCAAATATGTTCTCATAGTGATGAAAAAATTCTTGCAAAATGTTAGGGAGACTAGACAAAATAGTAGTTCTTTTTTTTATCTTTTTAATCCTAACATTGGTATGACAAGCTTGAAGAGCTTTAAAGAACTCCTTCGAGGCTTTATCGCCAACCTCCAACCAGTGGAGATAGGCTTTGATTTGGGATCCTCAAATAGCATAATTATTAGCAATTTTTTTGTGATGGCAAAGCTTGGCAAGCTGAATTTTTAAATACACATGAAAGGGATTAAGGGTGAGAGCCTCAAAGGCTTTTTTGAGGGCAAGGGTGTTGACTTCATATGATCATTTTCTAAACATTGCCAATTGATTCCCATATATGTGCAGGAACTGAGTAGTTCTGGTAATGGCATCATTCCACCATTGAATCCATCCCCTTTGAGAATGTGGATGTGGCTCCAAATTCTAGACACATAGGATGTGTAAGATGGTGGAAGCATGCATCAGCACAGACGTGTTAATGAAGAACTGAGACTTGGCCACCTTTGGGATAGTTGTTTACCAAGAAATGACAAAATAAATGGGATAGTGGTCAGATAATGTCACATCTGGTAGGGGAATGATAGGTAAATCTTGATCCTCAAATAAATATACTAAAGATTGCACAGAGATCATAACATGATTGAGATGGTTTAAAATGTTTTTAGAGCCATCTTGAAAGTTGGGCCAAGTGTGCTGAACCCCACTATCCTGATGGTGGTTGGTATTGGGATAAAAAAGGCCTAATTTATTGTGTATGTAGTACCAGGCTTCTATTTCCCCAGCTGTCCAGTGAAAAGGTAGAATGTCATCTTTGTTAGAGGCAACTTCAACCATATTGAAGTCCCCACACATGACTTAAGTAGCTAGAGGCAAATTGTCAACCAACCAAGCCCACATTTGGGATCTTTCCACATCATCATTTGAAGCATAAACATTAATGACTCCAAAAGAATGATTGTTAACAGAAAGAAAAAACCAAATAATTCTATGTGTGGGGTCAGAACCATGTGAAATAATAGCAGAATGAAGGTGAGGTGACAAGAGAGTAACTACACCAACTTGGCTAGCTTCGTGCTGAGAGGAAAACATAATGCCATCCTGCCAAATGATGCGGCACACTGAAGAAAGCATGAAACCAAAAATCTTAACTTCTTGCAGATAGAGAAAATCTAAATTATCAGGTCTATGACGGGTATCCCAGACATAGTACTTTCTAGGGAGGTTTGTGAGACCTCAAACATTCCATGATATGAAGTTCATGAAAATTCTTCCATATCATCCTTGTCCTCAACAAAGGAGTAGCTATTATGCAAGAAGGTAGAAACTTGGTTGAAGTCAAATGGAAAATCCTCTGAACTTATAGCTTGTCATTTCACCTCTAGTATCTCTACATGTCCAAGAGGACTGCAAAACACTACATTGCTAGTGGCGCTATGGAAGAAGCAGCAAGAGGAGTATGAACCCCAACCAAGGTAGAATCCTTGGTGGCTAACTTTATCCCCTACATACCAGCAAGGTTTGAAACCTGTGAAACCCCTAGAATATGTGCTCTAAAAACTGCTTGCATCCTTATGCTAGCTAGATTTGACACTTCTATGGGGATAGGAGGAACCATGGTGACCACCGCATAGGATTTCTTGGGGGGCAAGGGATTCAAGGTATCCTTGCCCTTGCACCCAATAGTAACCCATTCTTCTTTTTTCCCTTCAACCTATTTGACAGGCACTTCTTTAGGCGTGGGCTTGACCCTAGGCATAGCCAAAGGGAAATCCTTGATCTTGTGTTCCATGGACTGGCAACCATAATAGGTGTTGGGGAGGTTCAAGTAAAGCACCTTCTAGGAGAAGGTTTGAGCCCTAATCTAGATTTCCATAGAATCCTTAAGATCCTTGGAAAGATCAACCATGACACAAATGTGTCACTGTGGGCAAGCATTAAAAAATTTCTTAGGCTCCTTGGTGACAACTTTTCCAAGGGCTTTGGCAATGGACTCAATGAAAGGCTAGCATGGTAAGGGTAAACCTAGGAACTCGACCCGCACTGAAACCCTAAGCTTTTTATCATTTGAGACTATGAAGTCTCATGACCATTTTTGAAAAAAAAGTAGAGAAGAATGCACAAACCAAGGTCCATTGTTAAAGATTGTGTCTTCTTGCAATCGGTTAGCAAAACAAAATTAAAAAAACCATTGGTAAGGTTATGCATATTGTCAAGGCAGACTCCATGAGAAGTCCAACTCTTGTTAACCCATTCTCAGAGCATATCTTTAGGAGGAGTCCTACCCACAAAATAACCTATCAAAGTATGTTGTTCTAACCCATCACATATAGCATCAAATTCTTGCAAAGGAAGGGTAATGTCAGGATTACCTCATGAAAAACCTTTAGGACAAACTTGCAAGGGCATTTGTTCTATGGCGGCACCATGGCAGTTTGAAGCAACATCACAAACACTAGAAACAACTAGTTCTCCATTAGCTAGAGTCATTATATCCTAGCCTAAAAGCTCTTGTAGTAAATGCAATGTGACAAGTGGTGACTATAGAAAGAAAGCTTAGATGAAGATATGTACAGAAGAAAATTGAAAGATCACATGAAGCAAGAAACCCTAGTAGAGTGAAAAATGACTTCAATCATCCTCCAAGTTACCGAAGTTCAAATTTTAGTGTTAAAAACATAAAAGTTCCAAGTTCAATTTGATCTAAAGGTTCAAATTTTAAAATGTAGGCTTGATAGGTCAATTGGTTCAAAGGTGCATATTCAAGGTCAAGGTCCAAATCTCAAATGTTCTAAAAGCTAAACATGTGGTTTGGGTACAAAACATGAGGAAAACATCAATCCAAAAGTCTAGAAATTAATAGTTATAGAGTGTCATTTAGCAAAGAATACAATGGAGTGGGCTCTACTTTCATTCATGATATCATCATAAGAATAAACATTTCTTCCACATTTCTCAAGGTCCATGTTCACTAGTTTTAAAATGCAAATTCAAAGCCCAAAAGTTACAATTGGTTGGCTAGCTTAGTAAAATTTTGAGTCTAGAATGTTCAAATACAAAGCTCCACTTATTTAGGGTCGCAGACCAGGTTCAAAATTAGGAATAAGAAAACAAGTGAGCCCACTGGGAAAGATTCCAAGGAGATAATTGTTTTGGGCCTCAACATGGTTCTTTTCATAGTTCAACACTTCTATCTTAAGGCATGCATGTCATCTATACTTGTTTTGCATGTTTAGAAAAATATGTGAATGCTTGTAACTTGTAGAAGTCATCGTATCATCCTTCAAAGGAAAATGGAAGCATTGGTCTACCAAAACATGATGAGAGAGTGGCATCTGATGGTTCAAGGTTATTATATATTGAGGCAAGGAAACATTCAGTTGCAAAAACATCAATACGCATAATCCCAATTATTGTTGATGAAATCAAACAACTCTTTATGATGCACTCAATATAACTCTCTTGAGTCAAGATGTGAAGGAATGGAAAATGCGATCAAATGTATGAAAAAATGCCTATTAGTAAAAGGGTCCAATGTGAAAGCAATGAGTCCTCTAGTTTGGATGTCCAAAAGAACATTCTTGGTATGTGCAATCAGAATCTAATAACGAAGTTTGGGACTATGAGAATTTACATTAAAAAAAAATGGCCCAGGTTTCCTTGAAAGTTAGTCTTGCATTTGGGATGTTTACACCTTTGAATTATTTTCTTCTTTTGAAATTGCTATTCAATTTAACAATCTTCATGGAGACTCCCCATATCATCAACACAAGTTATCAAGTTTGAGGTACTGTTGTGATCACTAGCCTACAATGTGTGCCTATGTACCAAGCTATAAAATAATAGTAAAGTCATTAAGAACTCGAGTCATCATTATGGATGATACTTTACCAAATTTAAGTATACATTCCAAACATAAAAGATTGTAATAGAGGGAGGAGAGAATTCATTTTATGCTTTCTAAATTTATGATTGTAATGGAAAGACACATAATCATTGTGTGGTCATTTTGTTGTATTTAGAAATAGGGACAAGTTTATGCCATAGATCATGTGGTCTATATATTTATTTTTCCTAATTAAGATTAGTCATGTGTTTGTCTTTTTTGTGCTTCTAAATATCTTCTTGTATTATTGTATTAAGTATGTGTTCTATGTAATCATTTAGTTCACATACTCATGTCTTACAAGATAAGATGTTTAACTTCTCTTATTTCATCTATAATGTAAAGGTTTGAATAGGTAGTCATGTGGTTGTTTGTTAGTCTTTCTCTCTCTTTTTAAAGTTGACAAATCTAGAAATCACATTCATTCCATGTTTATGGATGGATGTCAATATGCCTTAATGTCTTCTAGTTAAAGACATATCAAGTTCTTTTATTCATTGTAAATTTTAAGAGGGAGTTGTACTTCTCAATTCAGAGGAGAGTTATTGAAATTAATGATAACTCATCCAACTATCGATACATTTTCTTCTTCTTTTTGGGCATTTTGAATTATTATTATTATTTTTTTTTAAGGACAAATCTGTTTAATAATAGAATTTTTTTTGGCAACTTTGCTAGAAACTCAAAAATAAATATTAGTGCCTAATATTTGGTTTCTCAGTTTTTACATTGTCTCTATGTGTAGGAGATTGAAAACTCTCTGAAATGACCATGCCTGATAAAAATATTGCTAAGAGGATGAGACCCAATCTTACTCTCCTCAGTATCCTCTATATGCAAGATAAAATATTGCATATTTTTGCGAGCATTGCAAAGAAAGCATATCTCATGTTGTGAGAACAAACATGGCCATCTAAGAGGATCATGTAAATACCTTGGCATGGAGAATTTTGAATTACAGATTTCACAAGCTAAAAGATCTACAAGAATACCAAAGAAATGTGCAATATCTTGAAGAAGAAGTGGATTTTGATGATGAAGAAGCTCTAGTCATTCTAGTTTCATCTCTCTTGCACAATTCTTTGTCATGAATGAGAAAAAATTTTGATGCAGGAGTATCCAGGTCTTTATTACAATCCTACATGTCTGAAGGGATTTTAGCTTAAAGTTGTGGAGTTTGGTAGATAATGGTGCTTGACATAGTTTTTGGAACTCGACATGGGCTGTGGAACTTGACATGGTTTGTGGAACTTGGCATGGTTTGTGGAGCTTGAAAATGCTTAGAAATTTACTAGTGCTTAACTTGGTTTTTATGACACTCAGTTTGGTCTTGGTTTTTGTTGATGTCAAGTTGTTGGTGAGTTGACTTTTAGCATTTAATTTATATATGGGTATTTAATTTAGTGTTGTAGCTGACTTGTAGCTCAACATATATTTAATGCAAGGGATTTAATTTAGTCTGTTATGCACTGGGCTAACTTGTCACTTAATTGGTTATAAGTAAAGGGTTTTGTGGAGTCTTTAGCATAGGAGGGAAGGTATCATTCATCTTGGAGAAGAGGATGAAGTATAGATGCAAATTTTGAAGAGCTAGGGTTAGGGCTTGGGAACTAGAGGATTAGTTGGTGGACTTGACGGTACAAGTGTGGATTCTTCTTGGTGTTCTTATCTAGTTGTGGATCTAGACTAGTTGGAATTGGTGTGTGGTAATTGGATGTTGCAGGATCTTGTAGAACTAGCATTGTGAAATTGTTGTTTTTATTTGGCCCTAACCTAGAAGGCCTTACAACTAGGCATATTGCATGTAATTAGTTATTTTATGAATAAAGTATTATGATTTGGTATCAGATCTTGTATTGGTATTGCATTGTTGTTGTGTTTCCATTGTGTGGCTATTTGCTAGGGGTTTGGACATCTCCTTTGGGGATTCTCCTATCTTGTACTACATGAGGTGGTATCAAACCCTAATTTTTCCTAAATGTGTGGATAGATCATCGAAGTTGAGGCATTTTACACCAAGATTTGTAGAGAAGGTTGATCTTATGGCTAATTGATCTTCTAGATTTGTGGATCTATTGCTTTGGGTTTACAAAAATCTTGGAAGATGCCTCTGAGAAGATTGGACCCTAGGGAAATTGATGATCTTAGTGATGTTGTGGAAGAAAGAATATCAGAGAAGGTTAAAGCAGATTTTGGATTTAAGATGGAGGAGGTTAAAGGCAATTTTAGATCTCAAATAACATTGATGAAGAGTGATACAATTACTAAAATTGTGAGTGCTTTAGGTGGTGTACCTTGGCATGTGGTTACTTAAGGTAGTTATGAAAAAGATGCTAAAGACTTTGAAGTTACTGGATCTAGTAGTGAGGACAAAAATGATCATGTGTACAGACCTATTGGAACTATGGCTAGTTAGTTTGCTAGACCTGGATCTCAGTTGAAGCTGAAGCATAAGATGGAGGTTTCTAATTTCTTATTTACTTTGACTCCTGAAGACTTGATTGATTGGATTGGTGAATTGGAAGACTATTTTGAGCTTGAGGATATTGAGGATCCACTCAAAGTGAGGTTGGGACAAACTAAGCTGAAAGGACATGTTGATCTTTGGTGGAAAGAATTGAAAATTGACAGAGAGGAGGAAGGTGAAATGAAGATCTCTAGATGGAGATTTATGGTGACTAAGTTGAGGGCTAAGTTCATTCCTACTAATTATGAAATTGAGTTGTTTAAGAGATTACATAATCTAAAGTAGAAAGATTTGTCTATGAAATATTATACCGAGGACTTCTAGAAGTTGACTATGTGCTCTAGTCATAGAATTGTCAAATGAAAAGGTAGCTAAATACATTAATGGTTTAAGATTCTTTATTCTAGATGAGGTTGGTATGCTGAATATTTCTTGAATTGAGGATGCTTATTAGTATGCCCTGGAGGTAGAAGATAAGTTGAAAAGGAAAAGTCAAGGTAATGTTAGAGGGAAGGAGAAGCAGGATAGCTTGGCACAAGCTAAACAAAGTATGGAAGGTGAACCTAGACCTATTGATAAGAAAGGAAGGATAAGTGGAGATGGATTCAGAGTTAATTATTAAAATTATGGTAAAGAAGGGCATAGATATTTTTAATTTCTAATTGGTAGGACAACTATTGTTTTGAATGAAGTTTTAGTCCAAGATAGTCAGCCTGAGTAAGGAGACAGTTTGCTGGCTCAATGATTATTGGTTTGTCAGAGGACATTGCATTCTTATTAGAGGACTAGTTTGTTTAGGATTTTTTGTAATTCTGGTGGTAAATTTTGCAAGGTAATTGTGTATGGTGGTAGTACCAATAACATTGTTGCTGAGGAGATGGTTTAGAAACTTGGTTTGAAGAGAGTGAGACACCCTTATCCTTATAGGATTGGCTAGTTGCAAGGTAAACATGCTTTGGAAGTGAGGGAGAAATTCCTTGTTGATTTCCAAATTGGACACTATAAGGATCAAGTGTTAGGTATGTGCAAGATCCTGGTCAACCAAACTATTCCCTTAAGTGGCAATGAAAAATCAACAAATCAGGGTTATGTCAACTTGATGTGCAATTTTAAACTTGTTATGAACTTTCAATCAAAAAGTTGTAAGAAAATAATATATAGGAAATTGAATTTAGTTTTTGAACTACTAGACCTTATCTAAAGAAAAATAAAATTGATTGGTCAAAATTATGAGTTTTAATGCAATAGAAAAAAATTTAGGACAAAAATAAGAAATAGGCGTATGTATGACCACCTTAGTCAAAATCAAATGATAATATTTTTTAATAAGATTATAGATATAAGAAGTAGAATCATTCCTAGATGTGACACATATTTTTGTTTATTTTTATTCCAAATAAATGATTATTTGTGAATTTTCTACTATAGTATTTTAAGAATAAAAAACCTCTCATGTCTGACAAACTTAACTAATTCAAGCCTTTATATAATTTCATTTTTATTTTATTTTTCTTGTAGTAGAAGAAGCATATAATGTGACACATCTTTTGGATTTCAAGAATGTTATACCATTTGAAAGTTATATTTATTTTTTAGTAAATGTGTTAATCAATAGTTTATGTGTAACTCCATTAGAAAATGAATAATAATTACTTACTAAACTCATAATTTGATAGAAATTACATTTATGTAAAGATAAGAACTTTCTCAAGAAACCATTTTAATTTCATCAAATTTGGGTGAAAAAAGTCATCACACATGTTTGAAGTCTGAAAATACACAAGAATAGGTCAAAAAACATGTTTTCAGGACATTTTTTAAGTTGACCATGTAGGTTTGGTATCCAAAGAAATACTAGGCCTTATAAATGAATTAATATTTTGGTTTGGTATTAGGATCTATCAGAAAAAGGTCATAATAGATTTTGAAATGCTCTGAGGCATTTCAGACCTACATATTTTTTAAATCGCCACTTTTGGCACACCATGATCCTACACATACCTTGTTCTTTGATATTGTGGACATGAATAGTTGTCATGTGTTTCTTAGTATACCTTAGTAGTATTATTACATGGCTATACATGATTATTTCAGGAATGTGTTTACTGTTGAGAAAGGTGGCCAAAAGTTTTAATGTTAATATGGGTATATGTCAATATATCTTCAATTAGTATAAGGATCAAGTGTGAAGCATTTATTTAATATGAAAATGACAGAAGGTGAATTTGTTGTGGATCATTTAAATGAGGTTAATACTATTACTAGTTAGTTGTCTTCTATGGGTATCAATTTTGATGAAGATATTAGGGCTCTCATGATTTTGTGTTCTTTGCTTGAAAGCTAGACTGGGTTGGTAATGGATGTAAGTAATTTTGTTTTTGGATCTAATACCCTAAAATTTGATGATGTGATTGGTGTTATTTCGAGTGAAGAAACTTGTAGGAAAACCTTGGGTGGATCTGCATCAGAAACTGCTATTGAATGCATAAAGCAGAGGCAGAATGAATGGGAGAGGAAATAATTCTTGAAATCGTGAAAAATCAAGAGGAAAGTCAAAGGGGGAAGAGGTCTCAATCTAGAGGACCAAGAGATTGCTAGTACTATGGTAAACTAGGACATAAGAAGAAAGTTTGTTGGAGTCGAAAGAACAATGAAGAAGATAAACTAGAAGGGAACAAGGAGGAAAATTTGGTAAGTAAAAAATTCAAAGAGGATTGTTTTCTTCTATCTTTAGAAAGTGTTGATGAGTCATGGGTTTTAGGTTCTGGTGCTTCATTTCATGCTACACCTCATAGATGTTATTTTATTGATTATGTCCAAGGGGATTTTGGGCTTGTTTATTTGAGGGATAATGAACCCTATTAGATTGTTGGAAAGGGAAAGGTTAAGATTAAGTTGTCAAATGGGAATTATTGGCTACTACATTAGGTAAGACATGTTCCAAGGCTAAGTAGGAATTTAATTTTAGCAAGGCAACTCAGTGATGAGGATTGTTTAGTTACTTTTAATGATAAAAATTGAAAGGTTTCAAAAGGTTCTCTTGTATTAGAAAAAGGTATGAAAGTAGGAATCTTATACCTATGTACAGGTCATACTATTTCTTCTACTTTGATTGTTTCAGAGAAAACTAAATGTCCAAGAATAGTTGTTGTTGTTGAGCAGGGAGAACAAATAGCTTTTGTAGATTCTAATATAGTGCTATGGCACAACAGGCTTGGGCACATGAGTGAAAAAGGTATGAAAGTACTTCATTCAAAGAAATTTTTACCAGGTTTGAAATGTTTTAATGTGGATTTCTATGAAAGTTGTGTGTATGGAAAACATAAGAGAGTGAGTTTTGTGAAGATTGGGAAGGAAAAGAAAAGTGAGAGATTAGAGCTTGTGCATAAAAATGGATGGGGACCAACTTAGGTGTCTTCTCTTGGTGGGTGTCATTATTATGTTATATTTATTGATGATGCAACTAGAAAAGTATGGGTTTATTTCCTTAGATAGAAACCTAATGTATTTCTAACTTTTAAGAAATGGAAATGCTTGTTTGAAAATGAGACTGGTAAGAAATTAAAATGTCATGAATTTGAAGATTATTACTCCACTAATGGTATTCATAGACAAAAAACCATTCCAAGGACTCCATAGGAAAATCAAGTGGTTAAACCCATGAGTCAACCTAGAATAAAGTGTGCAAGGAGCATGAGGTTGCATGCAAGGTTTCCCTTAAACATGTAGGCAGAGGCTATCAATACTGCTATATATTTTATTATTAGAGATCCCTCTACTCCTTTGGGCTGTGGTATTCTAGAGGAAGCATGGACTGGTAAGAAAGTGTGTTATTCTTTTCTCAAAACCTTAAATTGTGAAGAATTTACTCATATAGATTTTGAAAATAGAACAAAGCTAGAATCTAAGTCAAAGGATTGTGTAGTTTTTGAATGTGGAATTAATGGACATGGTTATAGGCTTTGGCATTTTGAAAATTGTAAAATATTAAGAGGCAAGGATGTCATATTCACTGAAAAAGTGTCGTTTAATGTGGATTTCTGTGAAAGTTGTGTGTATGGAAAACATAAGAGAGTGAGTTTTGTGAAGATTGGGAAGGAAAAGAAAAGTGAGAGATTAGAGCTTGTGCTTTCAAATGTATGGGACCAACTTGGGTGTCTTCCCTTGGTGGTTGTCATTATTATGTTATATTTATTGATGATGCAACTAGAAAAGTATGGGTTTATTTCCTTAGATAGAAACCTAATGTATTTCTAACTTTTAAAAAATGGAAATTCTTGTTTGAAAATGAGACTAGTAAGAAATTAAATGTCATGAATTTGAAGATTATTACTCCACTAATGGTATTCATAGACAAAAAACCATTCCAAGGACTCCATAGGAAAATCAAGTGGCTGAATGCATGAATCAGACTAGAATGGAGCATACAAGGAGCATGAGGTTGCATGCAGGGTTGCCCTTAAACATGTAGGTAGAGGCTATAAATACTACTATATATTTGATTATTAGAGATCCCTCTACTCCTTTGGGCTATGGTATTCCAGAGGAAGCATGGACTAGTAAGAAGGTGAGTTATTCTTTTCTAAACCTTCAATTGTGAAGCATTTACTCATACGGATTTTGAAAATAGAATAAAGCTAGAAGCTAAGCCAAAGGAATGTGTATTTTTTGGATATGGCATTAATGGACATGGTTATAGGCTTTGGGATTTTAAAAAATGTAAAATTTTAAGAAGCAAGGATATCATAATCAATGAAAAAGTGTCGTACAAAGATCTATTGCAGCAACATAAGAAGAAAGAAAATGATTATGTGGTGCTAGATGATACTCCAACAGATGATGTTCAAGCAATTCCTCATGATGTGCAACAATGGCAACAACAAATACCACAAACCCTAGTGAATGTTAAATGGTCAACAAGGCTAAGTAGACCTCCATAAAGATTTTCCCTTCTTTGTATTTTATTTTACTTACTGATGCTGGAGAATCTAAACGTTATGATGAAGTTGTGCAAGTGGATACTAAGATTCAGTGGGAGTCTGTAATGAAAGACAAAATGGACTCTTTACTAAAAAATAAGACATGGAATTTATGCAAGTTGCCTATAGGTAAAAGGGCTTTATAGAATAAGTGAGTTTATAGGTTGGAGGAAGATGATGGAGGTAAGAAAATATTTAAATCTAGGTTAGTGGTAAAAGGATTTGCATAGAAAAAGGGCATTTATTTTGATGAGATATTTTCTCATATTGTTAAAATGACTTCTACTTGCATTGTTTTAATTATTTTGGCTACTAAAGATTTGCATTTGGAGTATCTTGATATTAAAACAACCTTTCATCATGGTGATTTGGATGAAGAGATATATATCGCACAACCACAAGGATTTAAGGTCAAAGGTAAGGACAACTTAGTGGGAAGATTGAAGAAAAATTTATATGGCTTGAAGAAAGTAGCTTGATAATTCTATTTGAAATTTGATAGGTTTATGTATAAGCATGGAGATAGTAGTTGTCATTCAGTTTATTATTTTTATTTTAAGAGGTTGGATGATAGTAGCAACATTATTTTATGTTTAAATGTTGACGACATGCTTTTAGCTGGGTCTAACATGGATCATATTAAGGGGTTAAAGGAATAGTTAGCACATGCATTTGATATGAAGGATTTGAGGGAAGTAAAAAAAATCCTTGGTATGAAGATTTGCAAAGATGGGAAGAACAAGAAATTGACTTTATCTTAGGCTGATTATATTGAGAAGGTTTTGCAATATTTATCTATGGAGAATGCTAAAGCTGACAGCTCACTTAAATTACCCAGTCATTTGAAGTTGACTAAGGAGATGTGTCCAAAGACACAAGAAGAGGAGGATAAGATGTCAAAGGTACCATATGCTTCAGTTGTAGGAAGGTTGATGTATGCTATGGTATGTACAAGGCTAGATATTGCACATGTAGTAGGAGTTGTTAGCAGGTGTATGAGTCATCCAGGAATTGGGCATTGGAATGGAGTCAAATGGATTCTCGAATATTTGAGACGAACATCTAGTAAGTGTTTACACTTTGGGGGCTCTACTACTTACCTATAAGGGCTATGTTGACTCAAATTTGGTATGGAATATTGATACCAAGTGAAGTACTATAGGTTATGTATTTACTATTGGTGGGGTAGCAATGAGCTATGTTTCTAGGTTATAAAAGATTAATGTTTTATCCACTACAAAGGTAGCCAAGGAGATTATATGGCTTCAATTCTTCATAGAAGAGTTGGGACACCCTTAGAAGGATAATTATTTGTTTACAGATAGTTAGAGTGTCATTCATCTTGCAAAGAATTCAGCTCTACATTCAAAGACAAAACACATGCAGTTACGGTACCATTTTATTTGGTGAGTTTTGGATCATGGACAATTAAAGCTAGACAAGATACATAAAGATGATAATCCAATAGATATTTTTACCAAAGTAGTAACAAGGGAGAAGCTAAATTCCTCTTTAGTTTTGGTTGGTCTTTTAGATTGAAAAAAATAAAAGAATAGTAGAGTCCAGGGTGGATTGATATTCCAGTGGGGGCTACATGTTTAGTAGTGCTATGATTAGTGTCCAAGTGGAAGGTTATTACTATGGAGTTTCATTAGTCTCCAAGTGGGAGATTGTCGTGATTTGGAGCCTAATTAGACTCAAAGGTTTATTCGTCACAATTTCTCCCCATATTTTTACAGGGGATTTGGGGGCAACACCCTTGTAGGATCCTAAAGTAGTGCCCCAGGTGTGTTCCCTATTGTAGTACAAGATGAGGTGGAGGGGAAATGCCCCCATGGGGTTTTGGAGAGAAGTACCCCTATAGCTAAAAATGACCTTATATTGTAAAATGTATCAACTACTATTTTTCTCATTGGATGACTTATTCTACCCCTAATTTTATAAGTGGTAAAATCTTGTATAAAAAGGCTTAGGGTATGGATTTCATAATATAATGGTGATATTGTAGCTTCTTGCATTGGTATTGAGTTGTAAGGGATTGTGGATTGTAATCACTAGATAATAATAATATTGGACTTGATGTTGGTAGATGTAGCCTAGGGATTGGGTGAACCACGTTAAATCTTGGTATCTTGTGTTCTCTTCTGTGCAATCTATTATTTTCTTATATTGGTTATTTTTGCATGTAACTATTATTTCTATTTGAGTTTTAATCCTAACATCCTCTAGGTCTTCTTATTATCTTCTCTTTTCAAATCCTCTTCTTCAATCATCTAGATATGTCACTCTACTCAAGTGGCAACTATCCTACTAGTAGGATTTGACATCAATGACAACATAACAATTGTTCCAATAATAGCTTCCAACAATCTCCCTCTTTGGAATTGATGGAAAAACCTTAGATCTTGCCTCTTGAGTTACCAAGAAATCCCCAAAAGTAAATGGTATCAACTCCCTTTGTGCTTAGTATCAGGTCTTCATTAATATCCTTAATTTCATTTTGAATCTTATCTAGTGTCAACTATCTCCCCAATCTCATCTTTTTAGTTTCATTTTGATTCTCATCTTATGAAACTCTAATATGCAATAACATCTAGTGGCAACACCTCTAGATATCAGTTGTAATGATAACTCCCTCTTAATTTAGAAAACAAAAGTGGGCCAACAATTCGCTCTATCTGAGAAGCATGGCAAGCACGAGTGGAGGCAAGGGAGGTTTTCAAAATTTGAATTCAGAAAAGGGTGGAATTCCTCTGGACTATCAAAATTAGATCCCTGGTCTAGAGCATAGGCCACAGAAGGGGGACAGTCAGGGGTCATGTTCAGGGGATCAGTCAGAGAATGTTGATGGGGACCCAGATGCTCCCCTTAAGGAAGCAGTCAAGATTCCTTTGGTTCCCAATGGGGGTTAGTCAGCCAAATGGTCTTCCCTTTTTGGGATCAAGCCCTTAGGTAAGTCATCTTTCCTACTTGTCAGATTCTTCCCAAGACGGAGAAGGGTTCTTGTGCCATTCCCATTCTAGATGAAATCATGGATCATAGCATTCAATCCATGGCTTTTACTTTGATTGGAAAATTCTTGGGGCCAAGACCAAATATAGATGGTGTGAGGTCTTTTATTAAGAAGAAATGGGCTCTTAAAGGTCAAGTTTCGGTCATGACCATGGCAAAGGTTTTTCTATCTTTTGATTTCACTTGCATGGAAGACCTCTCTTCCATTCTTAGAGAAGGTCAATGGGCTATTGGTCATTCCACTTTGGTCCTCCAGAAGTGGTCTTCCAAGCTAAATCTAAATGACTCATTTTTTGTTCAAGCCCCTATGTGGGTTAGATTGCCCAAATTGCCATTAGAATTATGGAATGAAGATATTTTTGTTGGACTAGCTAGGTCTTTTGGAGAACTTCTATCTATTGATCTGATCACTACCTCTAAAAGATGACTCAACTATTCTCACATCTGTATAAGGGTTAGAGAAGGCACAAACATGCCAGAAACTTTGGCTTTTCATTTCAAACTTGAAGTGCATGTTCAAAAACTAATCTATGAAATAATGTGTTTTGCCTGTTTCCTTTGTCTAAAGGTTGGTCACAAGGAAAATTAATGCCCAAGGGCTGTGAAGCAAAAAAGTTAGAAAAGTTAGGCTCCTATTGACTCAGCCAAAGAAAAGAAGAAATGCAAGCCCACTAGAATCTCTATCAAGGGAAAGAAGAAACTAATCTAGAGATGCAAACCTAATAAGCAACCCGAGAACTAGAATGGTAAGGAGGTTAAGAGTTATACCACTAGGTAGGATGGAGTCCAAGGCAATAAAAGTGGTAATGGTCCACCCCACTCTGACTTTGATATATAGGGTGGTGGCCACATTAGTGATTCACCAAAGGGGTCTATTATGGATGGCCCAATTATTGTTGCCATAGTTATGGTAGAAGACAATGTGTTTTTTGAGAAAGAGTAGAATGTAGGAAGGTAGGAGACCCCTAGGAGGAGACTTCAAGGGTCTCTAACTTAGTCCCCTTGAATATTGGTGTTGTTGATTCCTCGAGGGTGGTGGAACACAATCAAAGTGATGAAGTCATCAGTGATGGGTTTGGTCAAGTGGGAAGTCTTGTTGCTCCTCTGAAAAACCTACCAACATCCAAAGGTCTGGGGACTAAGATCATAGAGCTTATTAACAAGTCTTCTCTAGATCAGATCTCACAATGGGAAGATTGGATTGATAGCTAAGCTCAAGACAATATTAATGGCTAGAGTTTGGTTAAAAAGAAGAAAAAGAACTATGACCACCCTCCTCTGTCACCAGCAACAACTAGAAGTAGGGTTAAGGCTTATGTCGGGGCTAATCCCAAGATACTAGGGAGGAAAAATATGAATAAATTATTGTAAGAAGAGACCAAAAAGAACTTGGCAAATGGGAGCCAACGAACCATCAAGTAATATTGTACAAGTAAGAGATGAAGATCATATCTTGAATATAAGTGGCCTAAATAGGGCTCACAAATAGGATTTAGTTAGAAATATGATCAAAGATCAAAGACCAGATTTTTTTATTGATTTAAGAAACCAAAATGAGAAAATATGTGGTAGGAAAGCTCTCTTTAACAAAAACATGAGTGGTGAGACCAAGACTCGGAGGGAGCTATAGGAGGGGTGTTGATTCTCTATAATAACAAGGCTTATTAAATATCTACTATCTCTAATGCAGGTAATGACCTCCTATGCAAGGTGTCCCATATTCATAGTGATGATTCTTGGTTTATCTTAAATCTTTATGCTTCCAATTCCAAAAGGGAGAGAAAGGTCTTCTAGGATAAAATGCTAGAGGTTATTAATAGAAACAACATAAATAAAGGGATTATAATGGGTGATTTTAACTCCCCCCTCTCTGATGATGAAAAAAGTGGAGGGCTTGCCCTAGATTAGGAGAGCAAGTTAGACCTTTCAAACTTCATTAACAGCTTGGCTTTTATGGATTTTGATCTCCTGGGGGGTAGATTCACTTGGTCCAATAGGAGAGTTGGGGGGGACTGTATCCAAGTCCCTCTTGACAATGCCCTTATTTCCCCTATTTGGTTGCAAGTCCACTTCTGTAGGCTTTCCCTTCTTCCTAGATTGGGATCAAACCACTCCCCCATATCTCTCTCTATTTGTCCTCTTATGATCAAAAGGTCTTTCCCTTATTTTTTTGAAAAAATATGGATTTCCCACCTAGCTTTGGAAACCAAAATTTCTTCATGGTGGAACATTGAGGTGGAAGGTACTGCAATGTTCAAGGTGGCCCAAAAATTGAAGAATGTGAAAAGAAATATTAAACTCTAGGACAAATTAGACTTTGGCCACATTTTATACGATAAGGATGAGAAGACTGATCAGCTTTGCACAATCTAGGAAGAGATCTAGCAAGATGGATATAATGATCATAATTGGCTAGAGGAAAGGTATATTCTCTTTGACCTCCATAATATCATCTCTAGGGAAGAACACTTTTGGAAATAGAGGTCAAGAGTTAATTGGCTTAAAGAAGGGGACCAAAACATTAGGTTCTTTCACTTATCTACTTTAAAACATCAGACCAATAAATAGGATTTCCAGTATCAAGAAAGGATAGACTTTTTTATCTAAAGATAATGAGATAGCAGATGAAGCAGTGCAGTTTTTATCTTCTCTTCTCACTAAGGATCATACTCTCTAAGTGTCTGATCAAGAGGATATTTTGTTTGCTATTCCTTCTCTGCTACAAGCCCACCACAACTCTATGTTGAAAGCTATCCCAACCCTGAAGGAAATTTTTCAAGCTCTCAACTCCCTTCCAGGTGATAAGGCCCCTGGCCTAGATGGCTTCTGGACTTTCTTTTTCCATGTCAATTGGGAGGTGGTCAAAGGGGATGTTGTGAAGGCTATACAAGAATTCTGCTAGGCTAGAAACCTTTTGAAAGAACTCAATGCCACTTTTTTGGTTCTCATACCAAATATCTAGGGGGCTGATTTGACGGATAAGTTTAGGCCCATTAGTCTTTTCATCTCTTTCTAAAAAATTATATCGAAAGTCCTTACTACTAGGCTCCTTAGAGTTCTTCACCTGATTATCTCCCCACAACAAACTAGCTTTGTCCCAAGGAGACATATTCTAGACTTTATTATCATGGTCACTCTCTTGAAGCTGGCAAGAGGGGAGGTTTTTTGCTCAAGCTAGATATTTCTAAAGCTTATAATAGGGTGGATTGGAACTTCTTGATGGTGGTTCTCCAAGTTTTTAGCTTTGACTCCCAAGTTTGTAAACTCATCTTTCAACTTGTCTCTTCCCCTTCTTTGTCTGTTCTAGTTAATGGTTCCCCATCAAATTTCTTTTTCTCTTCAAGAGGGCTAAGATAGGGTGATCCCCTATCCCCTATGCTCTTCATCATTCTAGCTGATTGTTTGGGAAGGCTAATTATAAGAAAAAGATAGGACCTGAGTCAACAAGGTCTCAAGCCTTCATCTGGTCATCTTTCTTTCACCCACCAAAAATTTGTGGATGATACTATTCAGGGGGGATAGGGTACGGTCTAGGAGGCTAGGGTGTTTAAGGGTTTGTTGAATACTTATACTAGGGGTTTTGGCTAGGCTATTAACTAGGATAAGAGTTTAGTCTACTTCATCAATACTCCACTAAAGAGACAGGGGAAAATTACTCGTATCTTGGGAAGTGGCATTGGGACCCTTCATGCAAGTTATCTTGGTATGCCTTTAGGATCCAAACCCCCAAAATCTTTTTGGAACAACATCATTGATAGATTCAACAAAAAATTGGCTAGATGGAAAGGTTCTACCCTTACCCAGGTAGGTAAATGTACTTTGGTAAAATCAATATTCCAAAATCTCCCCACTTATGCCTTAAGCCTCTTTGGGATTCCAACTAAGAAAGCTAATAGAATGGAAAATATTTCGAGGAACTTTCTCTAGATAGGGGTTGACGAGCACAAAAGATATCATCTTGTTGCCTAGGACCATGTTTGCCTTCCCAAATGTTATGGAGGCTTTGGTATTAGAAAAATCAAACATCTCAATAATGCCCTTTTAGCCAAATAGATCTGGTGCATTTTTTAGAGTTCCATAGAATGGAGGGAAATTATGATTGAGAAATACCCGAGAAGGCAGTCTCTCAACTTTCTGCTTCATGAGATTGAGATTCCTCAAGGATCTTATACATGGAATGGGATCCTAAAGGCAAAAGCCTTGGCTAAGTCCAAGGCTAAATGGAAAGTTGGTAAAGGTGAGAATATCTTATTTTGGCAGGACAATTCGACAAGCCAGGGACCTCTTATTGATCATCCTAATTATGGTAGATGGGCAAAGCCATGCATAAGAAGATATGGTCTAAATGTCAATGATTATAGAATAGGTGATGGATGGCATGATCTATATATGATATCCTTAGACCTTAATTCTTTGATGATTAGCCTAAATGCTATTTTCATAAATAACAAGAGGGATGAAGTCATTTGGGGAGATAACTCGAATGGGCAATACTCTGTCAACTTTTGGTATTTTTCATTATGGGATAGAATGGAGAGACCCATCTGCGCTAAGGCTTGGACTCTTGGGCTTACCCCACAAATCAATATCTTCTTCCAGCTTTTGCTTCAAAAAAAAATCCTTACTTTGGATAATTTAGCTAAGAGAGGTCAAATTATCCCCAACAGGTGTGATTTATGCAAGCATGACTTCGAGATGGTCAATCACTTATTTATTCATTACTCCTATTCCTCCAAAATTTGTAACCTCCTGACTAGGGACTTTGGGGTCAGTTGGTGTCCCCCGATCAACATTCAAGAATTCTTCAGCGAATGGAAGAGTTCACACTTAGGTTTGATCACCCAATTAATTTTCTCCTGGTCCCTCTTTCACTTCTGCTAGGGAATTCGGAAAGAGTGGAATAACCAAATTTTTAGAGACAAGCAATCCCTTGAGTTTGTTATTGCTGAGCAAATTGAAGGATTAAGGAAGGATAACTTCACCATCACAAAAGAAGGAAATATTAAAGAAGGTGGGAACAACAAATAAAGGAAAAAGGATAGGGACAGGAAAAGATAGGAGGCCAAGTGGGTTTTTCTCCTTGAAAATTGGTACAAAGCCAATTTTGATGGGCTTACCAAAGTGAACCCCAGTCTTGCTGGCAGTGAAGGGATCATCAGAAATAGCTATGGTGTAGGAGTTGTGGCTTTCTCCTACCCTCTTGGACATGATATGAACCATTTTGTAGAAGTCAATGCTGCTAGTAACATTATTAAATTGGCCCTGGCTTCTGGGATAGAGAACCTCTGGTTGGAGGAGGATTCTTTAAATATCATAAATTATCTAAACAGTAACTCTATGTCTTCTTGGGCCATTGTGAATGTGATCGAGGAGTTAAAGTCTAACCTAGGTAAGTTTAATAAGACCTATATTAGCCACATGTATAGGGAGGCCAATTCTGCTGCTAACTGGTTCATAAATGAAGTAGTCACCAAAAATTTGATGATGACGTAGCATGTCGATGACAAATTTTTGGCAGCAATGAATAATTTAATACTGCAAGATCTCATCCAAGGAAGTACTAAAAAATCCAAAATTAATAATGGGAAGATTTGCAAGATTGTATGTTGGAGTGGGAGTTAATGAAAATCATGTGAAACTCTTTTCAAAACATGATAGTGTGTACATACGACATGCTTTATGGGTTGTCTTGATTACAACCATTAAAACTAGTAAATTAAAAACATTTTTGAGTTTCACATTTTGAAGGAGGTCAAGGTCTATAAGAAAAATGTGAGTAGGTGGGGGCTTATTGAATCTAACAAAACCATGGGAGGGGAAAGAAGTAGGAGGAAGTTGTTAGGGGAGGTGGAGAACTGGAAGAAGAAATTGAAGGTTTGGCATAAGTTGGAAAAGGGCAGAATCACTAGATTCCTAGAGAAGCTCCATGGATTTGATGCAGAGATCACCAAGATTATGGTGGATTCTCAGAAAATTGGGAGAGTTAAAATCGATGGGGTCACCCACCATGTCAATGTGGATTTGATAGCCCGTGTTGCAGAGATCCCTCTCAAAGGGAGTAACTTCTTCAAAGACAAGAAAATGTCAATAAACACTATCAAAGTTTTTGTGAAGGACAAAAAGGAGGTTAATAAGCTCATCAAGGTGGAGAAGTATTATGAGATGGAGTTAATTAAAAACCTATGGAGGTATGTCCTAAGGATTATCATTGAATATATTTCCCTGGACCCCAAATTTGATAGGATCAGAATGCATCATTTTGTTTTGCTTAATCACTTTAGGCATGGTATCAAAATCTCTTTTCCTTTTTATCTTTTCACCTCTGTGAGCAAGGGTATCGAGGGTTTTAACAGGAAACCAACTGCTAACCCAACCCTTCACGAGGGATTACTTCTCCTAGTATATGAGTATCTGAAGTCTCAAACTAGGGGAAAATCCCTTGGTGATACTGGGTGTGCTTTTGAGGAAACTGGGAGTTTGGATTCTAAGGATGTGCATAGCATAAAATTAGAAGAAGAGGACATTTTTTCCTCTAAAAGTAAAGTTCCCAAGGAAGAAAGGAAGGCCACTCCCTCTGCCCACATTTCCTATTGAAAGAGCGCCAAAGGCTTACCCCCCATTCCCCCTAAGACCAAGCCTTAGGAGGAGGAGGAGGATAATGACAATGATGAGGATACAAATTTAGAGGAAGAGAAGAAGGGGAGGATGATGAGAAGGAGGAGTAGAAGGGGAGAAAAAGTGAAAAGGAGGAGGAGGATTCAATTGACATGTCAAGGAATCCCAACAAAATGAAAGCAGATGATGTTTTTGAAACCAATGACTAGATTCCTGAGATTCTAGGCCCTGGACCCACTACCTCTCTATCTGAGGGGAAGATAGATATCCAAGGGAAAGAGAGTGGGGGAGGTGATAATGAAAAATAGGAGGAGGTCTTGGAGGAATTTTAATTCAAATACCACAAAATTGGGGATTGTCAAGGAGCCATTAAATATCCAAGTGATGGAAGACATCGATGACAAAGCCCACTATGATGAACTCATTAACCCTACTTTTTTTGTTATCTTTGATAATGCAAGGGAAATCGGGTTTAACCTTTTTAACAATGCTAAGAAAAATATGATAGAAAATTTTTAGTCTATCAAATGGTTATTCCATGAAATTGAAGACATTAAGGGGAAAAGAAACCAAGAAGGAATCCAAAAGATTGATAGTGGCCAAGGGCACAATGAAGAGAAGAGAAGCCAGGATGGAAGCCAACTACACTTTAACATCTAGGAACACAATGCTGACTAAGAAGAAAAAATCACCAAGGTTGAACAAAGAGTCCAAAGGATGGAGTTTTCCCATCAGAACCTAGCTAATCAAGTGATCGCTACTTTGAACACCCTGAATGAGAACATTAAGAGTCTGGGTGAATCATTGATGAGTGTTAGATTTGGTAGGGATAAGATGGAGAACGTCAGATTGGACATTGGATAGGCTAAGGATAATTCAAAAAAAAACTCGGGACTAGGCAGATGCTCAGAACCAGGACCAGGAGGATGTGGATGATAGGAAGACCAATAAAGCTGCAGAGACCCTGCAGGTTCTTGATAGAGAGAACTAATAGCTAGTGCTACTTTGTTGTCTCATATTTTCCTTGTGTAGCTAGTTTTTACTTTTTCTAGTGTTGCTAGTTTTTTGTTTCCTGGCTACGGGCATGTTGCTTAGTTGGCTTTTGATAAGTAGTTTCTCTATAGCTAGACTTTTCTTAATATTTCTATTTTAGATATGTTGTAAAAACTTTTAGGTTTCAGGATCCTTGTAAAACTTATTTTACATAATCAAAAACAATAACTCCCTCTTAAATATCAGAACATAAAATTCATAAACTTTTCTTAGATTGATATATTCTTGCATGAAGATCTCCCTCATGATTACTACTCATGGTATATGACCATAGATTCTATCCCTCTTTCATCTTCAATGATAACTTTATATCATCTCCTCTTTATGTCTCAAAATGGTAACTTTCATTCTCTCCCTCTTTGAAAACAATGCCAAATACACTTCATCTTTCTCATACATCTTGACCATGTAGATATCTTTATGTTAAATCTCTAAATGAGATTCTCCATCTATCATCTGCCTCCATGATTGATACAACATCTTTTTCTTCTCCCTTCACTAGTTTAGATAGCTCCTAAAGTATGACTTTTTGCATCAACTTATAAGATATTTTGATCAACACATTTGATGGAGAGCTCCATCTTTGATTAATTAGTCTTAGCTAGGGGAATTAACCCTAATTTTATTCCTATATACTCATATGCATCCTTAGGTAAAGCCTTAGTGAAAATATTATCTATCTTCTCCTTAGTGTTCACATGCTCCAATCTCACTTCTTTATGTAGAACTAGATCCCTCAAGTAATGATACTTGATAGAAATATCCTTGGTCTTTGTATGCATCACAAGGTTCTTTGATATATTTATAGCACTTGTGTTATCACAGTATAAAAATTGGATTAGTGATCTCTTCCTTCATCCCTTTCAATAATTCCTTGATTGACATAATATTAGAACAATTAACTGCTAAGTACTATTAAATATTCATATTGTGTTGTTGATTATGAAATGTAGTTCTACTTCTTTCTTGTCCATCTAAGAAAACTCTTTTCCTAGAAATAAAGCTACACCACTTGTACTCTTTCTGTAATCAACATTTCTTTCCCAATCGACATCTATGTACACTTTTCAATTCAAACTTGTCATTATTTTTGTAATAGATTATATAATCCTTTTTTCCTTTCACATATTTTAGTCTTATTTTACTACATCGTCATGTAATTTTCCTTAACATTTGGAAACTGTCTCACAACAATCCCAACTACTAATGCAATATCTAGTCTATTATAAATATCTCATTGATCTATAAATTTAATTCCAATTCACATTAGTAGAATCATCATTCTTTGAGACCTTATGTCCAATAGCTATAGGAGTGATGACTAGTCTTGAGTCTTCCATCCCAAAGGCTTTCAACATCTCATTGACAGATTTGGATTGAGTAATGTAGTTACCTTTCTTCATCTGATATACTTGCAAACCAACAAAGAATTTGATATCTCCAAACATAGACATCTAAAACTCCTTCTACATCTCTTTAGCAAATAATTTTCATAATGTATCTTATTCTCCAAGTACAATATCATCCACAAATACCTCAGCTAATAGTATCCCTTTTACACCTTCCATCTTCAAGTACAATTTATTGTTGTCATTAGTCAAAAATTATCTTTACCAAATAGTTGTGTAACCTTTCATACCATGCTCTTAGGGCTTGTTTTAGTTGAAATAGTGCTTTTTTAAGTTTACATACCATGTTCTTCTTTATTGGATCAAAAAATCCTTCAAGTTGATTAATGTATACCTCTACTTCCATTATTCTATTTAGAAATATAGATTTGACATCCATTTAATATAGTTTAAATCCTTTATAAGTGGAATATGCACTTGTAGAGCTCTTACTCCATCCAATCTTGTAATGGGAAAAATGTTTCTTCATAGTCAATTCCCTTGTACATATCCTTTCCATACCAATCTATATTTTCCCTTGTGACTTGTCCTTTGTCATTTATCTTGTTCCTAAATACTCACTTGGTTCCAATAAAAATCTTGTCCTTTATTCTAGGTACTAATGACTAGGCTTTGTTCTTCTCTATTTGTTCAATATCTTCATTCATTGCTTGAATATAATCTTCCTTATCAAAAACATCCTTCACTAATTTAGGCTCAAACTCACATAGTAAACAATAATCACTTCTCATTCTTTTCCTTGTCATAACTCTAGAGTTTTAATTTCTAATAATTTGATCAGGTTCATGATGTTATATCACATATTTTGCTAATGTAGGCTCTTTTATTTTTTCTTCTACTTTATGTTCATCTTGTAGATTTACTTCAGGTAACACTTCATGTATCTCTTCTTGTTCTTCCAGTTGATTGCCAATATCTTTGTAATGCTCGATAACTTCTTATTGTATCTAAACATCATTCTATTGGTACTCAGCTTCCATGATCTATTACTCGACAACCTACTACTACAACTAACCATTCATAGGTTTCTATTTCTTTGTAGCTTTTTTATTTGGCTTAGATAAGGTGCAAGGATCACCTTCATTGACATATAATGTGTTGTAATATTCAAGTTCAGGTTATTGCATTAGACTTCATTCTTTTCTACATATTCATTAACTATCACATTTTCACTTTCCACAACTTTGTTAATGTTAGATTTAAAACACTTACAATCTTTTCTCTTAGTGGAATATCCTAAGAATATGCCTTCATCGCTTTCAACATCAAGTTTTCCATTCCTATTTTCCTTTAGTATATAAGATTTACTTCCAAACACTTTAATGTATTTCACATTAGTTGCATTATCATACTATAGCTCAAAGGGTGTAACATTTGTACCTTTCTTGAATTACATTATGGGTTTAAAGTATAAATTGTTGTGTTTACAACATCTCTCTAGTATTTATGTGATAGATTCTTCTCCATCATCAATTTTCTACTACCATCCATGATTGATCTATTCTTTCTTTTAGCTATTCCATTATGTGAAGGGTTTGTAGGTGTTGACATCTCTCTCTTGATTCCTATATCATTGTAGAATATGTTGAATTCATTATAAATTAACTCATCTCCTTTGTCACATCTCAAGAATTTTAGACTTTTACATGTTTCCTTTTCAACTTTTGTAAATACCACTTAAATAATTGAAAAGCATCATCTTTTATTTTTAGAAATATCATTGTCATCATTCTAGAGTATTCATCAACACATAGAATTAAAAAAATATCACCATAGTAGCTTTGTACTTCGATAGGTCCACAATGGTCAGTATGAACCAATTCAAGAATGTCATTAGATGAGTAGTTCTTTCTCTCTAAAATAGACTTTTTCATTTTACCCAGCTAAAATTCTTACACATAACATATTATAACCCCATTGCAGACTTCTTATATTTTTATCTAAGGAGCCTGACTCATGCAAGCTCCAATCAGCCCTACTTCAAAGCCCATCTAAGGTCTCTAAGGCCTTCAATAATGAGCCTAAAAAAATTTCACCAAAATTACACACCAAAAATATTCAATAGCTTACAAATACTCATGATATGATAGTGAGCCTCAACTAGTAGGTTGATACATCCAAGATGGACATCCACCTCTAAAATTAGGACATTCTGAATTTGTATGACTAAGTTACTAAGAAGAAATCCTAGACAATTAACATCCTCCCTTGATAGACATGAAAAATCTTCTATTAACCTCCCTTTTCGTTTGACCAAGTACTCTTCATAAGTTATGTTCCTTGTACACTTACCAATGTGACTATCCAATGTCTCCTCAATCTCCTTTGTAGCTGAACTAGCTACTAGAATACTCCAATGTTCTTCCGTGACTTCATCACCATCATCTCCTTCATGATACTCTATCAAATTTGAAATGTTAAATACTGGTAAAATATCTAATTCATCAAGTAACTCTACTTGACAGGCATTTTCAGAATCATGCCTTTTAAGTATTTTGTATGGTCCAAACTTCTTCATTTTTATCTTATTATATGTACCCACTAGAAATATCTCTTTCCTAAAATGAACCATGACTTCACCTCCAATCTAAAATTCCTTATAACTCATTTTCACATCTTCGTTGCCTTATTCTGCATATTCATCCATAATCTTTATTATTTTCCTATAGAATAACACAAGTTTCATTAGTATAAGTGGAAATCATAGCCATTTTCATTTGACCTAAATAGCTCCTCATATGCAACTTTTTCCTCTTAAAACCATCTACAAGCATCCATTACTTTTGGGTTGTTGCATTTTTTAATTGAAAATTTAATATATTGTCTATAGCATTGGTGGTGCTTTACTAAGGAAAAAATAATAATTTGAACAAATAGAAAACATTTCCTTCTATTTTTTTCATAAAAGTTAAATAAATGATTTTATTTTCCCTTCTCAAATAAATATTATTATACTTTTAACTCATTAATTCATGTGCATTATAAGTCTCATCCTCTCTCAATTTCTAATGGTTTTATCATTTGGTCCCACTGTTGATCAAATTATAGGAATAATGGTTATAATGTTTATTTTATTATTTTGTCTATAGTACACCTAAGAGAATCTAGAAGTATGTGAATGCTTATAAATTAACATTTTTAGGCCACTTGTGGCTTGTATGAAATTATCTAATATTAAAAGTGGTCTTTGTGTTTTCACAATTTTTTAGCGTTTAAAGATGGTTAAATGAGTGGGATTGGGATGTAGGATTCATATCTAGACACATAGAGGATGCATGGGAGAGGTTTGATGTTTTAAAAGTGTTGATTATAACTTTCTAAGTTTTTTTTTTTTGGTTTCTAATGAATTAAACATTGATTGCATGATGAATATATCTATTTACATATATTTGAAGATTATCTATGGGAGAAGCATCTACTTTATCCAATATTCCTTATTATTAGTTTGGGAAAACTTTTTGGTTCTACATCATTTCTATCATTAGAGTCTATTGATTTTTAACTCTCCATATTTTTAACAATTAGAATTTAGATATCACTTGCCAATTTCTTGTAATTGTATATCCTTCATTTCCTTTTTCTTTTTTCTTTTTTCGTATTTTCTAAATTGAATTACTTAAAATCACAATACATTTTTTTGTAGCATGAATTGTGACATTAAGAATACATTGTATTTTATGAATATCTTTTTGTTCAATTTCACTCATCTTTTGTGCATATTTTAATCAAAAGATCACTTTTAAATATTTTATGTCAATTCAAAATATTGATGGTTAATATACTAGTACATAATCATTCCCAAAAATATTTCAACATTATTAAGAATTGTAGAAATTTAATAGCCAACACAAATAAGAATTATCTTTTAATTACAGTATCCAAATTTGGACTTTCTTTTAGAACTAGAGAGATGGAAAAGGTGTAGTAAAAGCTCTAAGTTGTTATAAGAGGGTCATATCTTTAATTTTTCTTTATATTTTTTCAAATCTTGTTATAAAATATAAGAGAAAGTATAAGGATTCCATGATATAGAAATTGTTTGTAGGCAGGGTTTACTTTAGTGGTGAATATTCACCAAATGCTAAATTTCACTCATCAGGTACCCTGAATTTGGCAAAAAAATTTGCACTCTTGTAGTGCCGATGTCGCCTACAATTTATGAAAACTAGATCCCATGCTCATATATCAATCACCAATAATGATACATAATCATTTTTGTTTTGATGATGACTTTCCGAATGAAATCTAATCTTTCCAAATGGTAAATTAAATACTTTTGCCCACAATTTTTGAGGCATCTCTTAATAGATGGTCACATTACATCAATCTATTGTAAAACTTTAAGTCAAGTTATATGTAAAGTACATATATTTGACAAGTGTCTCTATTCCGGAGACTTTCTAAGGAACTTTACACTTCTAATCTTTAGCTCGAAAGAGATTATACTATGGACAAGTGTCATTATTTCAAAAACTTTCTTTTAGACTTGTTGTACTTTGACTTTTTAGTCCAAAATAGGATTTATACCATTGATTTAGGATCATCTAAGGATCATTAAAAAGGATTATTGTATCTTGGATGATACAAATTTATGATTTCTAGATATTTTCACTTTTTTTTTGTAATTTTCTAAAATAATTAAACATTATACAATAGAAAAAATCACCAATAAAATTAATTTTTTTCCTATTTTGAAAAGAAAAATTACCCATAAAATAATTTTTGATTCGCCATAATTTTATACATTTTTCCAAAGGGGAGTTTCATAAAGTTATCCCTATTTGTAGGTGTTCAAAATATGTTAAAATATTTTGTATTAATGGAAATGCAATAGAAAGAGCTTTAGCTTACTCTATTAGAATATGTTATTCTTTTTTTTTTTTGAGGTTTTTATGTGTGTGTGAGTGTGTGTGCACGCACCCACATGCATGCATGTGTGTGTTCATAAATTAAATTTATTTAAAAAATATTGTTTGCATGAGTCTCTTTTTAAAATTAACATGTAGATATAAATAATTAATATTTATCAAAAAAATCTATTAAAAAAATCATAAAGAATTTGGAAATAAATATCAATAACATAACTTTGGAAATAGAAATAAAAATGGAGGAGGAAGCAAAAAATGATTTCTCTGGTGGGTCTGTGGAAAATCCTTTTAGGCCACCAAATACTTTCCCCTCCCCAATTTTTGTTCATTTTGATGAAGTCGAGGTTGGTTTCTAGAAGGAGGAGAGAGGAGGCAAAAATATGGAAATAGGAGAAGAAAAGGAGGGAGTTAAAAATATGGAGACTGGTGCTAAAGAGGATGATTATGATAAAGAGGTCCCCTGCAATACATCTTTTGAGGAAATTGTGATCATCATGTGTTCATTCAAATTGAGAATCCCCCTCTCAATGTCACCCCTGACAAATCCAAGGAGAAGAATAAGGAAAATAGAGAGAGGTAATTCCCTATTTCCAATACCGTGTATGCTAATGAGGTCCATGTTAAGTTATTGGAGGAAGATCTGGAAGGTGCTAATATTTAACCACTATTGGGTGTTCTCCAAATAGAAAAAAACAATTTCTATGTACACTTTCATAATAGAGCAATGAACTTTCAACTCCATTAAAAATCCTAATATCAACTATAGAGCCTGGAATGCAAAAATGGAGGAAATTAAGAACATACTCAATAGAGAGCCAATGACTGATAATGTTGGTAATGATTTTGTGGAAAAGCTACAAGGTTTGGCTGATAGAATTTAACTTGGAAAGAGATTCCTCTACTCTGATCAAAAATTACTAGAAGTTATTGGAAGCCTTGGTGGAAAATATGAATAAAATTGATTAATAGAAATGTAGACATGGAGGTGGACAATATCATCGTCCTGGACTTGGACGAGGCTAAGGGCATGAAAGAGACACTAAGTAAGAAGAGAACTATATCTAAATCTAGGAAGTTGAAGGCCACTACTAATGAATAGATTAAAGAGGATTTTGAAGCTGTTACTGAGAAGATTAAGGAAAAGGAGGAGGGGATGGTGTTGGAGCTAGCATAATGTTGGTTTGGTTTTTTTTGTCCCTTGGTTCTTAGGATTTCTTTAGTTTATTAGCATAGATCAATCATTTGGTTTTTGTGGTTGTTTGTATCCGAGTCTGTCTAGTGGACTTTTTTGTTGTTGGTTGTCTAGAGGTGTGGTTGTTTGTTCCATCACTATTTGTTCTATTAAACTTTAACTCTTATTTTTAAAAAACTTTTAGGGTTTCCAATTTCCTATAAAAAATTTGGTTTAACCCTTGATAAAAAAATATACATTTGGCATAAGCAAATTAATATTAATATAACATATTATTATTTCCTCCTTCTAGTCAACTACATCTTTTTCTCTCTATTTTATATTATTTCTTGTTATAAAAAATTATTTAATTTTTCTTTGATACTTTTTGAATTATCTAAAATGTTGCTTCTAAATTCGATTGTGTGAGTATTTTGTAATCAACATTTAGGATCAAACTCTCTACAAAGAGAGAAAGCCTATAGAGAAAATAGTCATTTTGGATACCAAAAACAACATTATATATAATATTCACACAATCAAACTCATAAGAAACATTTTAGATAGTACTTATAGATTATAGAAACCTACTTATTATTCTTGAGATAATTGAATTACCTGTAAGTTGTAAGTTGTATTATAGGGAGAAAACCCTAATATCTTCTCATTATCTTGTTATAAAAATGTGGCAACTTTCTAGAGTAACATACCACATTTGTGTCTGTAACATGTTCCAATAAGCTTTCAAAGACTTTGATCAACTGTCTTACCACAATCTTTTGTTGAGTAAGGTGGTTAAGACCATGAGCTCCAACCTATATGTGGCACACCCTACACATTCTTCTATAGGAATTACATATTGTCTTGCAAATAGTAGTCTTACCCATTCTACTACTACCATAAATAGGCACTATTTGTGTACCTAAAGCCAACCTTGTTCCTTTGCATTGAAGTTGATTCATTTTAGTGTTCATCTCCTGCAAGATAGAAATTAAATTCCATCAATACCATAAATTGCTACTATAAATATTTTATACATTAGAAAAAAATAAAAAAATAAAAATTAAGTCAAGTTTGAGTATTAAGAATCAAACTTTAATGCATGATGTTTAAAGCTGACCCCTTAAACATCACATACTAAGGCTTGATTCCTAGGCTAAAAGTGTTAAATAATCAAAGTTGACTTATTTTTTCAAGCTTAATTTCTTCATTAGTATGTGATAAACCATCCATCTTACTTGATAGATTATTTCACCACCCTACACATAGCATAAATCTACCATGAAAAATGGAGGAACAATTTCGCATATGCTCTTAACAATTAATTGTTTGTACTATACTTCTCTCATTCCTTGCTAAAAAATAATATAATTATGTGACTTCAAAACCCTAATGGCATATCACCAAAAGTTTACATCTACTCATCCATCTTTGGGAGACAAATTTTTCCATATTCTCACCCAACAAAGTTCATTTTCTAGATTTTTCAAAATCATTAGGAGAAATCCCAAAGAAGAGGGGAAGAAGGTGATTATTCTCTCTTGATTTCTCTTGTAAAAAGTGATGCAATTCATGCATCAACCAGATTAACCTGCTAAAGAATTCATCTCATAAAACAAAAATTCTAACATGGAAATTCACAAGAGCTTTGTAAATATGGCAAGAAGAACATTTTCCATGAGGGAGACTCTGAGTGCCTATAAAAGCATCATGGTTTTTCTCTTGGAGATTGGCCCAGAGTTCCTCAAGAAACTTCTTTTGAGATCCTAAATGGTAGAAGAAAATAGAACTCACTTCAAACTTGTAGTAGGAAATGTTAGTTTGTGGTGATTAATCAAGAAAGTATTGTACATACTTCATATTTTTGGACCCTATTTTATCAGGATTTTGGGCCAACATGTAATTATTAATTATAACCCTAAAGTGGTAAAAATACTTGTATAAAAGAGCTTAGGGTTAGGGATTGTTTCATAGTTCTGATGCAAAATTGGTTCTTGCAATAGTATTGAGCTGTAAGGGATTACAGATTGTAATGATTAGGTTGTAATTACTGGATCATAATAACATCATACTTATTTTTGGTGGACGTAGCCCAAGGATTGGGTGAACCACATTAAATCTTGGTGTCTTATGTTCTTTTCTATGTGATCTATTATTTTTGATTATTGGTTATATTGCATGTAATTTTTATTTTTATCTATGGTTTAATCCTAACAAGTGGTATCAGAGCGAGGTTGTTTTTTAAGTTATCCTCTATAGGAAAGTTTCACCATTAAGTGGGAGGAATGGAAAATGAGAATAAGCTGAAGGTTGACATGTTTAATGGGTAGAAATTTTAGTTATGGAAGATGTAAATGGAAGAATATCTTTATCAAAAGGATTTATGGAAGCCGTTGGAAGGAAAAAACAAGAATAAGGGATCTATGTCAAATGATGAATGGGATCTTTTTGATAGAAAGGCACTTGGAATTATTCAATTATGCCTAGCACCATTGGTGACATTTAATATTACAAAAGTGAAGACATCAGAAGAGTTGATGAAAACCCTAGTGATACTGTATGAAATGCCCTCTGCTTCAAACAAGGTATTTCTTGTGAAGCATTTATTTAATATAAAAATTGTAGAAGGTGGATGTGTTGTAGATCATTTAAATGAGTTTAATATTATTACTAGTCAGTTATCTTATGTGGGTATCAATTTTGATGAAGAAAATAGGGCTCTCTTGATTTTGTGTTCTTTGCTTGAAAGCTGGAATGGCTTGCTAATGGTTGTGAGTAATTCTGTTACTGGATCTAGTACCCTAAAATATGATGATGTGATCAGTTTTGTTTTGAGTGAGGAAACTCATAGGAAAACCTCAAGTGGATCTACATCAAAAAGTGCTTTGAATGTACAAAGCAAGGGTAGAATGGTTGAAAGAGGAAGTAATAACAAAAATCGTGGGAAATCGAGAGGAAAGTCAAAGGGGAGGAGGTCTCAATCGAGAAGACCGAATGACTACTGATACTATGGGAAACTAGGGCACAAAAAGAAAGATTGTTGGAATTGAAAGAAAAATGAAGGAGATAAACTAGATGGAGATTAGGAGGAAAATGTGGTAACTAACAAATCCGAAGAGGATGCTTTGCCTCTATCTTTAGAAAGCGTTGATGATTCATGGGTTTTAGATTTTGGTGCTTCATTTAATCCTACACCTCATAAAGGTTATTTCATTGATTATGTCCAAGGGGATTTTGGACTTGTTTATTTGGGGGATAATGAACCCTGTCAGATATGTTGACAAAAGTAGTAACAAGGGAGAAGCTAAACTCCTCTTCAACTTCAGTTGGTCTTCTAGATTGAACATGAATAAAAGAACAACAAATTCTAGGGTGGTTTGATCTAGTGGGAGCCTCATGGAGTAGCAACATAGCTATAGGATCAGTCTCCAAGTGGGAGATTTTTGTTTAGTGTGGAGCCTAATCAGTCCCCAAGTGGGAGATTGTTAGTTTGTGGTGATTGATTAGGAAAGTACTGTACATACTTCATATTTTTGGACCCTATTTTATCAAGATTTTGGGCTGACATGTAATTATTAATTATAACCCTAAAATAGTAAAAATACTTGTATAAAAGAGCTTAGGGTTAGGGATTGTTTTATAGTTGTGACGCAAAAATGGTTATTGCAGTGGTATTGAGCTATAAGGGATTATGGATTGTAATTAGGTTGTAATTACTAGATTGTAATAATATCAGACTTGTTGTTTGGTGGACATAGCCCAAGGATTGGGTGAACCACGTTAAACCTTGGGGTCTTGTGTTTTTTTCCGTGTGATCTATTATTTTTTGTTATTGGTTATATTGCATGTAATTGTTATTTATGTCTATGGTTTAATCCTAATAGGAAATTGATAAAATACTCAACTAAATGAAGTGGGATGGTACAAAATGATTGAAAAAAATACCTTGATTTTACCCTTCATCGACCAGTCCCATGTTTTTGAAGGATTAGATAGCAGCCAAAAGAATCAGGGCTGACCCCAGAATAAGAAGGCTGAAAATTCAGCATTTTACTAAGCAATTTCCTTATTGTGCAAGGTTTCTCTACTCTAGCTTTGCCCATTATCTTATACATAATTTCCCACTTCATCATTTTGAAACTCAAAGTTTTGTCAGTTTAGGCTTCTTTTATACTGTTTTGCATTAACTTGTTCCTTGAAGTTTCCTTTTCTACTTCTTATACATTTATATTCACTAGAAGTTTCCTTTTCCAATGGTTATAGAATGAGATTTATATAGAAATTCAATAAGTACCTTTTTTAAAATGTTTAAATTCAATGCGGCCAAAACAAATAGAGCATGTCAAGATCATGTTGATTAGTCAATAAAATACAATACAATATAGAACTAGTAGTTGTACATTTATTTATGTGCAATGATTAGCCCATAGGAATGATTTGTATAATTTATTAAAAGGAAAAGATGAAATATTATAGTTAATTTTATGATTATAATTAGATTAGGCTTTCAATTTAACATAGATGAATGGAAGTGTTAGTGTATCGAAAATGCCCAACGGTCACTTCTACTTCAATTTCACTTCAACAAAGGACTTGGAGGCCATCCTATCTAGGACTTGGTACTATGGTAAACACTTTATAAATGGTGTTTTGAGGGATTGAATTTTATAATGTTGTTTGGGCATCCTAGATTTCCTCTGGGGGTACTCCCAATCCCCCAAAACTTTAAGTGATCTTAGGTCGATTGGCCTATGAAACACCATTTATAAAGTGTTTTTGAAGGTGTTGGTCAACATGATTAAACCCTTCCTAGATAATGTTATTGGCAGCCCCTAGAAGGGGTTCATTTTGAGTTGATAAATTATGGATTTTGTGATTTCCACCCATAAGATCATCCACTCCATGGAGAAAAGTAAAATGTCGAGCATGGCTCTAAACCTGGACATATCTAAAGTGTATGGCAGAGTCAATTGGACCTTCCTTTATGAAGTTCTAGAACAAGTTGGGTTTAGAAGGGATATTGTGAGCCTATTCAAAAATATGGTAGAAACCACTTAGTTTGCAGTTTTTCTCAATTGGACTATTAGGATTAACCTCAAATAGAAATAATAGTTACATGCAAATATAACTAATATTAAAAAATAGTAGATCACACATAAGAGAGCACAAGATACCAAGATTTATCATGGCCCACGCAATCCCTAGGCTACGTCCACCAACAACAAGTCTAATATTATTATGATCCAATTATTACAATCTGTAATCCCTTACAGCTCAATACCACTGCAAGAACCATTTTTTGCATCACATATTATGAAAATCCCTAACCTTAAGCCTTTACATACAAGCATTTTGTGGCTTACAAAATAAGGGCTAGAATAATAGAAAAAAAGTAGCTAATGCCTTTTACAATATAAGGTTATTTTTGACTTCGGGGGTGCTACCTCCAAAAACCCTCACTAGAGGTTTTCCCCTCAACCCCACCCTATAGTGTGATGAGGAGTGCATCGGGGATGCTATCCCCAAACCCCTGTAGAAATAATCTAGAGAGAAACCATGCTGAATAAACGTCTGAGTCTGATTAGGCTTCACATCACAATAGGTATCCCCTAGGGAAACTTTGAGGTGGGTAGAGGTTTAAGATAGGTGGACCCTCTTTTCCCCTACCTCTTCATCATGGTGGCTGAAGTGTTAGGGAGAGTGGTATGTAGATATGTTATGTCCAGTGACTTGAAAGGTATTCAGCTATCTACTAGACTGAAACTAGAGGTTATCTAGCAATTTTTGGATGATACCTTCCTCTTTAGCAAGTCCTCTATATAGGAATTTAAGGCATGGAGGAACCCACTCTCCAACTATTAGAATTGCTCTAGTCAAAAAATTAATCTAGCTAAAAGCAAGATATATTTTTTTAACACCTCTAAGGTTTTGCAGCTAAAGACCAAACATATCCTTCGTTGTCAATTAAAGAACCTCCTAGGAACATGCCTCAAGCTTGCTCTAACCATGAAAGAGGTCTCAACCAAATATTGGAACAATTTCCTAGAGAGAATGCAAAAGAAGTTTGTTGGGTGGAAGGGAAAGTTACTTAGTAATGTAAGAAAACTACAACTCCTAGGTGTAGTGCTCCAAGGAATTCACATCTACTTTCTCTCAATTTTCAAGATCATCCAAAACATGGTAGACAAACTAGAATGAGTGCAAAGTAAATTCCTTTGTTTGGGTATGAAGGAGAAGAATAAATGTACTCTGGTGAACTAGGAGACTATGTGCAAACCAAAGGATAAAGGGGGGCTAGGTATAAGAAGAGTGACTAATATGAATAAGGCTCTACTCACAAAACTATGGTGGAAAATGGTGGAAAATGAAACCAATTGGGGGAAAATTATGAAGGCTAAATACCTTGCTAATACTCACTTTAGATATAACCTCCTCAATATAGATCTACCTACTAGGTCTAAGATCTTAAATAACATCCTCAAAAGTTGGGCCCTTCTAAGAAAAGGTGTGAGATGGCTAGTTGGGAATGGGAAAAGAATCAGATTCTAGGAGGATAATTGGATAGGGGGGAAACCTCTCAATTATAGAAAATTTAGTGGCCTTCAAGAACCTCTAAAAATAATGTTGGGGATGAGGGTAGTGGATTATATTAATGATCATGGGAAATGGAAAGAACTATCCACTTTGGATATACCAAATAGTGAGGACTCCCTAATGAAAGAGCTAGAGGATCTAATCTACCACTATGCACTTCCTATGCATGATTAGAAGGATGAGATGGTGTGGTACAGGGAGATGAATGGTTGGTTCTTGGTTAAGTCTTCCTACCATCTCATCTTTGAAAATGATAAGACCATGATAAGATGGAGAAAGATTTAGATTAGTCAGTTACTGCCAAAAATTTTGAACTTCTTTTGATGGATGGTGATGCATGGCAAAATCCTCACAACTAATAACCTTCAAAGGTGAGGCTTACCAATCACCAATAGATCTTACATATGCAAGAAGGTAGAGGAATGCATAACCCATCTCTTTTTTGAATGCCCCTATAATGTTAAGGTTTGGTCATACATCTAGAAAAAATTCTTGATTGATTGGGTCATGAATAAAGGAATGGAACAATTTGTGGAGAACTAGAGCTTCCCATTCTACCATCCTTGCCTTATAATCCTATGGTTTCTTCTCCCCCCACATGTTTTTTGGGGCATTTGGAAGGGGAGAAAAAGAGGGTCTTATGTGAGGAGGAGAAGGGTGAGGAGATAGTGGGAGAAATCCTGGGCAAGTATATAGCTTAGAATGTTATGGCAGCTAAAGTCAAATTGCCACAGGAACCCTTAAGTACGAAAGAGGAGGAGATTTCTGAGAGATGGAATATTCTTCACAATTTCCATAGTTTTTACAACTTGAAGATGCTTTCCAGAAGTAATACATGTTGGAACCCCTCTATTGGCCATGGAGAGGCACGATCAAAATTGTTCACACCAGTTTATCACTACTTGGAAGGATAGGTAGGTGACCATTAATGGCATTTCTTTTCAAGTGAATAAAGAATCTATTGCTATGGTGATGGTTATAGAGATAAAGGGAAGGAAATGGTAGAAGGTCACAAAGATGGTGGATGAGGTGAGCTTATCTAGGTTTCTTTAGAGAGAATGAGGCATCTAACCAATTCAGAGGAGGATTTAGGAGAGACAAACTTCCAGAGCCCTAGGATGATGTCTGTTTGATGATAATGAAGTAATTGATGCTAGGGGGTAGTATTGACATATCATTCAAGTTTGTTATTAGTGACACACACTTATTCAAATTATTTATAGATACCAAGCTTATTGTATAGTTTATAGTGTTTGCCAAGCATTTTAGTTGTTGTTGAGTTCTACAGTTGCTACAGAGCCCTTTGGAAAAATCCTAGTGGTTATCAAGAAGATTCAGTTAGTGTGAAGTCTAGTAGTATAAATTGTGCATTTCAGTGTATGTCGAGTTTATCAGTATAAACTGAGTAGAGTAGTGTTTATCGAGTTTGCAGCTCACGTAATGTAAAGCCAGTGTTAATTGAGCTCAAGGTGATAGTGTTTACTGATTTTTATAGTGGTAAACAAGTGATTCAATTTATATGTTGAGTTGCACAATATCTACCGAGTCACCAGTGCAGACCAAGTTCAAGACTACTTGAAAGTGATCAATATGGACCAAGCTTCTTGTAATGACCCTTTCTAATAAGCCAAGAAACAAAACCCTAAATTTAATACGTGGCTAAATTATATTGCTAAAATAAGGAAATAATAGTGCCAATGTATTCATTCAATGAAAACCAAATACTTTTACAAATGATATGTCAATTTTCAGCACTGAAACATTATGACCTAGCACATTACAAACAACCCTAATTGGTTGTATACAATTGAGAACTTATTACAACTACAAATTGAAATGAGAACCTAGATTGGTCAGATATTGGAGACTAACTGTTGAAGATGTTATGGTGAAAGTGCAACTCCACTTGAAACTCCAAACCAACAATTAAGCACAAGTGAAAGGACTGAAATATCCTTCCCAGAGCTGCAATAATTCAGGTAATCTTTCACACCCTCAAAATTGCATACCAATTGAGAGTTTTTGTTCTCAATGGCCAATTGTGACTACTTGCAAAAACCCTAGGCTCCACAATGCACATCAACAACAAAGAAATAATGAATCTTGATGATAGGCAATGAGCCCTTAATGCCTATTTATTCTTTTTTTCTCGATAGGTTGGCCTCCTTTTTAATTTTTTCTCCACTTCTTCTAGCAACCTCTAGAAAATTGTTTTATTTAATGACTTTATAAAATATATCGCTTTATTAAGTTAATAATTAACTCCTCCAAAAATAGGGACATTACAAGTTTGCCCCTCCTAAAATTGCTTGGCCTCAAGAAATCTTAATGTTGGATGCTACAAAATCACTTCTCCCTCCCAAGTAGCATCTTCAATAGGTAAATCTTCCCACTTAACTAGATACTCTCTGATTACTCTCCTCCGAAGCTACTTCTCTCTACTATCCAGAATGGATTCTGGCACTAAGATCTGTTTCCCCTCATCATCCAAGGGAGGTAATACTGTAGAAGGCATCAGATTCTGAGCCAATGCCTTTTTGAGGCATGATACATGAAACACATTGTGCACTCTACTATCTATGGGAAGATCCAACTCATAAGTCACCTCACCCACTCGCATGATGATCTGAATGGTCCATAATAGCGTGGCTTGAGTTTTGTTGCACCACTCTTCTTGAGAGTGGACTACTTATATGGCTACAACATGAGGTAAACCATATCATTTACCTCAAAACTATGCTCAATCCTCTTCTTGTCTACATACTACTTTTGTTGGTTCTGAGCTCTAGCGATGTTGTCTCTAAGAGTAGCAACTATATCCTTACTTTCCTATAATAGTTCACCTGCACGGGGTACTTGACTGTCTCCCAACAACAAATCAAAGAAACTAGGTGCCTCATAACCATAAAGTGCCATGAAGGGTGTCATTTTTATAGTCATATGATATGTAGTATTGTAACAATACTCATAGAGATATATCAATCTGACCCAAGCTCGCTGTTGATCTGCCACATAATTCCTCAAATACCCTTCCACCCATTTTTTTACAATCTCTATTTGACCATCGGTTTGTGGGTGATAACTGGTGCTAGGTGTAAGCTCAGTGCCACACAACTAAAATATCTTCTGCCAAAAGTGACTCATGAAGCAGTTGTCCTAGTCACTCACAATGCTCTGAGGCAAACCATGTAATCTAAAGACCTCCCTAAAGAAGACCTCTACCACCTCAGTATGTAGTAGTGATAGGGAAGAAGTGAGCATATTTTGTTAGCCTATCCGCCACCACATAAATAATATCATGCTCCTAGGCGCTGGGCAAGCCCGTGATAAAATCCATAAAGATGCACTCCCACTTCCTGTCAGGAATAGGAAGTGGCTATAGGAGCCCTGCTGGGTAAGTGTGCTCTTGTTTATTCTACTAGAAAACATGACACTCACACACATACTACAAAACATCAGCCTTAAGTGCCTTCCAAGTGAACCGTTCTCATACTAACCTATAAGTCTTGAAATACCTAGGATGGGCTATTGTAGGTGAATTATGGGATGCTCTCAAAATCAACTACTTCACTTTCGATCCTGGGACTAAGTAAATCTTGTTCTTATAAATGATCAAATCATCTATGAGTGTATCTAGTGTCAATTCTTGTACCCTCCACTATAGCAGAGACCCACATGTCTTTGGCATATTTTGCTACAATCAAGTGTTGCCAATCCTCTAATATCTAAATCATAGAAGTGAGGTGTGGCCTATGGGATAAAGCATCTGCAACAATATTTTGTGTCCCCTTAATATATGTGATATCAAAATCATATGCCTATAACTTACTCACCCACTTCTGCTGACAATCATTCAGGTCCCACTGTCCCAAAAAGTGCCTCAAACTATTATGATCAGTTTTAATACAAATTTTTTTGCCCACAAGATACTGTCTAAATTTGGCCAAAGCATGCATGATGGCCAACATCTCCTTATCATATATGTTGAATGATCTCTTGGGCCTTCTAAGTTTCCTACTCTCATAAGCTATAGGATGCTTGTCCTGCATGAGTATAGCACCAACTCCCTCTCCAGAAGCATCACATTGAAGCTCAAATGGCTTCGTGAAATCAGGCAATGCTAATACTGGGCATGTAGTCATTATTTCCTTGAACCGCATAAAACAATCTTGTGCCTCTTGAGTCCACACAAATCCCCCTTTCTTCAAAAAATCTGTCATGGGTGCTGCATGTCATGAGTAGCCATTGACAAACCTATGATAGAATCCACATAGACCAAGGAACCCCCTTAACTATGTAAGGTTCTTTGGTGGTGGCCAATCAACAATAGCACAAATATTTTCAAGATCCATTCACACTACTTTTGTACTAATGACGTGTCCAAGATACAATAGTTCTATCATCCCCAAATCACATTTGGACTCCTTGGCATACAAGGACTCACTCTGTAAAATGCTCAATACTGTCTCCAAGTGCTCTAAATGCTCCTGCCATGTCCTGCTATAGATCAAAATATCATCAAAGAAAAATAGCACAAATTTCCTCAACTGATGGTGGAAGACCTTGTTCATAGTGGACTAAAAAGTGGCAGGTGCTTTAGTCAAACCAAAAGGTATGACTACAAACTCAAAATGCCCACAATGACATTTGAAAGTAGTTTTCTCAATATCCTACTCTCAAACACTAATCTGGTGATAGCCAGATCTCAAATCATTTTTTTTGAAATAACAAGCCCCATGCAATTTGTCTGTCAGCTCATCGATGCATGGGATGGGATGCTTGTTCTTTATAGTTCTCTTATTCAACACCCTGTAATCAGTACACATTCGTAGAGTTCCATCCTTCATTTTTACCAAAACAATAGAAGATGCAAAAGGTGACTTACTTGGTCTGATGTGTCCCATCACTAGCAACTCCTTGATGGTCTTCTTGATCTCATCTTTGAGTCATTTTGGGTGCTATTATGGTGTGACCATGACAAGCTTAGCACCTTCCTCCAACTCAATAATGTGCCCAATACCTCTGTCTAGTGGCCTGCCTGGTGGAATCTCACTGAATACCTTCCCATACTTGATTCTCAATTTCTAAATATTTGGATGATATTCAGTCTTATGTTCCTCCCACTGGGTAGGCATCAAGGTGCATATTGCCACCCACTCTATATTATTATGCTTGGCTAATCTCTCCAACCACCTAAATGAGATAGTCCTGACATCACCATTACGGATAGTCTTCAGCACATGAGTCCTGCCATCCACCATGAATCATATCTCCATATCCTCCAATCTTAGGGTAACCTCCTTCAAAGAATGTAGCCATTGCATCCCAAGTACTATTTCCATGTCACCCATGTTGACCACATGATAGTTTGCCTTAAACTCATAGTTGTTCAAGCACAAAGGTAGATCTCGCACCATCCTATCACAACAAAGAGTATATCCATCAACTACCTTAGCTCTCAATCCCTTGAACTCCTCAGTAATGAGTCCATGCCTCTCCAAAAATCATGCATCAATGAAATTATGTGTGGCACCTGTATCTAATAGAGTAATAACCTTTGGTCCTGTCGAGACTCCCCAAAATTTGAAAGATCCCTCTCTTTGAATACTAGACAGACGTGCCTCCTATAAATGTATCTCTAGAGCCTCTTTTTTCTTAGCACTATCTACCTCTTGTTCACCCTTTGCCTCATCAAGATCCTCATCATGGTGCTCTAAGCTATCTAAATTTGAACCCTTGTAATAAATCCACATTGCTCAGTTAGCCTTACCCTTAGGCCTCATAGGACAATCATGAGCAAACTCATAGGGACCTTTGCAAAAGAAGCATAGCTTTTTCCTACATGGGTCATTAAGTGTTTCCTTATCCCAAGGTATAGCTAGCTTTCCTTTTGAGTCACTAACCTTCTCTTTACCCTTGCTTAATTCCCCTTTGTTATCTCTAAATGATGAAGAAACCTTTGAACTAAACCAGTTTTCTGGAGCTACAAGTTCCATACTACGAGCTTTCTTCATGGCTTCATGTAATGTAGGAGGATCAAAGGCCTTTACCCACCCCTTGAGTGGTTCAGTTAATCCCTCTGTGAATAAAATGACTAGCCTCCTTTCTAAAATGTCAAGCACCATCACTGCAAGCTTCTGGAAGTCATTGATAAATTGTTCTAAGCCTCCTGACTATCTCACAGAAATAAACTTTACAATTTTTTTTTATCAAACCTTTCTATCAATCTATCCACAAACTCTTGATAAGTGGTTACCTGATTGTGTTGCAATGTGATCATGCCATGTATCCACCAATCATGTGTTGCCCCATCTAAGTGTAAAGTGGCATACTTGAGTGCTTCAAATTTTGTCATAGTCTTTAGAGATAGGAAAGTATCCACCTTATGAATCCAAGCACGAGCAGTCATTTTTCCACTACCATCAAATGTGGGTAATAACAACTTGTTGTTGACCTATTGCAACTCACTGTGTTTATCTGCTTGCTTCTCCCTGGTAGCTCTATAGTTCAAGTACCTATCAAATGTCCATCCATCCTCTACATATTCTGGTAATGAATCCCACTCATTCCTTGCTTGTAAGATTTCATCTACAATATCTGTTACCATAGCATTAGGTGTGCATGCTAGATTTTCTTCTTTGAATGTAGGACGTGTGGGTTTGTTAGTTGTTCCAGACCGTGTCCTCTGTTGTGATCTTGCTATGCTCCTATCATCCTGGTCATTATTATGATTATTTCTCCTATTTTCCCCAATCAAATGTTGCATCATAACTATCATTGCCTGTGTACTTGCCTCTATTGACTGTAGAAGCCTCTCCTATTGCTGTAAAGTCTCATTATCTCACACACTTCTAGATGGGCTTTGAGAATGTCTCTAAGCCATATTCTCAATTATGTTGGTTCTTTTGTAAACTAAATTAAATGGTAGTTGGGTAACCCTATCAGGCTGGCAGGAAATTGCTATGATACCACTATAATGACCCTTTCCAATAGGCCACTAAACAAAACCCTAAATTTAATACATGGCTAATGTATATTGCTAAAATAAGGAAATAATAGTGCCAATGTATTCATTCAATGAAAACCAAATGTTTTTACAAATGATATGTCAATTTTTAGCACTGAAACATTATGACCTAGCACATTACAAACAACCCTAACTGGTTGTATACAATTAAGAACTTATTACAACTACAAACTGAAATGAAAACCTGGATTGGTCAGATATTGGAGACTAACTGCTGAAGATGTTATGGTGAAAGTGCAACTCCACTTGAAACTCTAAATCATCAATTAAGCACAATTGAAAGGACTGAAATATCCTTCCCATAGCTGCAATAATTCAGGTGATCTTTCACACCCTTAAAATTGCATACCAATTGAGAGTTTTTGTTCTCAATGGCCAATTGTGACTACTTACAGAAACCCCAGGCTCCACAACACACATCAGAAAAAAAGAAATAATAAATCTCGATGATAGGAAATGAGCCCTCAATGCCTATTTATTCTTTTTTTCTCGATAGGTTGACCTCCTTTTTAATTTTTTCTCTGCTTCTTCCACCAACCTCTAGAAGATTGTTTTATTTAATGAATTTATAAAATATATCACTTTATTAGGTTAATAATTAACTCCTCCAAAAATAGGGACATTACACTTCTACATCTACCAAGTGCATGATGATGTTGAGCATTGACAGTGGGTGCCGAGTATTAGAACCTCATTGAGTCAGTCTTTAGAACCCGAGTGTCTTCATGTGGGCCAACTTTTGAATATTCGTGTTAGCTTGTATTATGGTTGACTTTGTAATTATGTAATTTGGATTGGTATATATGTGTAATGCATTATACCATATCAATATATGAAAAATGTATGCATAAGTGTAAGTTATGAATGCAATAGAAGAAAGAGTGAATTATAAAGGCCATTACAACATAAGGAGCAGCAGAGACATATCTATCATAGAAAGGTTATCAGTACACAAAGGAATATCTTTTAGCAAACCTAGTTGAAAATTAGAGATCATCTACTACTTCATCCTAACAGGTGAACCAGTCAAAATACTTTAACAAGGTAGACCTAATAGTCTTCCATAAATCTATTTACCGAGTGCATATTTCATTGTATATTTATAAAATCCTCTCACAAGGTGGACTTAGCAGTCCTAATTACTCCTAATAGGGCAGATCATTAGAAGTGATCAATGTAAGTCTTAAAAGGTCAACTTTATGTTGTAGTACTAAATTTTGTGGGTATCATCCTCACCCTAGTTTTACTTTCTATCTGGAAGGTTACTAGGTCACCAAATCTTTGTGTCAAATTGTTATAGATTCTGTCATGCTTTCAATTTCTCATCCATGCAATTAGAATAGATGTGATGAATTAATTGCTAATTGGATTATTGGATTAATAATTGAAATTGTTAAAGTTTTAAAAGTTATTGATTCACCCCCCCCCACCCCTCTCTCAGTAACGTAGCATAGTCTTGAATATTTCCAACAATTGGTATCAGAGCTTTGTGGTTCTCAGAAGAAAGTTTAAAAACTTGAGCAAAGATCAAGGATATGAAGATATTCAAACTTGACAAAGCTATTGACAATAAAAAGTTGGATTTGGAAATGGCCATTTCCCAACTCAAGAAAGCTAAGGATAAACTTTCCCAATCCTAGAAAAGAAGAAAAGAACTTGCAAATCAATTGAATGATCATCTATACATTGAAGAAAGAATTGAAGACTTTCATCCTTCAAGCAGCTCAAATGAATAAAATGATGTAATCAATGAACTCCTAAAGAACAATGGTTCACTACAAGAAGAAGTAAGGAAACTAAGAAGAGAGAAAGAGATCCAATCAATAAGGCTATGTGAAATCATGGAAGAGAAAAACAAAACAAAAGCAAAATTGGAAGGAAAAGATAATGAGATTCAATATCTAGCCCTCCAACAGATTGACATAATCAATTAGCTCGCCAATGTAAATAAGGAAATCATGAACTTGAGATTTGAAAATGAAAGGATACAAAATGACTTAAATTCTGAAAGGAAACCCAATGAAAGAATGATGAAATCCCAACCAAACATGAATCAATTGAATGAGCAGAATCTCTATAGACAAAAAGGGAAATAAGGAATTGGATACAAAGAAAAAGGTGAATCTTCCAAACAAGGTGCTCAAAAGAATCAAAGACCTACTTGCAATCAGTATGGTAAGATAGGTCATACATCAAATAAATTTTGGAGCAATGGAAAGTCAAAATTCAATGGAAAATGCTACAATTGCAATCAGCATGGTCATAGGGCTAACAAATGCAAAGAGACACCAAGATTTGAAGGAAATTTTCACAAATGTAAGAAACATGGACACAAGGCATCATAATGCAAAACCAGGACATTAAATCGAGCAAAGAAAATTGTGAAAGGAATATTTGGTTGGGACTGCAATACCTGGTGTAGATGTCATTAATATGGAGAATTTGGACACATTGGTATGAATTGTTTTAAACATCATAAGAGGAAAAGACATACTACCAGAAGATGTTTCATTTGTATAGAACTTGGTCATCTTTCCAAGAATTGTATGAATATTGGTAGAATTGAAGATGAAAAGAAGGCAAAAGCTGATAACATGTTAAAGTAGATGTGATAGCAATGGATTCCAATGTCTATCAAGGACACAAGTTCAAGCAATAATGGTCAAATCACTCAAGAATTGGGTGACCCTACCATTTCTAATTAAGTTCTCAAGGGAGAACTAGAACCAGACTATCGAAGAAGACATCTAAATCAATTCTAGTTGAAAGGTGAAAACGATCCAAATGTGTATTCATGATACAAAGGGATAACTAAGTAAGATTGATATTAGTTATTACTGATTTACCTTCTCTCCTGAGTAAGGTCAAGTCATAGACTCTACTGAGCAAGGTTGGGAGTAATAAAGATATCTATGGTTACTGAGTCATGAAGACTTTGCTGCGTGATCAATATAGAGTAGTGGGTGACAGTTTGTCAAGCATGATGTCAACATATCTACCTTCATATCGAGCATTAATGATGAAATTTTAATAAAAGGCATGGAATCAAATTCATTTCTTACCATGAATTTTGGAGTGCTATTGTGAACAGCAATTTTCAATGTGAAAACAAAGTGATTTGAGTGAATTTCCAATAGAAAATTTTTCAAAGTTCTCTCAATCTACCAAGTGAAAATGGTATCTAGCAATGGAAAGGTTAAGCAAGGATCTGACATGTTGGTTCATGGAGATGAATGGAAGGGGCCAAATTTAAAGCTCACTCCTATAGTTGTCAAAACCCTAGATCCAAGTGGAGCTCAATCCCAAATTCCTCCCAAGGTACTTCTTAGCAATGACATTCGAACTCATTTGAAATATGTTATTCAAGAAATTGGTACACTAGAAATCAATGATCCCCTAGGTCAGCTATGTGTGAATGGAATCTTAAAACCTAAAGCATTAACATCTAGAAACCAAAGGGTTGACACATATCCCTCCCATGAATTTAAAATCAAATGTATTAGGTTTATTCTTAGTCAGGTGCATAATGGGTAGCTATGGCTAGAAAAACCAATTTTGATAACTAAGAAGATGGTTCATCAAATCACTAGTCTCCCTATGCTAGCCAAAGACAAAATGACAAAAATCCTAGGTCGGGCAGAGTTGGAGTACAAAACCCTAGCTGAATGGGATGGAAGAGGAATGAAAATTACCAGTGTCACTAATGCAGAATTAAAGTTTGGAATTCATGTTATTGCACACAATATATATAGTTCAAGTAGACTAAATAGTGTGTCGTGTAAAGCCATTAATTTGGCATACAATGTGGTTAAGAACAACTTGTCATATGACCTTCCTGGCCTATTTTTGAAATAGTTCAACAAGAACATGGAAAGCATAAGAACATCAAAGAACAACCCATGAAAATTTGGTTCTTTGTTAGCTTTCCTATTCTTTTATGTACAAAAAGATTTCCCCTCTAAAGTCATTTTAGTTTGGAGAAAAGATGTGCCTGTGCTCTATCAAATAAATGAGTATATTACCGAGATGGGTGAGAACTACAATAGTATCATGGACAACTACTTCGATGCATTCAAGGTGAAAATTAAAAATGGGTTTAGGATTCTGAAGAAATTAGTTGAAGACTATAAGGATGATGTATGCTTCATGGTGGATAGTGACAAGGTGTACATTCGAGAAATAAGGCCTAGAATTGTGTGGGTAAAGCCTCTTGGTTATGAGCTTAACATTGATGAGATAAAAAACATAATTGAAGCTCTTTTCAATGAACCAGTCGATCCTAAGGCCTCTTACTTTGGAACATATGATGAAGAAAAGGCTAGGATTGAACTTGAAATAAAGCTCCCACAGGTGGTCAACAAAGGAAAGAGAAGGATAGAAAAGCTGAAATCAAGTGCACCTCTCTTGTTAACCAAAAGAAAAGGTGAGGATGAGCAAGGTGAAGAAGCGAAGAATGAGGAAGAATCTAAAAATGAAAAACCATTAAAGAAGAAAGGCAAGGTGATTATCACCAAGTGAGCTAAGCCATCCACTCTAGTATTCACCCAAAGATCAAGGAAGAAGCTTGGAAAAGAAGAAGGAGACATCATATTCAACAAACCTCCACCCACTTTCTAGGACAGGTTGAAGAAATTGAAAGATGGAGCTGGTATAAAAAATTTCAAGGCTTTAAAATATGAAACCAGAACAGATGAAAACAAGAAGAAAATAGAAGATCTGATCAAATGGGACAATGGAAGTACTCCCCTGATCAGCTTTCTTCTCAAATTCCCAAAGTCTTAATGGACAAAATCAAGCCAAGATGGGAACATGCTATGCAAATCTTCAAGGACATCTATGGACAAACCTTAAGATAATTATTATTGAGCATATCGGATGCAGAGGTAAAAGACTCACTGCAGAAGAATGAAGAAAAATTGACTCTCAAATTCAATACATGGCTTATTTTGATGAAATATATTGAGTATGTTGTGAAGAATGCAACAAATACTTGTAAAATTGTTTATCATCTTCACAAACCAAGTGACTTTCTAGTTGATGTGAAGAATGATGATGATGATGATGATGATGATGAGGATGGAGAGGATGATGAAGGATCAACTCATTTTTTTATAGTTGATTATGAAGATTAGAAGGAGCAAGAGGCTATCGAGGAAGAAAACCAAGATGATGAGGAGATTAACCCAGTTAAGATAGATGTAGGAGTCATTGCCTCACTTCCTCACTCCCCAAGCAAACCATTGACAACATCAAGTATGGAGACTACCTTAGCAAGTTTGATTGTGATCACTAGTAATATATCAAATGTCCAATCACTCTTTTCCCCCACTCAGCTCAAGACATCATTGACAGAAACAACCTCCACTTCATCTGATATGGAGGATATTTTCACCAAAATTTGAAGTATCTCAAAAACTCCAAAAGTTAGAACCATGTAAAAGTTCTCAAAATTTTGGACCCAATGCAATTTGAACAGACAAAAATGGAGTGTATATGCTCAATTTATGACAAGTCAAAGTTTGGTCAAACTATGACCAGAGGCCATAAAAGGGTGAAAAGTAAACATCTCAAAAGTGGTCAACAATGGATTTCAAATTCAAGATCTTGTCAAGAGCTTTCTAGTGACATTTGTTTCATCAAAATTAGAGTTCGTGCGTGAAAGATATAGTAGTTTGAAATTCAGATAAAAAATTTAATTTGGATGATGACATCATCATCCTGATAGGATAGCTAGACAACAAGCAGCAAAAGTTTTTAATGGAATTTGAACCCACAACGACCACATTTGTAATGGCAACTAATACCACTACACTATAGTTGGCATAAGAATACTAGGCACTTTATTGTATTTAACATTCACAATTGTGCCACTCCATTTAAAGGTGGCTACCGATGGGGTTGGAACCTCCAACTGGTGGCCTCCCAAAATATTTAGCCACCGTTGTGCTATTTTAGTACTTGAAAATAAGTATGCGCAATTTAGGCTAGTTGTTAAGTTGTTACTTCTAACTTGGTATAAAGCCAAATTTAAAAATGGCTAAAGGGGGTTAATCGAATATGGATCAATTAAGGGTCCTATTATTACATTATTTTGTTATAGCCTTATTTTTCGCTAATTTTTTGTATAAAAGGGGGGGTTAGAAGCCTTTTAGAGATCATTGAATAGTGGGAGAATTCATAATTGTTGAACTTGGAGATAATTTTCTAGGAGGACATTTTTTAGTCTCGCACTCTAGAATAATGCTATTGTGCTAATGAGGGAATGATGTTGTAACATTGTTCCTAATTTTTGGAGTTAATCTGATTGGTCCCCCTATTGGAGTAGGACCTGGAGACGTAGTCCATACCAGAAAAACTCTAAAATCAAATGTGTTTCACCCCTTTCTCTCTTTGCTCATTCTATTTTTTTAATAATGTGATGTTCTTTCTTTCAATTACATTAATTTAATTCATTAAATTAACTTTATGTAATTCATTGGCATTCTTCTGTAATAGTCCTAGATCCTAATCATATCAAATTTGGTATCGTAGCTTTTGTTGGACTAGTATTGTAAATTTGAATGCTAACAAGATCCAGGCTAAATTAAGGTGAAGGAGACCTTGAGGAATATAATCCTAAGATTGGAAAATGAAGATCTAATTCACTATTACAAATGGAAGATCAAGGTGGTGGATAAGGTTCAGAGGACTGAAGTATCTAGAAGACTCTTCAAAATTTGTAGACAATGGTATAAGTCTTGTTACGAGAAAGAGAAGAGAAGATGCGAAGGCATGGAGCTTGTGATGGCAAAGGGAAAAATAAAGGTGTTGATCATGATCCTAATCATGAGCCTCCAAAGATACCTCCATCTCCTCCCTCTTCTCCATCTTCTCTATCTTCTCCCTCTTCTCCCTCTTCTACACATTCTGAGTCTTCTAATATTTTTAAGGGTGGACATAAGCCTTGAATTAAGTTGGATGTAAAGTTTGACTTGCTAAAATATTGTGGGGAGTTAAATGTTGAGAAAATAGATGACTGGATTTAGCAAGTAGAAGTCTACTATAGAGTTCAAAACCTTGTAGGTGATGCTAATAGAATTCAGTTAGCCACTCTTCGGTTAGCCAGTGTAGCTCTAACTTGGTGGGAGAGTAGGATTTCGCATGAAACTTCACAACATGGTAAGTTCAATTTGTCTTGGGTAGAATTTGTTAGTGCTTTAAAGAAGAAATTCCACCCCCTAGGCCATATGCATTAGTTAATGATGAATTGGAAACATTTTAGGCAAGGGAAATGTTAGTCTGTCTAGGATTACACCCATGAATTTCATAAAAAGGCTATTTCATTAAATGTCCCATTGTATACCTAGGACACTTTACTCAAGTATATAGGTGGTCTTCATTCTTACCTAAGGCATTCTATTCTTGTCCTGAATCCTTGTAATTTGGATGAAGTATGTGTCCAGGAAACACATTTAGAGTCAAGAGGTAAGGGTACTTTCATTGATAAGACTAATAAAAAGCCATCTAAGTCTAAGGAAAATTCCAAAGGCAAAGAAAAGGGTAAGAAGACAGCTATAGTGAAGAAAGAGGGTGAGAAACCCACATGCTCACATTGCAAGAAAGAAGGACATGATGATTCTAAGTGATGGAAGCTACATCCTAAAAAGAGGCCAAAGTGATATGGTGGAAAAAAGGGTAAACAAAAAAATGGTACTATAATTCAACAAGATCTTGGATCTGACTCTAGAGATGAGACAAAGATTGTTGCTACTAAGATCCAAGGTAAAGGAAAAGGTATATCTCTTTCATCAGCTACAAGTTCTTCTAGCATAAGTGCAAGTACAAGTAAAGAATCTTCTCCTAAGAATGATAAGCAAAGGAATGATTTATTTCAGATCTAAGTTGTTATTAAGCATACTAAGGTTGATACACTATTTGACATGGGTTCTCAAGTTAATTTGATATCTAAAGAAGTTGTTAAAAAGCTTAATTTGACTACAATGCCTCATCCAAAACCATACCCTCTTGGATGGGTTTGCGATGATGCATAGTTACAAGCAAGTAAGAAATGTAAGTTAAGATTTGCTATCACTACAAACTTTGTGGATGAGGTAGAAGCTGATTTAGTCAATTTAAATATTTGTGTTCTTGTACTTGGGAGTCCCTATCTGTATGACCGACAAGCTATATTCTATAGTGGGGAAAATAAGTATGATCTTTTTAAAGATAAGATTGAATACATTGTACATGCACATAAGATGAAGACTAATCTTGCATTAGTTAATGTTGGTCAGATGAAAAGGTAAGTCAACTCTAGTAAGAATTTTGTGTTGATGATTGTAAAAGCCAAAGAATATGAAACATCTGAGGCATTTAAGGGATGTGATCCAAAACATAAAGCTGAAATGCTCAAATTTGTTTCCACTTATGACGACTTGTTTCAGGAACTAAAGGGATTGCCTCCTAAAAGAGAGATACAACATGAAATCCAATTGCAGCTAGATGCGCCACTTCCTAATATTGGCATGTACCATTTATTAGTCTTGTAGAATGAAGAAATCAAGAAGAAGTTCAAGAGCTCGTCAAGAAAGGAGTTATTCATCCTAGTACTTCTCCTTGTGGTTTTCCTATTGTGTTGGTTCCAAAGAAAGATGGGACTTGGAGAATGTGCATTGACTATACGGCTCTAGACAAGATAATAGTAAAGAACATGTACCCTCTTCCTCGAATTGATGATTTACTTGATCAATTGGAAAATGCAATTTATTTCACTAAGCTAGACTTACATAGCGGATATCATCAGATAAGAATTGTAGAAAATGATATTTGGAAAACTTCTTTTAAGACAAAACAGCGACTTTATGAGTGGTTGGTTATGCCATTCAGGCTTTGTAATGCACCCGCTACATTTATGAGAGTCATGAATGATGTCTTCCATCCCTTTATTGATGATTTTGCCATAGTCTATTTAGATGATATTCTTGTATTCAATAAGTCTTGCGATGATCATGTAACTCATGTAAAGAAAGTGTTTGATATACTGAGAAAAGAAAAAGTTTTTGTAAAGATGTCTAAATGTGAATTTGCTAAGACATCCTTGGTGTACTTAGGCTATGTCGTAGGGAATGGTCAATTGAAAGTAGACCCTATGAAGGTTGAATCTATTGTAAAATGACCTAAGCCAAGTATAGTTATAGAATTTAGGAGTTTCTTAGGTGCAGTATAGTACTAAAGCAAGTTCATTGCAAACTCCTCTTATATTGCATCACCGTTACATGCATTAACCAGTACCAAGGCAAATTTTCAATGGGGGAGTCCATAGTAGAAGGTTTTTGACACTTTGAAGGAAAAATTGAGCACCGCACCAGTTTTGGCTTTCCCTAATTTACATCAACTATTTGAGATAGAGACATATGCAAGTGGGTTTGCCATGGGATTTGTAGTCATACAAGGAGGTAAACCAGTTTGCTACCACTCTGAAACATTTTTAGGAGTAGTAAGTAACTATCCTACTTATGATAAGGAACTTTATGCTTTAGTTCAAAGTGTTCAAAAATGGAAACATTACTTAATGGGAAAAGAAACTATAATCCACACTGATCACTAGCCACTTTAGTATTTGCACTCACAATCCAAGTTGCAACAAAGTAGGCACTTTAGGTGGATGGGTTTTTTACAATAGTTTCATTTGGTAATTAAGTATAAGAAGGGTTCCCATAAAAAAGTAGCAGATATGCTCTCTAGACCTCTTGTTCAGAATGCCTTGATAATCCTTCAAAATAGTTCTATGGTTCATGAAAGTTTTTAGGAACAATATGCTAATGATGAGAACTTTAAGGATATCTATGTAGCTTTAATCTAGGGTAAACATCTAGAAGAGAAAGATTACTATGTGTAGGATAATTTTTTGTACCACTTGGGAAAATGATGCATTCCTAAAGATGAACATGCACATGTAATCTAGGAAGCACACACCTCTTTGATTGTAGGACATTTCAAGGTAAGTAAGATACTAGCTCAATTATAGAAGTATTGTTCCTAGCCTTGTATGCAGGAAACTATCACCAAGTATATAAAAGGATGTGTAATGTGTGCAACCAACAAACCAAGTAATAGGAAATTGGGTTTGTACACACCATTACCTATACCATATCCTCCATGGGAAAGTGTGTCTATGGACTTTGTGGGGGGTTTACCTTTGTCTAGGAAGGGTCATGATTATTTGTATGTTGTAGTTGATTAGTTCAACAAAATGTGTTTTTTAATACCTTGTAAAAAGAAAATCACTCTAAACTAATAGCTCATTTATACTTTCAATTTGTTTGGGTTTATTTTGGGTTACCTACTTCTATTGTATCAAATCAAGATTCTCGATTCTTAGGGGAATTTTGGTCATCTTTGTGGGGACTCATGGACACCAAGCTAAAGAAGAGTATAACCTTCCATCCGTAGAGCGATAGATAGATGAGGTAGTGAATAGGACAGTTGTGCATCTTCTTAGAGGTTATTGTAGCAAGCATCCTAAGTTATGGGATGAAAGTCTTCACTATGTGCAACATACTTACAACCATGTAGCACACTCTTCTACAAAGAGGTCTCCTTTTCATATTTTCTTTGGTTACTTGCCAAAGACAGTAATGGATTTTTATTTTGGGAAGGACAATGTTGTAGATGGATGCCATGTTGCAGAAAGGGCTTTGAAGTTCATCCAAAAGGTCCAAGCAATCCACTAGGCAGTAGAAGCATAGTTGGAGTAGAGCAAAGCAAAATGCAAGGCTCATCATGATAAGCATCACATCGATCACCATTTCCAAGTTGGTGATAGAGTTTGGTTACATATCAGTAAGGAAAGAATGCAAGGTGAAGGAAGGAAGCTCAAGCCTATTAGGTATGGTCCTTTTGAAATCTTGGAGAAGATTGCTACCAATGCCTTTTGCCTTAATCTTCCTCCATACATGCAGATATACTCAGTTGTCCATGTTGAGAATTTGAAGATGTACGAACCTCCAATGATCTTTGATGAAGACATTAGTGTTCAAGTTCCATCTGTTGATGATCTTTCACCAGAGTATATGTCAAAATTGCTAGAAGATGTTATCTTAGACAAGAATGTCAGAACTTCATGAAGAGGACTAGTTGAATATCTTTGAGTGGGATTGAAGGGGATACATCCAAGAAAGGCAAGATGGATGGAGATTGGAAAAGTGAGGGAACTATACCCTCACCTACTTTTTGAGTAATCCAAACTTTCAGAGGTCTCAAAGCCCTTCAGTGTGGAGGATTGGTCTGGAGGATATTTTAACCAAAATTTAAATTATCACAAAAAATCTAAAAGTCAGCACCATGTTAAATATCTCAAAATTTTGGACCCAACACAATTGGAATGGACAAAAATGGAGCCTGTATGCTCGAGTTATGACTAGTCAAAGTTTGGTCAAACTAGGACTAGAGACCATAAAAGGGTGAAAAATAAACATCTCAAGAGTGTTCAACAATGGATTTCAAATTGAAGATCTTGTCAAGAGCTTTCCAATGGCGTTCGTTTCATCAAAATTGGAGTTTATACATGAAAGATATAGCAGTTTGAAATTTAGATTAAAAAATTAATTTGGATGATGACATCATCATCCTGACAAGACAGCTAGGTAGCAAGTAGCAAAAGTTTCTAGTGCAATTCAAACCCACAACCACCCCATTTGTAATGACAACTAATACCACTAAACCATAGTTGACATTTAAGAATACTAGGCGCTTTATTGTATTTAACATTAACAATTGCGCCAGTCCATTTAAAGGTGGTTGCCGATGGGGTTGGAACCTCCCACCAATGGCCTCCCAAAATATTTAGCCACTGTTGTACTATTTTAGAACTTGAAGATGAGTAGCATCATTTTCTATATATTATTTAAGTAACCCGCCTAACCATTTTAAAATTAGGGGTAGTTGTTAAGTTGTTACGCCTAACTTGGTATAAAGCCAAATTTAAAAATGGCTAAAGGGGGTTAATCAAATATGGATCAATTAAGGGCCCTATTATTATTTTATTTTGTTATAGCCTTATTTTGGTTTTTTTTTTTATAAAAAGGGGGGTTAGGGGCCTTTTTGGAGATCATTGAATAGTAGGAGAATTCAAAATTGCTGAACTTGGAGAGAATTTTCTAGGACATTTTTCAGTCCCGCACTCCAGAATAATGTTGATGTGCTTATGAGGGAATGATGTTGTAACATTGTACCTAATTTTTGAAGTTAATCAGATTAGTCCCCCTATTGGAGCAGGACTCAGAGATGTAATCCATATTGGACGAACTCCGAAATCAAATGTGTTGTGTCCCTTTCTCTCTTTGCTCATTCTATTTTTTTAATGTTGTGATGTTCTTTCATTCAATTAGGTTAATTTAATTCATTAAATTAACATTATGTAATTCATTGGCATTCTTCTGTAATAGTCCTAGATCCTAATCCGATCATCATCTACTGAGCTATACACTCCTTCATCGACCGAGTTGGCATCATCAACTATGGATATGCTAGCTACCTCAGTCATGACCACACTAGTGTTGAGTACTTCAATTTTCGGCACTAAAATTTTGGCTTCATCAATTTTGGATTTTTCAAATATTTATGTAAGTATTCCCTCAGTAAGTACAGTATTAGTTTTTACTAAAAGCCCAAGCATTTCTACCATTGTTTCCATTCTAGATACAAAGGCAATATGTGTAAGGATATTTGAGCCTAAGATTCAACAGAGCATAAAATTTTGGGGAAAGCAAAGGAGATAGAGGAAGACATTGATTTAGATGAGGAAATAGTAATCCCCAATTGGGATATTTACAAGCTTACTCCAGACCAAATGCAGACATTTGGTGAACTCCTCCAAAAAAATGATAAAAAACAAAGACTAAGAGAGGAGAGAGATAAAGAGTATAAGATAACTAAAGATGCTAAGAACATTTTGGTAGAGGCAATAGGAATTGAGATTGATTCTTCTCAACCTATTTTGTATCAGCTAGTAGAAGTAGTCTAGAAATTCAATGAGGACACCAATGGACAAGATAAGCTAGTAGAGAAGGCTGAAAAGAAATTTAATAATAAAGTGATTAAGCACATTGCTTAGCAAATAGCCATTCATCAAGTAGAGATCAATACAATTTTGGATAATTTAGAAATGTCTTACTCAAATGTGTCATCACTTTTTGGGAAACTATGCGATGTTTCTAAGTTTACAAAGGAAATAAAGGACAAATTATCCAAAATAGATGAAGATCTAAAGGCTAGTGCTCAACAATTGCAACTCGACCCTAGTTCAAGCTCTGCACATCTCAAGAAAATCAATTTTTTGTCAGACATGCAAGCTAAATTGCTAAGAGAAGAAGCAAGGATCAGATCAACATTGATTGACATACAAAATATGATCCTTCCAAATATGGATGCACTACAAAAACATATTGTATATTCAAAAACTCTAATCCATGATAATAACTTCTCTATTGTGGACAATATTATAAAACTATCAACAGAGGTACAAATTGTACTTCATACATGCAAAGTCCTGCAAGAAGGTTGGGATAAAACCTTGGCAATCATTCTCAAGGTATATTCTAAATTCTTATCCCATTTTCGTGTTTGTATGTAAATAAATTAAAATAAACCTTTGGCATTACTATAAAAAAAGGGGAGAGACACATAGTATGAGGAAAAAGACAAAAGAGAGTATGGGGGAGAAATATGCTATGGGGGTGAACTTGCAGATATGTTGTATATAGCAAGAAGATGTATAGTATACTGTATATACCTTACAAAATTAATTTTGAAAAATCTCAAAATAGTATACTCTACCGAGCTAGTATCACATGGTGATGGATATAAGGTATTCAGTTTTGGCTGATAAGTGTTTTTGTCACTAATGCCAAAGGGGGAGATTTTTGACATATTAGTCAAGTTTTTTATTAGTGACACACACTTATTTAGATTGTGTATAGCTACCAAGCTTATTGTATAGTTTATAGTGTTTGCCATGCATTTCAATTGTTACCAAGTTCTACAGTTGCTATCAAGTCCTTTAGACAAATCCAAGTGGTTACTAAACAGATTCAGTCAGTGTGAAGTCTAGCAATATAAACCATGCATTTCAATGTATGTCAAGTTTATCAGTATAAACCAAGTAGAGTAGAGCTTATTGAGTTCGTAATTCATGTGATGCAAAGCCAGTGTTAACCGAGCTCAAGCTGATAGTGTTTACCAAGTTTTGACATGGTAAACAAGTGATTCAATTTATATGCCGAGTTGCACAATATCTACTGAGTTACTAGTGTAGATCGAGTTTAAGACTACTTGAAAGTGATCAGTATGGACAGAGCTTCTATGTCTACTTTGTGCATGACAATGTTGAGCATTGACAGTGGATGCCAAGTATTAGAACCTCACCGAGTCAATCTTCAAAACCTGAGTGTCTTCATGTGGGCTAACTTTGGAATATTTGTCTTAACTTGTATTATGGTTGACTCTATAAATATGTAATTTGGATTGTTATGTATGTTTAATACATTGTACCATATCAATGTATGAAAAATGAATGCATAAGTGCAAGTTATGAATGTAGCAGAAGAAAGAACAAATTATAAAGGCCATAATAGCATAAGGAGTAGCAGAGACATATCTATCTCAGATAGGTGATCAATACACAAAGGAATCTCTTTCAGCAAACCTAGTGGCAAATCAAAGACCATCTACTACTTCATCCTGATAGGTGAACTAGTCAAAATCTTTTAACAAGGTAGACCTAATAGTCTTTCATAAATCTCTTTATCGAGTGCATACTTCATTGTATGTTTGTAAAATCCTCTCACAAGGTGAACTTAGTAGTCCTAATTGCTCCTAACAGGAAAAATCATTAGAAGTGATCAATGTAAGCCTTAATAGGCCAACTTTATGTTGTAGCACTAAAGTTTGTGGGTATTATCCCCACCCCAATTTTACTTTCTATTTGGAAGGCTTCTAGGTCACCAAATCTTTGTGTCAAAGTGTTATGGATGCTTTCATGTTTTTAGTTTCTCATGCATGCAATTAGAACAGATGTGATGAATTAATTTCTAATTGGATTATTGGATTAAGAATTGAAATTGTTAAAGTTTTGGAAGTTACTATTTCACTCCTCCTGTCTCAGTAACTTAGCATAGTCTTGAATATTTCCAACAGGTAGGCACAATGTGTATTACTTTTATCATTTCCCTCTGCTTAACCATTTTAACAATAAGGAATTTATTAGTATTCCTTTCTTCTTGTTGCATGCCCTTGAGGACACTATCATTGATTTTAGAGAAAATAATAAAAAGGGGTGAATTTCACCATTCTCCACCAAGGGCTCATGTTCTGCCTCTTCCAATTTTATCTGGCCCTCTACCCTCCTTGTGTGATTTCTATTGATAATATACTCCCCTCTATGCCCCCCTATTTTTTGAATTTACTAGTGGTATCTAAGGGCCCACTCCTTGGCCCTTGCCTAGCCAAACCCCTGCTAAGGGAAGGAAAAACAAAATTCTAACTCTTGAGCCAGAGCCCAATCAAAGAATTTAAATAGATAAGAGGGTGGAGGTTGAAATTGGTGAATCTGATGAAGAAATTTGTGGGGGTAGAAGAAGGTTGGGAAAAATTGCTAAGACCTAGGGTTGGTACAAAAAAATGGCCAGTTGCTCTCAAAAAGAGGAGGATGATACCATCTCTGAGGAGAGTGACAAGAATTTGGGGGTTAGTATGGATAAGGGGAAAGAGGAGACAAAAAAAGATGTTGAGAAATGGGATGATACCCTTGATGGTACTTGGGACTTTGAGGTAGATAATACTACTAAGGACCCCTCCCCCAACCCCACACATGTTGGTAAAGAGGCCCAGGAGAGCCTGAAGGGCCATGCTAATATTTTTGATGTGCAGGTTAAGAAAAACCCCCTGGACAATTGTAGCAAGATCCTAAAGCAAGAAACCAAGGAGAATAAACCTATTACCCACAAGGAACACAAGGACTTGATGGATAGGTGCATGGTGGTGGAAGAGGGATTCAACCATTCTTCATTTGTTGGCTAATAACTCAGAGGAGGAGAACCTTGGAAAGGAGGACACAAAGCTCCTTTATAGCTTCCTTATTGATGACTAGGCCAAGGTTATCATGGCTAGGAAGGGAAAGAAAAATGGGGCTAGTTAATGGCCTTCTGTTTTTTGTTGGTTTTTTGGTACTCTTATGGTTTATCCCCATCTTCTATTGATGGTTTTTTTTACACTGAAATTGTTTATGGCAATACTAGTAACTCTATTTTCTAGTATACTATTTATGATATTTTTGATATGAACCGTTAGGGGGACTATTTGGTTTTGTGTTGGTTGTGAATAGGTTTTTGATGGTTGTTCCACCTCTCTTGTAAAGGGTTAATCCCCTAGTTTTTGGCTTCCTCTTTTTATCAAAAACATAATGTTTAATTAATGTTAGAATTAAGTTTAAGGTTAAGTTTCAAGTTGGATAAGATTGAAATAAGGATTATGATGGAAATATATCTTAAATTTTTAATATCATTTAGGATTAGGGCCATGGTACAAAAAAATTCTTTAAAATAGTTATATGGTGTAGGATTAGGGTTAACTTATTTAGATTTTAATATATTAGGATTCAATTTGGTTGTGTAATTATTAGCGAAGATTTTGGAAGGTATTGAAAACTCAATTTCTTTAGGTTAAGGGTTAAATTTCTATTTACGATTTAATAAAGCTTAATGTTAGGTTAATGGTTAATTTATTAAGATAGACATATTTATATTTTTAATAGGTGAGTTCAGTTTTCAATCCATACAAAAAGTCAAATTAAGTTAGTATTAACATTATGTTTAAGGTTTAAGCCATAGTTAAGGTCACATTGTAGTTACATTATGATAAAAGTTTGAATTGGGGTTTAGCCTAGAGTTAAGCATCTAAGAAAATGATTAAAATAAAATTGAGATTATGGTTATAGTTGGGATTGGGATTATGGTTATAGTTAGGATTTACACAATGGATATCTCTAAGATTTGCAAGAATATAATGGCCCTAGAATACATTATTATAATATAGTTAAATAGATGCCTATATTATGTATTATGTTAGCATTACAATATTTTAATTTGTTTTAAATCAATAAAAAAATTTATAATTATGAAAATAGAAAGAGGTAGAAATTAATTTACATATATGCAAAACATTTCTAAATTTTATTTTATTTTTTATGTAAAAAAATCAAATTAAAAAATTAAACTATAAATTTATAACAAAATCTAGATAGAAATAAAATCTTGCTATACATATATATTAAACATATGTAAACATTTTATTTATTTTTGCATCATTTCATTATTATCTAATAGACTGAGTTACACTTCATTTTCCATTGCCCTATTTATTACGAGATCAGAGGGAGATTTTATTGTTTATTCAAAGAGTGCAACTCATTGACCTCTTTCTTTAGCTACACAGATCAGAGATGTTTGGCACTTTATCTTTAGGAGGTGATGTAGCTTCATGATCATATCCTATAACTTCTATTCCCCCTAAAGTAGACTACAAAGAAACTCATTACAATCTTCTTCTCTCCCTTGTCCTCTGGGTGGGGTGTGAAGTTGCTCTTGAATACCTCCACTACTATTCACTCTAGATCCATGTGACGCCATAGGGATTATCTTCATCTTCATCTTCATCAGCGTTAGCCCACCAACATATCTCATAGATATATACATGTTCTCCCTCACCTAGGTTTGTGTCCTTTAGTATTGGACTTGTTCCTACCTAGGAAGAACCCTTAGTCTGCATCTTGTATGTGGTTTTCTTTTCTCTTATGTTTTCTTTCCCAACCACTATTTGGTGGTCTATTAGTTCTTTGCTTCTTGTTCTTTAAGTTTTCAATCCCATGGACCCTTGTTGGTCTCTTGTTGGACATTAATAATTTTATCTCTAGTGTTGGACCTCTTCTAGCCTAGGAAGAACCCTTAGTCTACGTCTTATATCTAGTTTTCTTTCCCAACCACTATTCAGTGGTCAGCTAGTTTGTTTCTTCTTATCATGTAAGTTTCCAGTCCCATAGACCCTTTTTGGTCTCTTGTTGGACATTAATAAATTTATCTCCAATGTTGGACTTCTTCCAGCCTAGAAAGAACCCTTAGTCTACGTCTTATATCTAGTTTTGTTTTCTCTTATATTTTCTTTCTCAACCACTATTTGCTGGTCTATTAGTTCTTTGCTTCTTGTTCTATAAGTTTTTAGTCCCATAGATCCTTGTTGGTCTCCCATTGAACATTAATAAATTTATCTTATCTTATCTTCTTTGTAAATCATTATAAATTTTAAAATTATAAAAAATTATATTTCTAATTTTTCAAAATGAATCAAAGTAAATTGAAAACTAAAAAACTACAATCTAGACTTAAATGTAAAGTTTCTATATTTTCTAAAAATGTAAGAAATATTTTTATTCTATTTTATGTTTTCGCATGATTTCAAACTATAATTGATATGAAATAATCTTTCTATTTTTTTACTGAAAAAACCTGGTAGATGATAGAAATAGAAAACTTTTCTATAAAAAAAATTACTATAAAAAAAATGCTAGATGGTAGAAATAATAAACTTTTCTAAATTTTAAATAATTTTTTATGTAAAAAAAATTAAGTGATAAAATTAAACTATAATTTTAAAGCTAAAATCTCAATACAAAGGAACTCTTTCTATATCTATTGAAGATATGCAATCTACATTTTTTTGCATTCATTTTAATTTTATCTTAATAGTTATTAAATATTTTAAAAATTGTAATAAATATGTGCAAAACATATATCTTAATTTTTCTTCTTGATTATAAATAATTTAAAAAATCTAAATTATATAAAATTATATTTTCAGTTTTCTGAAATGAATCAACTTAAATTTAAATCCAAAAAGCTAAAAATCTAGACTTAAAGTAAACTTTCTATATTTTTCAGAAAATGTAAGTATTTCTATTCTATTTTATATTTTGCATGCATATCATTTCAAATTGTAATTTATATGAAAACAATCTTTTTATTTTTTCTTATAAACAACATTTTTATCAAATAATAAAATATTGACACAAATGCAATTTTTAATTTTGTTTTTAGAAATTTTGTATTCTCTTGTATTTTTCCATTTCAAATTCTTATTTAAAATAAAAGGTTTAATTTTGAGTCAAAGCAAATAGTTTAATCATGAATCTAAAATAAAAATTTATATATAAATTGATTATTATTATTAAATTTTATAAAAAGTATGAATCATTGTCAATACATGTGATAATAAAAATAATGCAATTTTGAGATCTTTAATAAACAACACATTTTTATGAGCACATGAAGTTTGTAGAGAGATGGAGAAATTCACAAATAAAATCTAGCCTATCAAAAATGATTTGAGTATGAAATTGAAACAAACCTAGAGTTGCATGAAATTGAGGAAAATTTATAACTAATATGACTGTGTTATGTTTACACTTCTTTGTTTTCATGTGTTTATCACCATTTCTATTTGTTTCCTCAACTTCTCTATAATCTATATGCATGCATTTTGCAACTACTCACTGTGTATTTATTATAATGTTAAACTTGTCAAGCAATTCAAGTGGGTATATAAACTTGTGGCGTTATAATCCCTAAAAATATATGAGCAAAAATAATGGACATGCACAAAAAGAGAAAATAACAAAAATTGGTGATATGGAAAAAAATCCAATAGAGCCTTCACAATGTTAGAAATGAGAGAAAGAAACATAGGTTAATTAGTAAATCACATAAGTTAAATAGAGGAAAAATTAGAAATTTATGGAGAAGAAAACAAATTAGAAACTTCCCCACAAGATTGAAAATGTGAAAGGAAACTTCAAATTTTTAAATGGTTTTTTTTCACATCAATGGAAAATCATAAACTAAGATGTCTTACTATATTTCCATTGAGTCTTATGATATTTTTGTCAAAAAAAATATTTGGGAGCAAAGCTCCCATAATAAAGCCTATCTGCTTAATTAGATGCATTCAACCTCATTTTAAGTTTTATTAAGATTTTCCCCTTTTCTTTTATGTTTTATTGATGTGAAGTTTTAGAAAGATAATCAAAGAAAGAAGATGAGGAACTTGCTCATCTAATTTATCTAATATATTATTATAATCTAAAGTATCTATAAGAGGGATTTATAAAATATATTTAAAACTAGTTAATGATTTGTTCAAGGTAGGTGTTAAGTTTAATCTTTTTATTTCACTTTAATGGTATTGTACTAATCTTCTCATCAAATTTAAAATTATTTTATTTTATTTTTTCAAATTGAATCTCTAGATCAAATGATACACTAAAAATAAACTCACTTGATTTTTAGCATGAGATATTAATAATAAAATTAGTTAGATTATTTGAGATCTATTCCTATAGTCTAGTTGAGATGTACTCCCATTGTCTAATTTGTCCTTCTATTAAATTTCTTGTTTATGCTTAAGGTTGAGCTTTTCTCGTCTATTAGGATAGTCTAATATAGGGTCTTTGATCTTATAGTCTTAGGGTCTCCTTTAAATATGTTGTAGTGTTTGCCCCTAGTTTACTATTATGTTATATTGTCTAATTCTTTTAGGTCAGCTGTCATGGTTATGTGATATGATTAGTGGTACTTGGTTACCTTATTTAGTTCATGTTATTTTATACTTAGATTATATATTTGATGAGCTACTTTATACCCTGTTATTTCATGTGTTCATGGTTATTCTTTTGATGATGACGCTTTGTATATTTCATATAGTGATATCAATTTCTTTCATAATGATAGTTATATGGAAGATTTATATGTGATTTTATGGTTACTTACCCCATACTTGTGTGTGTATGGTGTTCATGTATGTTTTACTTTATGTTTGACATTTCTGATGTGGTTGAGGGAGGAAGTTGTAGTCACCTACTCATCAGAATCTACACAATTTACCACTCCCTACCATTTCCTATTTAGTTTAGATATATATGCATATGTATATGTTTGGCTTTTATTCAGATTGAAGGTACCAGACATCGACTTTCCTGAATTACTAGGATGAGTCTGCCCTATTGCAGTATCTCAATGGTATAAGAGGGGAGATACTTCTCAAATCCAAATCCTAAACCTGAGGGAATTTTACTCAAATATTGGACAATTATTTGAGTTACTTATCCTTCTAAATTCATCAAGTGATGTGAATTCAAGATTTGAACCTTTGAGTTTGAATTTGTACTTTGTCATTTAGATGAGTTTTTTGATTGAGTTTGTGGGTATGCTAATATTTTTGGTTATAATTAAATCAACCAAAGAGTTTATTAACTGATTTAATAAACAAAAAAAATTATAAATAAAAACCAATTTATAATTATATTTAATTAATTGACAAATTAATTAAATGGAAGAAATAAGTTTAAAGATTTAATTAAAAGACCAAATTTGATGTAATTGTATTTATTTAATTTAGTATTACTAAATTTAGAAGTTGCATTTAAATAATAAACTCTAAATATTAATATTAGTTAAATTAATAAATATGTTTATTAAAAACATCTTCTTATTTAATAAAAACAATGTGAAAATAATTTAAATAAATTTTATTCTAATTAAAAGCCTAAAGCATGCATAAGATATTAAATAAATTAACATAATAAAAGAAGAGGCTTTTGCATGTTCATAAAACTGAATACCTACGATGAGTTTAAACTCTTTTTTAGGAGATTACAACTCATTTCTCCACACGCAAGTTTGGAGAAGCAATTTTTGGAAGATTTTGGGGGATGGGAATATTTGCATTCTTCAAGGTTTTCTTAGATTTTAGCATCATATTGAGGTAGGAAATCTGTAGATTTTGTCATAGTAAGTTTCTTGATATACCTCTATCTTCTTTGTCTTGTTTTATGGATTTTTGTTTATGAAAGAAACGTATCTTGAATTGAAGCCCTCATTGGAAAATGCTTTGTTCTTGATTGGGAAATTTCTGTGTAAATTACAATTTAAAACCCTCATTGAAAATCCTTAATCAAAAGCTTGAATTTAGAATTTGATTCTTTCGTAGGGTTTGAAGGATGAGCAAGATTATTGGTTTATAAATTCAAATGGTTGAAAATATTTTCTGTATCAGATTTATATTGGAATTTTCTTTAAAATTATATATACTTATTACCATAGTGATTTTTAATTACTGTACTAATTTTTACTATGGAAAGGAATTTTAAATTAAAAAAAATTATTATAAAAAAATTGAATTCTATTAGGAGGTAGACCATTACCCCCACCTCCAACATGTGCAGTTTGGTTGGCACGACTGCCAAGAGTAGGTCATTGCTCCCAAATGCAACAATGTATTACTCAAGGTAGTATGTGTGCTGCCCAAAGCAACAATATCTACCTTGGAAGATTAGTTGTTGTGTGTAGGCTCCTAGAGTCATCACAACAACACCCCTCATTAGGGTTTATTAATATTAAAAAATATTTTTTTTCTTTAAAACAAAAAAGAATTAAAATAATGAATAAAATTTAAAATTAAAGATTACAATTGGTTTGGAGCTTGAGGTAGTGTAGAGAGGACTCTCCAACTTGGTTTCCATAGAGCCCTCTTTATTCCCTCTATACTGGCCACCTACTTCCTGCAGCATTTAACAGAAAGGATGGTAAACTTGGTGCCCATGACCACTCTCACCAATTTCAGAAAAGTGTGGATTTTTGCTCTAGGTCTAAGGATGAAGAGTGCAATCAAATAGGGGGTGACAAAGGTACAGATCACACCCGGCCTACCTTCAAACAGGTGTTGCAAGGGAGCTTCAATGTCCCAGTCGATGCCAAATTTATCAAACACCAACCTTCTAGAACTGCATTCACCAATGCCACAAGAGATGGAGGTAAGGAACCATCTTCCCCCTACTGTGTTGTTAAATAGAAATTCCAAATGATTCTTTAGTTAAATAAGGAAAAGGATAGATTAAAAAACATAGCCATTTCTTTTGCTACCATGAATCCCTTAAATGTTTCATCGAGGAATTACCTTAATGATTGGTTTCATAGAATTTGGAGTAATAAGTTAGGCCATCATTTTTTGTTTTGTCATATGATTTAGAAGGGATTGTTTATTATTATTTTTTGTAACCCTAATGCTCAAAAAGAGATCGTGGAGAAGCAATTTTGGAAAGTCAAAAGCTCTAAATTTAGGGCTTTACCCTGGTCTCTTAAATTTGTTAATGATGAAGTTCTTGACCTAGCTAGTCCCATATGGGTCACCATCAACAATCTTCCATCGTATGTCTAGAACTTCATTCCCCAATTGCTTGAACCCATTGGGAAGGTCCTCAAACTTGACCATTCAAACACCCTCATTCCTAATGCCGTTATTAGAACCCTAATTTTCATTCTCCCTAGTGTCATGGATGCCCCTAAAACAATCACCCTTGAAGATAGAGCCCTTCCTATTGTTTTCCTTATCACTTATATGGGAGGCTTGAATGCCTTCTACCTATGTAGAAAGGAAGGGCATAAGAGGAAAAATTGCCCCTTATTAGCGAGGAAGAAAGTGGCTATCTCTTTTAACCCCTCTTCCTTCATTTCCCCCCTGTCCCTGCTAAGGCTAAATCTATTATTACATCCTCCAGGAAGGATTTTTTTCAAATATCTATTGACCTCAAGCCTCCAAATGGTTGACTAAATCCAATGAACTTGTTTCATGTTTGGACTCTCTCAAAAACAATTTTAACCATACTACTAAAGAATCTCATCCTCGTACAGGTCAAGATGTTTTGGAAGCACTTAAATCTCTTCCTAATGTGCAATCTTTTGATTTTGGCTTTGATTCTAAATCAACTAGAAGGAAGAATAAACCCCTTAATGCCCAATAGTTGGCCCTAATATCTCTGAATGCAAAATCCAAAAGGACATTACAGAGAGCACCTTTGATGACTATAGAACTATACTTTGCTATGGTAGGAGATTGTGAGAAGGCTATCTCTTCTCGTTCCCACTCACCTTGTGCTATTTCAGAATCATGTCTCCCTAGAGATGATAGTATGGATTGCTTAAATTTGGAGGAAAGGCTTCATGACTTCTACTATCATGAATAAGGATACCTTTGAAGCTAATAATGACATTTGGGATATTCCTGATTCGAGTTAGCAAGAGGGGAATTGTGACCTTGAGGATGGGAAACCTCCTTGTAATCTAATAGCTGCAGAAAAGGATAGGCTTGAAGGATATTCTCCTATGTCAGAGAAATTTGTTTTCAATGCAGATAGAGAGAACCTAGATTGTAAGAACCAAAAGGATGGTTTTGAGTCTCTTAAAAGGAAAACAGGGAGACCTTGACATTCTAGTGGTAATTTTAAGCCTTTTAAAAAAGCTTGGACTAAAATGCCTAACTGTTTCAAGGGGTTCCAGTCCCCTATGGACACTGATAAATAATTTCCTTTGATGAATAAGCTAAAAATTCCATCCTGGAATGTGAGAGGGATGGAATCATTAGACAGGAAATATATTGTTAAGAGATTCCAAGGTTGGAACAAGAATATAGACATCCTCCTCCTCCAATAATTCAAGTCTATAGGATTCACTCTGGATATTGCATTGAAATGCATCTGGAAAGATGATGCTACTTTCTCCACCAACCACCCTAAATGTAAGGGAGGCTCTTCTATTTTGGTTGGCCCTTTTTGGAGGAAGAAGGTTAGCAATTTGGGATATCCCCCTTCTAATAAAGCTTCCTAGGTTACTTTCAAGGATGAAGACTTTCAGTTTGGCATTTTCTTGGTTTGTGCCCCTAATGATTTTTTGGAGATGAGTATTCTTTGACAATGGATGGCTAAGCTACCTGGCATCCCCTAGATTCTGGTAGGAGATTTTAACATGGTTGAAAGGCTCAAGACAAGTTGGGAGGTCTCAAATTTGAGTGGAAAGGAAATGAAAATCTATATTGGTCCAAAATGGCTAATAAGCTTAATCTCATTGATCCCCTTTCCCATTTGAAACAACACTCTAATGGTATTTGGTTTAGTTGGTCTAATTATTAGAAAGGGGAGAAAAAAATTTACTCTCAGCTAGATAGGTTCTATTTTAAGAAGGATTTCTTCAGCTATCTAAAATCTATGGATAATAACCCAGTGCAAGTTGTCCTGTTCTCCCTTTCTGACCATCATCCAATTGTGATTAATATTTTTAAGCTTGGTTTCCAGCATCCTAGAAAAATCAAATCTCATAACTTTTCTCTTAATTATTTTCTTCTACATGATCAAGACCTTCTAGATGCCTCCAAAATTATCCATTGGTATAACCACTCTATATGTAAGCATGACAACCCTATTGACAGCTAGGTTCAATCTATTCACTCTTGGAAAAACTTAGTTAAGGTCATGGGTGAAAAGAAAGAAAAAGATAGTAGAGCTCTGGAACTTTCCTTAGTGAACTCTCTCAAAATTGAGGAAGCCACCTCCTAGCTAAATCCTAGTGACCCCACTCTTGCTGATTATGTGGCTAATACCAAGCATGAATTGAGGAAACTCCAGTCAAAAAAAATTTAGGGAGCTAAGATTTGGTCCAAAGCTAATTGCATTTGTAAGGAAGATGTAATTTTAACTAATTTAGAGGATATTCTTTTGGCCTTCTATCAATTCTACAAGAACCTCTTCTCTTATGAGGATAAGGGATTGATGACTAAGATGGCAAGAAGATTGATTCCATCATACCAAGGAAAGTTTCATATTCAGATGACTCAACTCTTAACTCCCCTATTTTCCTAGCAGAAATCCTAAATGTTGTTTCCTCTATGGAAAGTGATAAAGCCCCTAGACTAGATGGTAACTTGATGGAATTTTTCAAAACTAACATAGAGTGGATTGGTCCTAGTCTTCTTGAACTTTACAACTATTCTGTGATGATAGGTTCCTTGGGGCCATCTATCAATTTTGGCCTCATCAAGCATATTTTCAAAGGTGGTGATAAAGCTCTAATTAAGAACTGGAGGCCAATCACCCTTCTCAATGTTACTTATAAGATTCTAGCTAAGATTTTAGCAGTTAGATTTGCTCCTATTCTGTCCAAAGTGATTAGTCCAACTCAAATAGGCTTTATGAAAGGGAGGTATATTCTAAAAAATCTCTTAACTTGCTAGGAAGCTATGGATTGGGAAAGATCTTCTAGATAGGATATTGGAATGTTTTTAATTCACTATGAGAAAGCTTATGATAGATTGGAATGGAAATTTTTTCTTATGATGTTAAAAGCCTTAGGTTTCTTAGATTTCTATGTTTAGATGGTGGGAGTTCTATTGAAGGATGTTAATGCCTCCATTTAGGTGAATGGCAATAGATCTAATTGTTTTGATCTTTTTAGATCCATAAGGCAAGGTTGTCCTCTTTCCCCTACACTCTTTGTGATTACTGTTGAAGCCTTGCACTATCTCTTGAGAGATGAATCCATCTCTCCTAGGGTTTCTGGGTTCCTCTTACCTAATGGAGATGAAATTTCCAATGTGCAATTTGTTGATGATACTTCAATTTTGTTTGAACTCAGTAAGTTAATATGCAACATCTCATGGATAAGTTTGACCTCTTTTTCATAGCCTCGAGAAGCAAAATATCCATTGCCAAATCTATTATTTTGGGCTAGGAACCCAACCCACCTCAGTGGTGCACCAAATTTGGGATAAGTTGGGGTGGTACCAATTATATTGTTAGGTACCTTGATATCCCCTTTGTGGTCAATCACAACATTAACAATATATGGTGCTGAGTTAAAGAGAGGATTAATAACAAGATTGGCAAATGGAACACATTGTATCTTTCTTTGGCTAGCAGGATTCAGGTTTGTTAGAAGATTCTTTCCTCTTAATCTGTTTATTTTTCTTTGGCTTGGTTATTTAATGTCAATCAAATTGAATTCTTGCAAAAAATTATCCGAGATTTTCCATGGTTAGATGGTAAAGGAACTTCTAAAACCCATGTTGTTAAATGGGAATGTTGCACTAAGAGGAAGGTTATTGGGGGGGGGGGGTGTTGGGCTTGGACTTAAAGATCTAAGAAAGCAAGGCATTGCTTTGGTAGTAAAATGGATTGCTAAAGCCACTCTTGGAGAGGAACCCAGGAAGATTCTTGTAAGAAATAATTTAACTAATGGCCATCCCTATGGAGCCAAATTCTATAATAATTTGGATGCTTTGGATTTTCTTGCACTTCATTACAAATCTGTAGTTGAAGGATCTATGGTTTTTAAGGCTATTTGGAAAAGCTGGGGTAAAATTAGACCCCTTCTAGGAATCATTAATAGGACTGAACAAGGCAACATTTGGTGTGGTTTTTGTTCTATCTCGTGGACTCTTCAAAGCACAGGCAAACCACTTGCCTTAGTGTAGGGTTGTTCAACAAAATCTTGTTCAAAGGCTGGTATTAATACCTTTAGAGATGTTTTTGAAAACAATAAATTACTAGAGTGGGTTGAGTTGAAATTGAGATTCAATTTACTAGACTCCCATATAAAAACCTACATTATGATTAATAAAACTCTTGAAGCCTCTAGTGTTAGAAAAGCTTGTTGCTCAACTGACTCTTGCTAGTTTCACCTTAGGTGGCTAGATTCCTCCCTTCTTCATCTGGTCAAAGCTAAAGTTTTTTATGACTTGCTTTCTTTTGGACCTACTATGCTTAATAACCTAAATATTGTTTGGAATCTCTCCTTTCCCCAGCCTGAATGGAAGCAGATCCTCAGTCAACTTTGGGCCAAACCTTTTGAACCCAAGATTACCTACTTCCTTTAGTGGTTACTTATTCATAAACTACCCTTCCCCAAACCTAGTGGTGATCCCAACCTTTGCTCTCTTTATACCCATATTGAATCTGTTAATCATGTCTTCTTTGAGTGCCCCTTTGCTTCTAGAGTTTGGAAATTATTTGGGTTTTGTTTGGGCTTTAACTTCTCTATTTGAATGTTATATATGGTAAAATCTGTTATGGCAGCAAGAAATTAAATTTTTTTTGGTTTGTTCTTTGTTCTATTTTGCTCTGGTATATTTGAAAATCTAGGAATAACAACATTTTTTAGGGGGTTGATTGTATCCTTACTGAGTCTCTAAGGAGACTCATAGCTATTGATATTTCCTTGCAAGTAACAAAAATCTTCGAGTTGAAGGAGGATCAATTTCAGAATTTTTTGAAAGAAGGAAAAGCTACTTTGTCAAAGGAGGACCTCTTTTATAGATATACCACCCTTAAAGAGAAGGACAAAGGAAGTGTTGCTAGCTCAATAGAGGATGATTTAAACATTCCCCTAGCTCATCTTCTAAAGAAGATAAAAAAAGATGGGCCATGGAGACCCCCCTCTGATACTACCTCCTTCATGCCTTCCCCAGTGAGGTTCACCAACTCAGAGTTGAATGAAGAAGAAAATGGTTAATCTTGTGTTGTAATTTTGCTTTCAATTCTCTGATACTTTATGCTTCGATTCAGACACCATTTGTATTGGCTTACTAATTCATCTGTTGTAGCCTTAGTGCTATTTTTTGGGTTGGATATTTTGGATTTATGGGTTGATAGCATCCTACTCTTGTGAAACTTTGGTTGTTTCTTTTTTTGACTTCTTGATATGCAATAGTAAAAAATTATAGATTAGTATTTATTTAAGTGGTTACTAATTTATAAATAATGTTCTTTTAATGTGTTTATTAGGAACTATAGTATATAGTTCTAATTTTTTTATAAAAATGAGATGTAGTTATATTTAAATTTAATTAGTTTGAAAAAAATTTCAACTAAATATAATTAAATTTCATTTATAATTTAATGATATCAAATTTGATGTTGCTATCACAAAATTATATATTCATTAAATGTAATCAATACACCTCATTCTTATAATTGAATCCTTGAAGGGTGTTATGGCATGGAAGTTAGTTGTAAACTATTGGACAATCATTTGTTTCATGTGGTTATCTTTATATATTTTTTAAACAAGTAGTCATTGTAGATGTAGGCACATTTATGATTATAACCTAAAACTTATGTTCTAAACAATCCAAACTTGGAAACCTTTATCAAATTAGAAAAATCTGAAAATGAAAACCTGAATTTGACACAAAACGAGCTATATGAGATTATAGATAAAAAAATAAAATGACTAAATATCTACATTTGTTTTATTTGCATGATGACATGTTATGTTTTATTTCGTGATGGGTTTGGGAGAACCTAGTTTTTTTACCAAGTTAGGTATCCTTACCAGAAGCTTGGGAAGTGATTTTTTTATGATGTTTTTGTGTTATTATTCTTGATTTTTTCATTCCCAACCATTTTGATGCATTCATGTGTTTCTATGGTAAGAATAAGGTCTTTTGTGTAAGATCATGTTGTGATTTTTGTGATATAACCCTTGAGGGTTGATCAATTCTCTATGGTGCTTTTTGGTTGCTCATATAGGATTGATGTGGTTATTGTGAGTTTTATGAGATAATATGTTATGAGATTATGGTAGGATTATCTTTGTGTATGCTAAGAAGTGGCTTGCAATGAAGGTTGGAGCCCTAAAGAGGCTGCCTAGGTAACCCACTGTAAGTTATATTAATATGAGATAACATTTCATTAATGGGTTTAAAATGAATTAACGAGAGTTAGTGTATTACCTCACCCATGCCTCGAGTGCTAGTATAGGCTATGATGGAAGTAGAGAGGATGCTTGGTTGTGACCTTGATTTGTTAGTACACCTTGTCTGTAAGAAAGGATACCAATGTGGTATAGAGTCACTAGGGGTCTGAATTCCACAGAGGTTGCCAAGGTAACCCTAGAGTTGGCTAATGTGATGACACTTGCCCACATGCATATCAGGTTTCCTATGTGTCTTTTTTTCCTCTAGGATTAGATGTTACTTGTGTACTTGGTACCTTTGACATAGATTGCTATCAGTATTCTTTTCCCTAGATTCTTGTTGACTTTTGGATTTTTATCCGTTTAGGACTTGAGATTATCTCCTCAGCATAATGGGAGTGGGCTATTTAGGTTCCAGGAGGTCAGGTGGTAGTGTTTCTTAAACCATAGAGATCTAACATCTGGATGTCAATAATGTAGGTACCTTGTGAATTTTTTCATTCTTTTGATCTTTTAATTATGTTCTATGGTCATATTAAAGAATATTGTGCTTTGATTATTTGAGATCCTATGAGATGTTGTATCTTATCATGATGAATATTCTTTTAGCATTTCACACCCTAAGACTTGTATAGAGGATGATTATGCATTTTGGTTATTCCATGGCATCTTATGTACTTATATAATATATTATATGATTTAATACTTATGGTTATTCTATGATGTGGACTTTGTTTACTTATCAAATTTAATCATATTAAAACTTTTGTGTGTGATTCAATGCTATGGAACCCTTGAGACTTGTAATTGTTATTGTATTTCTTATGTATGTATGTGAGTTATTTCTTCTATTATGTTATCTCTTGTTTGATTAAATCTTTCAAAAAAAAGTTTAGAAAACTTAGTGACATTATAGGTTAACTTCTCTTGGGTTCCTTGGCGAGGCATTACATATGTCATTTCAATGTGTATGGACAATATGAAATTTTCCCAAAAGAAAACAACAAATCCCTTATAGTAAAATTATGGTAGCATTCCCCATATGGACTTGTGACATATAACTCTTGAGGAGTATCACTTCCATGTAGAGATAGATTTTCTTTTATTGAGAAAGATTAGGAAGTTATTCTAGATATATTTAGTGGAATCCATAAAGAGACAAAGATGACTACTCATGTTTGATAGATTTTACAAGGATGTTAAGGTGTATAGGTCTATTTTATTTATTTTTTTCAAAGATTTTTTTTATATGAGGTATTTCTAGTTTTATTTTTGTTTGAACCTAATGTGGGTTCTTTGTTAATAGCTCCTACGTCACTAGCTAATCATCACTCTTCATCTCTTCATGATTCTTTATATCTTGAGTATAAATTCTTATCTCTATAGAGACCTCTAATTATTCAAAATTTACTCATATGGGCCTACACTAAGTTATTGATGTAACTATGTCCTTGACAAAACGTCCTTTGGTAGTATCTTTTAAATTACCCTTGTGCTCTTTTATAGAAATCTAGTTTCAATATTTGAGTTTTATCATTTTGGATGATTCTAAAAAAAAACAAATGTATAAAATATTCTTTAATTGGATAGGACTATGGTAGATGAGTATTCTTTATTGGAAACTATAATTATAATCTTATTCCTTTTCTTAAAGAAGAAAAATGATTTATTGTAAGTGGGTTTACTATAACAAATATGTTGTTTATGGTTCTATTTTTAGGCACAAACATTATCTTGTTGTAAATGTTTTTTCACATGTTGATGTTGTTGACTATTATGAGTCTTTTCCCTCTAGCCATGATGTACTCAAAATTTATATTGTGGCTTCACAATCAAATTAACAAAAAAGAAGTTCATGATTCATAATCTAGAAAATTCAAAGATCATTAATGAATTATTTTGGAATGAAATATCTAATAATTTAATATCACTTTTTGGTTCAAGTATGGTCTTGATATGTTCCATCTATTTAACATGCTTGATTTCAATATTGCCCCACCACATTTCTTGCTAAGCATTTTACTGTACTCTATTTTTTCCATACCTTTGACCAATGCTATACTATGCAAGCAAGCGATTGGAAAAGTTTTTTTACATGCCACATTCTCATCATTAATGTAGTACAAGGTAGGAGAATCCCCAAAGGATATGTCCTAGCCCCTAGAAAGTAACCACAATAGAACATAGATAATAACATAGAGATTTAGATGCATAACAATGCGAATTCACAGATAATATTTTCATCCAACAATGCCCACTATAATACCTTATAGATTACACCCAAATATGAAGAAATTACAATAGAAATTTTGCAAGACCTCACAAGATCCAAACCCTATCTATCCTAAATCCACAATTTGGTAGAAAACCCCAAGTAGAATCAAAACTTGTGCTCACAAGCTACCTACCAACTTTCTTGTTTCTCAAGCCCATACTTAGCTATTAGATCTTCCCAACTTCTCTCCTCTCAACTACTCCATTCTGAATGATTAATTATTCAAGAGTCTACAAGGCCCTATACTTATACACAACTAAGCCACATGTTAGCATAGCAAGTTATAAATTAAATAAACCCTTTGATTAAATTCATATTTGAGCCACAAATCGGCCTACAAAATATATTAAATACAAAATGTCTTAGTCAACTCACAACACCCATTGAATGCACCTAGGATAAATATCAAGAACCTAAATATGTCTACACACACATCTCCATATCAGTGTACATAATGATCAGACACTAATGCATTAAATGTACCAATCAATTGATCCAATCTGCAAAGACCCCATTTGGAAAACTACACTACCGAGCATTGACAAGACCTCCATCCAAGCTCTATTGAGATCATTCACATGCAAAGTACCTTCAATGATTGAGTTCCTTAAGGGGTTAAACACACTAGGAATAGCCAACCAATAGTTTACACTGAGCTCCTTCAAAGACTGATCCCCTTGACCAACACTACAATCAAGAACTTCTCAAAAGAAACTGAGTATCATCCCTCCTATAACCATGTCGTCCAACTCCAAGGTCAAAAAAAATCTAGGATACATGATTGCTAACTTTTCAATAATGCACCTACATCAAACACCATAGTTTTGAAAATATGTTCCTAGAGGCTAGAAAAACATCTTGCAGGATTCAACACAACTTCCAAATTCGTTCTTAAAATACATAGCCTCCAAGTCTTCAACTTGAAACTATTTCCTTTGTTCCACTTTTGAAAACCCTTCTTAACAACATAAACTGATTACCCTTCTTCCTCACATCCTTCCTTGGTGTATAGCATAGGTCTATTTTTCATGTTGATATCTAACCCTCTTAGAAACCTTGAGTTCAACTCATCTCCCAAAGTTGAAGTTCCTTCTACCGATTTCCTCATTCTATAAATGATTTAGTCAAAAATTCCTAGGCCACCCTTCTAAAGCTTAAATAATTTTTTTAAAAACCATTCATACCCATGCAATTATACTACCAAGGTCTACCAAGCAATATGTGATAACTACTCATGTCCAAAAAATCACACAACAATTGATCTTTATACTTACCAATTCAAAAATCAACATGACAATTCTCACTCACTTCCAAAGCATTTTCATCTTGTAACCAACCAATCATATAAGGAAAAGGAGGTCTCATTCTCTTTAAACCAAGCTTTTGAACCATCTCCTTAGCAACAAGGTTATTAGTACTACCAACATCAACAATCACATTCTGGGTTTTACCAATAGACTTAGAAATCATCTTTAAAAAATTACTCATTTAACAAGGTTCTAGTACCCTCTTACCAAACAGTACTCACTGAGCCAACAAGCTCTCCCCTTCCTACTCGAGTTCATAGATCAAGTCTTTAACCTCATTCACAACAACAACTCTTCTATCACTAGCCTTCTATGAAAATTCATAAGCTCTATGTCCTTCTTCACCATAATGAAGATAATAACCTTTAAATTTACCTCTACATGCCCTCCTCTTATGCTCAATAGGTATTGGTTCACCTTTTGCACTTGATTTGTCCTTTTCTAAGTGATCCTACTTCTCCTTCCCTTGGGAACTACCCTAATATCTCCTCTTCAAATTATTTTCTACCTTCAAAGCATACTGATAAGTATCCTCAACCAAATCAATCTTTACCATACCAATCTCATCCTAAATATTGAATCTCAAACCATTAATGTATCAAGCCACCTTCTCCTTAGAAATTTCTCTATACCATGATTGAATAGTAAACTTGTAGAACTCGTGAGAGTAATCAATTTTACAACCTTTTAAACAACTCAAGTTCATAATTAGTAGGAAAGAAATTATCCTTCAATTTAGTCACCATCAACCTTGAGTGAGTGATTTTCATTTCAAATTCTTCTTTTCTATCTATTTTCAATTCTTTCTACTAAAGTGAAGCATATCCTTCCAATTTAGTTTACAACAACCTTACTCTAAATGGATCACCAATATCCTCTAACTCAGATTAGTCTTCCATATCACCAATCCAATCGATTATTTCTTCAGGATTAAAAGTACGTAAGAAATTAGAAACATCCCTCTTATGCTTAAGCTTCAGTCAAGCATCAAATCTATCAAACTGACCATCTCTCTCTTCCATAGGTTTCTCCATGCAATCAATTATATCATCACCACTAGACTCAACAACTTCAAAGTCTTTAGAAGCTTCCTCATAACCATCTTCATTACCCACATTCTTAGGTACACTAGCAATAGCCCTCATGATCTCATTCTTCATCATCTCAATCTTAGATATAAAATCTTCTTTAACTTTCTTTGAGATCCTTACTTCCACAGTGTTACAGAGATCATCAATAGCCTATTGTCCCATCTTCTTGGATGCATCTTCCAAGATCTTCAAAATCCTTTGCAAAAAATCTCCAACTAGATCCAGCCTTTCCCTGATATCACCTTATGCAATAAAAGATAGGAGATCCCCAAAGGAGATGTCCTAGCCCCCAACAATTAAAAACACAATGAAACATAATTAATAACACAAAGATTTAGATCCACAATAATGCCAATTCTCATATAAGATTTTCATCCAACATGCCCAGCCATAAGACCTTTTGAGTTATGATCAAATATAAAGAAATAATCATAGCAATTCTATGAGACCTCACAAGATCCAAACCCTAGCTAGCCAAGATCCACAATCTAGCAAAAAACCCCAAGAAGAATCTAAACTTGTGCATGCAATCCAACAAGCAACCCTCTTCTTTCCCAAGCCCATACTTAGCTACTAGCTCTTCTTAACTTTACTCCTCTCCACTACTCCATGTGGAATGAATACTGATTCAAGACTCCACAAGACCCTCTACTTATATCCAACTAAGCCACAAGTTAGCCTAACAAGTTATAAATTAAATTAAATATTACATTAAATACATATTCAAGCCACAAGTCAGCCTATGATAGATATTAAATAAAAATCCCTTAGTTGGCTCACAATACCAATTAAATTCACCTACGATTAAAATCCAAGGTCCAAATAAGTTCAAACAAACATCTCCAGAGAAATCCACATCAAGATCACATGCTACATGCATTAATTACACCAAATAGTTGATCCAATCTATAAAAACACCATTTGGAAAACTACAGTACTAAGCATCAACAAAACCTCTAGCCAAGCACTAATGACTTCTTTTAGGTGTCGAGTACCTTCAAGTTCTAAGTACCTTCAATGAATAATTTATTTTAGGGGTTGAGCATGGGAGGCATATCCAAGAAATAGTTTACACTAAGCTCCTCCAGAGACCCAGCCCCTTGACCAAATCTACAGTAAAGAAGTTCACAATAATAATCTAGCATCAACCCTCCTACATTGAAATCCTCAAACTCCAAGGTCAAAAAAAATCTATCATGTAGGATTACCAACTTTTCCACAATGCTCCTACATTAGTCATAATATATCTTTTATGTTTGGTCTTGTCTATATTTTCTCTCTCACAATACACATAACATCTAACATTTTGAAATGCTTTTAGTGAACTTTACTTTATGGGTTACATTATATGTCATGAGACTAGCTAATTTTTAGTCTTTCTAACTCAAATTGGGATTATGTTAATGACTAGAAATCAATTTCTATTCTTTTCTGCTTTGTTCAAGTCCCATAGCATGATCTAAAAAGAAGAAAACTCTTATTTATTTATCATATACAAAGGATAAGTATTGAGAAGTAGTAAAAACTAGCTATATATATAATACACACACATATACATATATACTCATATGTATGTAAATATATATATGTGTGTGTGTGTGTGTATATATACATACATATATAAATACATATATACATACATATACAAATATATATATGTATGTATGTATGTATGTATATATATGTATATGTATATATGTATGTATATATATATGTATGTATGTATATATATATGTATGTATATATATATATATGTATATGTATATATGTATGTATATATATATATGTATGTATATATATATATATACATACATATATATATACATACATATATATATACATACATATATACATATACATATATATACATACATACATATACATACATATATCTATACATACATACACACACACACACACACACACACACACACACACAGATAAACATGTACATGTACACCTTACTATAATTGATCCATGATGGTTGTCTCATCTTGTAGTGCATTCCTTAGTAGGAGTATATTGTATACATATCCTTAAAAAAATTATTTTTGTCTTATTGCTTAGTAAAAAATTAGTATCAACTGATTAACAAACCACAGACTACAACCACAATCAGTACACTAGCTACCCATATTCAATATAAAAAATGATACTATGAGAGTTTAATATCCTACTATCAAACCACCTTAAACTGATAGTAATATAAAAATAATAATATAAACTATCAACATAACTCTTCATAACTAAACTAATAGAAGCCTTGTCCATAGTTTGGAAAGTTCTCAAAATAATAGCCACATAGGGCCTGAACTTAACCATCATAAAAAAAAAAAAAAATCACAGCATAAAATAAGGTCAAGTACTTGTTCTTTCTTTTCCTCTAGGGAGGTATTTTTTCCATTAGCACATCCATCCAATCATCTACAAGGAACTTGTAAAGACTCTGGAACTCTAAGCCTCCTTGTCCACTTTACCCTCCACCTTGCCTTACTATAAGAGCTGGAGGGTGGTAGCCACCACATGCATAAATTTAATAGATAACTCCTCTAGGGTGTTAAACCTAGGGTCCAACTCTATCATTCATTTCTTTAGGTTCTCCAACTGAACACAGAGATTCTATAATCTAGTATCAACTTACACAAAAGTGATTTTTATCTAAATTGCGGGTGGGGAAGGGGATCTGGACTGGGGAATGAACAAGGAATAGGGGGATAATGGGTGGTGAATAGTTTGGTCCTCCTTCAACTTATTGATAGGGGAGTAAAAATCAAGAGATAATTTTTATTATTTCATAGGGTAACCTTGTTAGCAGTAAGATCCATTGTGCCCAAACTAAAAATAGGTGACACATGAAACATATCTTTCTCTTGGGAGGCTCTATTCATTTCTAGGGGGTCTAAAAATGTTCCTTCTCCTCATCCTAAATGTAAAGGTACCTCTTGGATTTCTATTTTTATCTTTCAATTTTCCCTTTTTATCTACTTCCCTTAGACTTAGATTCTAAATCAACCTCTTGCTAGCTCTCATATTTATCCACTCTCTTTTTCTTATTCATATTTTCCACAATTTTTTGAGAGCATCTCCTCCCCCTTGAAGTAGAATCTAAAGCCACCTCACCTGACTCTATAGAAAGATCTAGCTAAGGATTTATTTGATGAAATCATAATATGAGGTAAGGGGGAGTCTTTAATTTTCAGCTCACTTGAGGAAGGGGAATCCTAAAAAGCAATAAGGGAATTTAGAATGTTGGTTGACATAGCCACATGGGAGCTATCAATCATTAGGGGTTGTAATAGCATGTAATGTTGCAGGGGGGGCACATGGCATGGTGACAATTTTAGAGATGAAAGATAAGGCTATGGTGAAGGATGGAATAATTTTTACCTTCCTCTTTACATTCTCTAACATCTATAACATACATTTCAAGATCATATAGTAAAATGAAAGGAAAGTAAATTTTATTATAATATCAAAAATGGTTTAACAAAGGGAAGCAGTAATAATGACTTACTTTACAACAACCCTCTAGGGTGAGTTACTTCATGACCATGTCATAGACATTATTCCATGGTTTCAAAAACTTTTCTCTATTAAGTGCACCTCTCAAGTGAATTTTCTTTTCATCTACCTTGAAGAAATGGTTGATGCATGTTTCATTAGCCACTTTGGTCAACCTCTTATATTTTATACCTTCTAGGGATAGACCAGTCACCTATGCAAGAATATCTTGATTGATTTGAAATGTGGTTCCATTGATGGTGACCTTAAGGTCCTTCTATGAATTAACCACCTGCATCAAAATCAACTCATCATACCCTTCCATGGATTTATTGAAAGGAAGAATCCATCCCTTAGAAATGTACATCCATGTGAACTCATTCTTATGTCATTCATCTTCAATCTGATCCTATCCCTCTCACCACCCATGTCAACCAATAAGATAGGCTCCTCAATTTTTTACAGAATTAAAGCCTTACTAAAATTATAGAGAGAGGTGATTTTGTCTTTGCAAAGATGATATTTGTTAAAATAAATAAATCTCATAGGAGGAATAAAAAGGTAGCCCTTCCCAAAAGTTCTTTCACAAGAATTATTATTTTGACATCCTTGATTGGATATAGATGGGGCCAGTAGTCCAACATGTGAGTAGAGTTAATCAAAAAGACCCCTTCATTAATGAAGTGATATTTAGAACCACCTAAATAATGACAAATAAGGATTTTTTATGTTTTCATTAATGTTCCATCTCCAATAATTATCTTGATGGCATGACCCCAAATCTTGCCAATATTTATTTAAGAGAAATTCCATAATAAGCTATAGTCAATATCATAATTTTTAAGCATGATATCACTCCAATCAATGTCATCATACGTTATTTGGACATAAAAGGCACCACTAGATCAGATAGGAAACATTTTTTACTTCATCAACATGCACGTGGTTGTGTCTAACTTCAGTCACAAAGAGAGTTTAAATTTCCTTCGAAAGGGTTGTCACCTATCTCCAATATTGTAGTCTAGTTAGCTCCAAACCCAAGCCAACCAATTTATCAGCCACCTTATTTCCTTCACAACATGTGTGTTGGGATCTATTTTCTTCCATTTTTTCAAGGAGAGGCCAAATTTTAGACATCACATTTTCCAAGTCCCACCACACCTTCGACCACTAGTTAATAGTTTCATGACCAGTTCAGAGACTCCTTCCACCAAGATTCTAAAAAAATTTGTTCAGGCCATAAATTTAATGTCCCAAAAGAGGGCCAATCTTCCTCCATATTATAATATTTGGTACAAATTTTTCATTATAGGTCATGATAAACTTCCCTTCCTCATCTCTAACAATCCTACCTACTATAGAAACTCCATCCTTTTCTACCCTATCAATGTCGATCTTGATCACACTACCTTGATGAGGGAGGGGGACACCAAAAAGTGTTTTCATGGGCAAGATGTTTTGAATTATCAAATTTATTAGCAACCAAAGGGAGCTTCCATTCAATTTCCACCTAACAATCCCAAGGGGATGGAGGTCTCTATGGAATCTTATATTTAACAATCATAAAATTTTCATGCGTCCACTTAATGGTCATGATAAAAACACCATCCATGACCATATCCACCTCCCTAAATATCCTATTATTTCTTTCCTTCCAAATGTTCCAGTAGAGATGTGGTGGTGAAAAACTCTAGAGAAGTTGGGTGAGAGGGTGAGTAGAAGGGATCACCCAATCAACCACAAACTGGTGAATATTGTTCCTAGAAACCCAAGAGAGATGGAACATGTTCAATAAGGATACTTAAATTTGTGATACAAATTGGAAAGAGATGAAAAGATGATATATGTCATTGTTTACTGGTTTGTAGATAATGCAACTATTAGGAAACTAAAAATCACTCTTTCTAAGATCATCCAAAGTTAGGATTCTCTCATGAATAGTAGCCTAGTAGAAGAAGTTTATTTTTGGAGTGATTTTCTTCGTACACATTGTTACATGCTTTCATTTACATTTTTCCTTTGTAAGGGAGAAGTTTTTCCATGGGATTTTATCCCTTTCTCCACTTATGAGTTGTATTCTATAATATAGATACATCATCGAGGACTTGTTGTGAAGACCTATATTTTTATTTACATGTGTCATTTCATTCTATCCTAAATTTTACATAAGAATTTTGAGTAATTCTTAACTCAATATACACTTAACAACTTTTATAGTGATAATTTAGGGATTTTTTAAATTCCTACATAAAGAAAAACCCTTTTCAATCTTTTATTCATCTTTAAAATTTCTTTCTTGAATTAATAACATTATTTCTTTGTAACTCTCATTTTTAGAAGAATTTACCATTCTTGATTATTGATCTTTTCTCCTATAGATTCTTCATTTTCCCCTATGAATCAAATAATATGAGTTTATGAAGTATAGTTCAATTGGAATCCTCTAGATTTTGACAAGTTCTAGAAATACACTTTCACATTGTAACAAGGTTTTTTAGATATTTTTTATTTGTTGCATATATCTATTGGATGGATTAGAAGAAATATTTGTGAGATATAATACATTCATTAACCTAATAAATAATTGCCCGAGGAAATATTCAATATATAATCAAGATTTAATATCATTGTTTAGGTTTAAAATAAATGGAAGCACTACTTTTCGCCAAAGATATTAGTTTTGCACACTTTCCATAAAAAATAATGTTCCACATCAATAGTTAGAGGAAATTTAATGGAAGAAATATGAAGGAATTATTGTAGTGATTTTCTTTTTCTTTAAATAAAAATAAAAATAATAACAATATAGTTCATGAAATAAGCAAGATCAATTACTTGTTATTAGTTTGATAATACATTTAATAGGATTCAATTTGACATAAGATATTATCTATAGAATATAGAAACTTTAATAAAAAAGTATCAATAGACAAACTTAGAATATTTATATCAAAATGAACTCTTTTTCTATAATATTCATGTATTTTTCTTATAGATTGCCTTATTTACATAGTAGTGAACAAGGCTTGGACTATCCTTATGCTTAGATATATTCTAAGAGCTATAATTTTATTAGGATGCGAAAATAGAAAGTTAGAAAAATGATTTCTAACAATCCTTTCATATTCTAAATAATTATTGGTAGGATACATTCAAGTTTGTCTATCATAGGATATCATTTAGCTATACACCACAGCCAAACGAATGTTTTTCTTTTTGTATTTGTCTTAACATTTTTTCAAATTAAGAATAAATTGTAACTCCATATGCAAAACAACCTTAAGTGTTTGTATACACTTATTATATTCTATTCCATGCTTAAAATGGAGACATTTGTAAGTCAAAATATGAAATGTATAGGGGAAAGAGGAGTGATGCAATGGATTTTATATAGACAAGGGATGAAGATGAAAGGGGATACAATGCAAGAAATGGTTAGATGAATAGGTCACATGTACTATATATTTGGAAAAAAATTGTTCATGAATCTCTATGGTCTTCTCTTTATGGTGGATTCTTAAAACTGGGGATGAGTTGGGCTTAATTTTCTTTCTAGGTCTTCTTCTATGCTACTCCTATTAAAGTGGGCTCTTCTCTTATTGAGGTAAACTAGAATTTTGGAGGATAGTGACAGACTAGCTAGTGGAATTACTTGTTGTGTCTTAAAACTGGGGATGAGTTGGGCTTAATTTTCTTTCTAGGTGTTCTTCTATGCTACTCATATTAAAGCAGGATCTCCTCTTATTGAGGTAAACTATAACTTTGGAGGAGAATTACAAACTACTAGTGGAATTCCTTAGCACGTGGATATAGATTCTTTTGGGGGCCATTTTGAAATCCATCTTTAAGGCTTTGGTGGCCTTTAAAACACTCTATAATCCTTTCCAAAGATTTTAATTCTAGTGAGCGAGATTTGTTTAATTTTTCTATGGAACCCTTTTAATGTTATATGAGTCATGATAAATCTCATTTCTCTAGTTAAGATCACCTTGAAAAACCTTGGTTGATGGTTGAGGTTAAGGGGGCCTTTGAAAGCCCCTTGAGTTGAGTTATGAGATTTTAACGTATTGATTTTATAGCTTGTGGTATAGGAGATTTTTATATTTTGTAGGTTTCTATCTTTATTATATTTTTTTTGTTATTTTGTGATGTATTTTTTCCTATAATTGTTAAATTAGGTTTGATATTGTTAACCTAAAACTCTTTAATGTTATAATTTTTGTAGTTATTTGTTTACATGTGCATTTGAGATGCCTCTCAAAATCTATTTGTAAGAAGGGATTCAGGGCCCTTCAAAACATGTTTACCCCTAATCAAAACCATTTTTTCCTTCTTCTTTCTATCTTATCTCCAAAATTTTCCCCTTTTCATTTGTGTTCTATTGTTTCTCAAACTTATTAATATATTTTTCTAGCATTAAATTTTACCTAATTTTTCCCCTACCATATAAAAATTACCAATATTATAATTTCATTCTATGAAAGGGTCATCTTTATTTTCACTTTCACTAGTTTAACAAATGTGTTCTTAGAAACTCACTCAATTTAAGAAATTTCTTATAAAAATATCACTAATACACTACTTTTTGTTTGGATTTATTTCTTAAAATTATATAATTTATATATAATTAATTTTTATATAAATTTAACTTATATGAATCACGTTAAAATTATATATAAATTTTTTTTTAAAATTTGACAAAATTTCAACAAAAACATTATGATTAAGATATATTTAACTTCAAAACAAAAATTAAATTAAAGTTCTATAAAATGTACATTGAATTTAAAAAATGAAAAATCAAACTACAATTAAATAAATTTATATATAATTAATTTTTATTTACAAGTTAAATGCATTTTAATCATAAAATTTTTCATAGTAGATGAAAACTCAATGAACATGTAGTAATTGCATGCAAAATAGCAAGGGGTCAACAATTTGATAATTCTTTTTTGAAGTTAAATAAATGTTAAATATCATTTGAGATTTTTTTATTAAAGGTATGTTAAATGCATGCTATGTTTAAGTTTAGATTTATTTTTTTTCAGAAGTTAAATGTATCTCTATATAATTTTACCATATATTTATTTAATTTTGGTTTGATTTTTTTAAAATTAATTCAGATTTTGAATTATTGTGGTTTTATTGTGCATTTCCAAAAGTCAATGTATGTTTTATATAATTTTTTATTTGATTTTTATTTGGTCATGGGAGGACATGAAAGTACAGTTTTGGCTCTCTCGTCCAGATCGCCAGATTTTTTATCTTCTTGGTTTGCCATTACTAAGCCCAGAATTGCTCATTTCACCTGGTGTATTCTTTTCTAGGGCTTGCCTTTGGGCCCTCGTTTGTGTCATTTGGGAGTTTATGACCCCTGATGACCCTTCTGTGGCCAACCAAAGACTTTTTTGCATAGTTTTTGGTTCTATACATGGGCTCAGTGTTACTGGCAATGGATCCATGATCTTTTTTGCCCCTTCCACCTAGAACCCTTTTCTTGGCATATGGTTATTTTGGGTGATAATACTTTGATACCTTTCAAGTATGCCCAAATTTGCCATGCTTTAAGATTAGAGATCTTATTTACTATTTGGAAAGATTGCAATTTAGTTATTTATTCTCACAATATGCTTGACATTAACATAACCGTGTACATTAAAGCATGCATTTATAATAATGTCATGTTGCAGATTCAAGTACAAACTGATAAAGTTTCTTTGGAAGTTTCTCACCTTTAGGAGCTTTTGGCTCATTGGGGAAATGCCCCCTGTACGGTTGCTTGAGTTCTGCCAGAGTTGGCCTCCGACAATCGTAATCCTCCTCATGGTCATCCTCGAGGATGTAGCAGTTTTTCCCACCACTCGCACACACCTTGCTCTCAGCCTCACTACTCTCCTAGCGGTGGTGCTTTCGGTCGATGCTGCTCTTCTAGAGGTTCTAGTGGATGGCACCACTCTGCCTTGCCTCCCCGATAGGCTGGTTCAGGGTTGTCCCCAATGGCTCCTCCTACCCTCAGTGCATTCAGACCCCAAGTGGGTGTTTCCTTGGTTGGACTTATCCATTTCCCCTCCCAGGCCTGAGGGTGAGCAAGGTGAAGATAATGTTGATGATGATGGTTGGGCTCCTCCTCAGCCATCTACTCACCCATCCCTTGGTTGGGGTTCTAATGATAAAGATCCTTCTCCCTCCGCTGACACTGCACTGGCTGCTTGAGGATTTTTTGTATTTTCTATACATGTTTTTTATGCTTAGTTGATTTCCAACCTATGGCCATCTGAACTTGCAATGTGATCCTGTTTCCCCTGGCTTTTTTTTTGTGAATATGTAACATTTTTGTATTTAATATAAGGAAGGGACTATTCATAAAAAAAAAAAATCGATGTTAATCATAATTTTTTATATAAATTTAATATGATTTATCTTTTCTAAAATTAAATTTATGTAATAAATAATTTTTATTTAATTTTTTATTTATAAGTTAAATGCATTAATGATAATTTGTTGCTTAGTAGATTACCCCTAGAATGAACATGTATTAATTCCATGCAATATAATGCAAGCTAAAAGATTGATAATTCAGTTTGAAGTTAAATACATGTTACATATGATTTTAGTTTTTTTTTATATTAAATGCATATTATATTTAAGTTTATTTTGGCTTTTCCTTTGTAAAGTTAAAATGCATATAATTGTAGAGTGTTTAAATGTATGTTTATTTAATTTTCGTTTGATTTTTCTTTGTGAAGTTATTGTAAGTTCATAGATTTGAGTTATATTTTCTATTTTATCAAATTTAAAGAAAATATGTTTATATAATTTCAATACGATTTATATTTTGTGAATTCAATTTATGTTATATTATAATTTTGATTAGCTTTTTTATTAGAAGGTAAATATTTTTTAATATTTTTTGTGTACATGTTGATTTGCATTGAGTTTAAAGAAAATGTTTCTATATAATTTAGTATGATTTATCATTTATAAAATTTAATGTATGGTTTATATAATTTTTATTAAATTTTTAAAGTTAAAAGCATGTGAATAATAACTTTTTTCTTCATTTGTATATGTTAATTTTATTGAATTAAAAAAAAATCTATATTTAATATACTAAAGAAATATCTATTTGTACATAAATAAAAAATCAAAGAAAAATAGATTTAAAAGAGTATTATACAGTATTGTATGTTTTAGATATTTACAAATTCTACATAAATTAAGATAAACTATGAATTATTTACATGAGAATTATCAAATTTCATTGAGTTAACTTAAAATGATTCTAATGTTCTTTTTATAGATTACAGTATATCACTTTCAACACTACTAACTACAACACTTAACCAAATTTTAGGCCATCTGTTAACAATATGATTTCTAATTATACTTCTCAAATAATGTATTTGCAATTTGAAGAATAGTTTTTTTTTCAAATATATGTCTAATACAAGCTCAAACACCATATATTTTAAGTACAACAAATGATATTTATTGAAACAAATACTGATTAAAAAAATTATATTTCTTTACTATTCTTTTTTAACTTATTTAGTTGGCAAGTTATGTATGTTCTCTCTTAAACATTGTACTAAATATTCTCATTAAAAATAATGGTTTATGTTTCACACTTAATCAACAAATATATTTGATTACTTGTAATATTTATTATGTTTTTTTACTTTAAATCATTCTAAATATGTCAACTCAACACAATATATCAGATTTACATTACTATAGTTATCATTTAAGATTAAATTGCTACCTCTTCTCCATAGCAACATAAAACCTCTTCTTTTCCTTGCATTCAATTAGACAAATCTCTCTTATCAGCTGATCATTGTGTGCACATAAATGTGCAACTATTAATTTATATAACAGTGACATACTCATAGTCAATTATGAAGAATACCATATTATAAATAACTCGAAAATGACACTTATATTTCACTAATTCAGTAAAACCAGAGCTAATTGCGTATTCACTTATAATCCCTTTCTATTAAAATAATAATAAAATTACGTATTCAGAGAAGAAAAACTCAAAGTGAAATTTGGTGCCTGTAGTTGCTTCGATCCTAGTTCAGAATTTGTTTGCTAGGCTCTTATGGCCGCGAGCAGGGTCTCCAGGAGTCTCATTCTTGTTGGAACCTCTAGTTGTGATGGATCTTCTCCGAGGGTGAGTTCACAAGAGAAGGATCCATTTTATGTTAGCAAGTGCTCGAAGTTAAATAAAGTTAATGGCTACCTTCCACATAGTCAGGATCGGCCTGTGCTAGTTATCCCTCCAGAAGTAGTAATGGAATATGTGGACTATTTGGCCACACATGCATTAATATGAAAGTTTCTTGGTATATGGATTTCTTTGTCAGCTCTGGAAGCCTAGATTCATCGTTCATGGTAGGTGGAAGGTGATATGGATATTATGTTGGCTTGTAATAGCTACTTTTTGGTGGCTTTCTCTTGCATGTCAGATCAGAACTAGGTCTTTGAGGGAGGCCCATATTTTTATGACCATGTAGGTCTTTTTGTTAAACCCTGGCATACAGGGTTCAATTCTACTGAGGATCTTCCTTTGAGGGTTCTTGCTTGGGTCTACCTACCATGGCTTCCTTTGGAGTTCTAGCTCAATGATATCTTGTGATAGATTGGCATTATGCTTGGGAAGCTAACTTCTATAACACATCAATCACTAGATAAAGAGGTTATTTCTCATGCTCGTATTTGTGTTGAAATTGATTTAAATAGTCCTTTTCCAGATTCTTTGGAAATTTTCCTTGGATTTTCTTCTTGGATCCAATAGCTAGACTATGAATCTATTCCCTTCCATTATTGCATTTGTCATGTGTATGGTCATTTACAGTGCAAATGCTCTCAAGACTCCAAAGGAAATGGTACCCATAGTGGGTTCTCTAGCCCAAGGATGGCCAATGATGGTAAGGGGAATGGTCAAACTATTAGTACTTGAAAAGGGAATGTTCAGAGTAATAGTATTGATCAAGGGAAAGCTCAAATGAACACTTCAAGTCAGGAGTAAGGGCCATCTAATACTACTGGTCCTAATAAGGATGGTTTTATCCCAGCTAGAAACTGTGCTGAGGGGCAAGGTCAGAAGTAATCTCATCTAGATTGGCAAGTGAACTCAAGGTTCAATCATTTTGAGGTGCTTAACAACATGATCATAGAAAAACGCATTCTTGCAGAGGCTCAGTGTGGGGCTTTTGGCTCAGAGGGGAGGAGTTCTATTCTTAGTGGCAACTAGGATGTTGTAGTTCAACAAAAACCAAAGACCTCTATTGGCCCTGAGTCTAGTCCATTGTGCTTTCTCCTCCTCCAGAAGAAAAGGATATTCTTTTGGAAGATTTGGTTAAAGATGTGTTTGCCTCTAGTAAAGGAAATGGATCTTCTCTTGCTTTGGGCTTGATGCAAAGACCATTTAAGAAAGTCTCTTTTTCTGCTCCCTCAAAAGTTGGGTAAAAAAAGGATTAGGAAAAAATTAAACTTATAGGAGGTTTACTAGTATACTTTGGGGTTGTAAGGACCATGGATGAACATTTTCCCCCCTCTACTCAATGATTATTCTATCATGGAATGTGAGGGGGTTAAATAGCATCCATAGATAAAAATCTATTAATGAGCTAGTGGCTAATCATTCTCTAGATATCCTTTGTATTCGAGAGACCAAGCTTTCAGTGGACTCCATGTTTAGATGTGCTCCTAAAATCTGCTTTCTGGGGAAATTTCAATGTGTTGGTGCTTTAGGGAGCTCTAGTGGTCTTGCCATTTGTTGGGATCCTAGGAAAGTTATGTCACTTTACTGGGTCTCTTGCCTCTCAGCTCTCTCAATGGTGGCATCCTCTCTGGAAACTGGAGAGATGATTCTTGTTACTAATGTGTATGCTCCTATTGATCTCCCTAGCAAGCTCAAGCTCTGGGCACATATTAGGCATGTCAAAAGCTATCACCCTTTCTTGCCTTCGATTGTGGCTGGAGATTTCAACTCTATTCTTAGTCTAGAGGAGAAGAGGGGTGGGCTAGCTTGCTTGGGTCCTTCTTCTAAGCTTCTTCAATAAAATATAGATCTTTTAGATATCTCTAATGTCAAACCTCTTAATGGGCTCTTTACTTGGAACAATCGAAGGGTTGGAAATGATGCCATCTTTGAATGCTTGGATAGGTTCTTGGTTTCTTACTTTTGGAATTGTGGCTCTCTTTCTCTCTCTTCTAGAATTCTTTATTGGAGAGGTTTTTACCACTGGCCTATCAAGCTCATGGCTAGTTATATTTTTTTCCCCAAGAAGCCTCCCTTTAAGTTCCAGTTGATGTGGCTTCAAGACTCTTCTTTCCATGATTTAATGGCTCACTAGTGGAGATAGGGGTGCCCTGCCTATGGCACTGCTATGTTCTCCTTCTCTCTAAAACTATAATATGTTAAAAGGAAATTGAAGCATTAGAACATAAATTATTTTGGTAATCTCCACATTATGAAGAAGAGGGCTTAGGATTGTCTTGATGTTATTACCAAGCAGATTCAAGATATGGATTTTTTGAAGCTCTTAGCATAGAAGAATCCCAAGCTTCTAGTGATTTAGCTGAGTGGGATCTTAAAAAACAAATTAATTAGAAATAGAAGGCTTGAGTTGAATGGCTTCGGGAAGGGGACAAGAACACCGCATTTTTTCATAAATCTATGTAGGCTTGACATAACAGGAGTTACATTTCTTCTCTTGTTACTTCTGATGGGATGCGTGTGACCTCCTCTCAAGATATATCCACGAAAGCTATTCAGTTTTACTCTGATCTCTTTTTAGATGACTTACCTGTAGCAAAGATTGAGGAGAATACAATCTTTCCCTCTATTCCCTCTTTTGTGACTAGGGAGATGAATGACTCTCTTATGAGGCCAATTTGTATGTCTGACTTGGAAGGTGTGGTCTTCAGCTTGCATAAAGGAAAAGCTCTAGGGTCTAATGGCTTCCCTATTTAATTCTTTTAGGAATGTTGGGATATTGTCAATTATGACCTTTTGGATGTGGTTCAGGAGACCTATTCCAACAAAGAAATGCTCTGAGCCTTGAATGCTACTTTCTTAATCATTATTTTGAAGAAGGAAGAAACTAATCAACTAGATTTCTTTAGGCTCATTGCTCTTTGTAATGCGGTCTATAAAATCATTACTAAGCTCCTAGCAGAGAGGCTTAAAGTTTGGCTTCCCATGGAACTTATCTCTAAGGAACAAGGGGGTTTTGTAGCAGGAAAACAAATTTTGGATGGGGTGGTTATTGCTTCTGAACCCATTCACTATATGTGTACTTCAAAGGAGTGTGCTATGTTCATCAAGATAGATATGGCTAAAGCTTATGACAAAGTCAATTGGAGTTTCTAGGACTATGTGGTTTCTACAGAAGGTTTGTGGATGAATATTCCAGGCATGCGGCACCCTTGACAGATTTGATGAGAAAGGGAGCTTTCTTGTGGACTCTTGAAGCACAGGAGTGTTTTGAGAAATTTAAGGGGTTGATGACTTCTTGTCCAGTATTAGCATTACCAGATTTCAGCAAACCTTTTGAGCTACATTGTGATGCTTCTGGAGAGGGCATTGGAGCGGTGCTTATGCAGGAGAAGCACCCTATTGCTTATGAAAGCAAGAAATTGAGAGGGCCAGAGTGGAGCTTCAGCATATATGATAAGGAGATGTTAGCTATTATGCATGCTTTGGCCAAATTCAGGCAATATTTGGTAGGTAGAAAATTTTGTATCAAAACCGACCATAATAGCCTAAGACACTTTTTGGGGTAGCGAGATCTCAATGATAGGCAGCAAAAGTGGGTGAGCAAGTTACAGTCCTATGACTTTGACATTACATATTTTAAGGGGACACAGAATGTAGTTGCTGATGCCTTATCACGTAGGCCCCATTTGAGCTTACTGACAGACATATCGGAGGATTGGAGACACTTGATCCTTGCAGAGTATGCAAAGGACACTTGGGCAGCTGGATTCATAGATGGGACTATTCAGGACAGCAGATACACCCTTGTGAATGAGCTCATCATTTACAAAGGATGAATATTTTTGGTCCCAAGATCAGTAGTGAGGAGGGTGCTTTTGAAATCTTTTCATGATTCACCTATGGCAGGACATCCTGGTTTCTACAAGACATACCGACAAATTAGAGAGCGATTCACATGGAAAGGGCTCAAAGAAGAGGTACTTCAATATGTTAGGGAGTGTCCCACTTGCCAGCAGAATAAGCAAGAACACTCCTATCCAGCCGGTTTACTTCAGCCACTTCCGATTCCTAATAGGAAGTGGGAGTGTTTGTCTATGGACTTCATCACAGGACTGCCTAGAGCCCAAGGCAGAGACTGCATATATGTGGTTGTGGATCGCCTTACGAAGTTTGCACACTTCTTTCCGATCACTGCTACATACACTACTACACAGGTGGCAGAGTTGTTCTTCAAAGAGATATTCAGATTACATGGCTTACCTCAGAGCATTGTAAGTGACAGAGACAGTAGGTTTATGAGTCACTTTTGGCAGGAGCTATTCAAGTTGTGTGCGACAGAGCTCACTCCGAGTACTAGCTACCACCCTCAGACAGATGGTCAAATAGAGATAGTAAACAAATGGGTGGAGGGATATCTCAAAAATTATATAGCAGGGCAACAGAGGGCATGGGTAAAGTTGATTTATCTTTGTGAGTACTGCTACAATACCACTTATCACATGTCTATTCAGATGTTACCCTTTATGGCCCTGTATGGGTATGAGGCACCCAATTTTATGGATCTGCTTTTGAGTGACAGTAGAGTGCCCAGTGCAGGTGATTTGTTACAGGAGAGTCAAGACCTTGTTAAGACTCTCAAGGATAATCTAACTAAGGCACAAAATCAACAAAAGCAGTATGCAGATCAGAAGAGGACTGAGCGGACTTTTGAGGTTGGAGACATGGTGTATCTTATGTTGCAGCCTTATCGTCAATCCACTCTCAAGAAGAGTGGTGCCGAAAAACTCAAGCCACGATACTATGGTCCATTTAGGATTATCAGGAAAGTGGGAGAGGTGGCTTATGAGTTAGACTTGCCGGCGGAGAGCAAGGTGCACAATGTTTTTCATGTGTCATGCCTCAAAAAGGCGCTAGGGCATCATATTGTGCCTTCTACAGTACTACCACCCCTGGATGATGAGGGAAAACTTGTTTTGATACCGGAGGCTATCATTGATTTTAGAGAGAGGAACTTGAGGAAATGTACCATCCGAGAATATTTGGTGAAGTGGAAGAATTTTCCGGTAGAGGATGCTACTTGGGAGAGCGAGGAGATTTTACAGCATCCAGAGTTGAGATTGCTTGAGGACAAGCAATTTCAAGGAGGGCGGACTGTGATGTCCCCTTCTAGCTAGAGACATCACTTTAGCTGGTGATTAGCCTATCAAAGACCCTCGTAGGCTAATAAGATTGGATAGAGGGTCACCTTGGTGTGGAGATCTTCCAAGGACCAGAGCAGAGTACTCTTCTGGGTTGCCAGAGTTTGTTTATGATGAGTTTTCCTTTGAGTTTCGCTTGGTCAGGCTATTTTTAGCAGTTTTGGAGTTATAAAGATAGACCCCTGCTATTTTTAGAAAAGGGGTATGGTCATATGCAGTTCTATCATGTTAGCTCCCAGTCCAAACGACATTCAAAAATGTTGAGTAATAATGGAGATATTAATGTTTATTTTTGTTAAAATAAACATTATTGGTTTTGAGCCTATATTGTTAAGTTATAATATATAACTTAAGTGAGGGTCATGATATCATAAAAGGGGCCATCGTTTCAATTAATTGTGGGTCCAAGCTTATGGAAAAATTAAAAGGGGTTTTCTAAGTTTTAATGTAATAACATTTTTTATGTTATTATTATATCTTTTATCCCACATTGAGCGTGGAGACTCATTCTAGAGTTGAGGAGTCCTTATAAACAAACCTTGTCTTCCTTCAAGAGCAGGTTATGAGAATTGCTTAAAAACTTTGCCTTGTGAAATTTTTTGAAGTTGTGGCAACAAGGGTTTCTACAAGTTTAAGAAGAATTCAGACTGTGGAGAACGTAGTATCTTCAAAGTTGATGCAATTTGAGGGTGTGAAATATCACTTGAATTTTGCCTGTGAGCTGACTTCATTCTGGAGTCAATATTGTGTTTAGTAGGAAAGAATTTGGATGAATCTGTTACAGGTTGGAAGGGGTTATAACAGCAGCTACAGTGATGTGAACAGTACAGCGCTACAGTGAATCAGAGATTTAATATTGCGGTTTTTGATAGGCGCTGCCCAAGGAGGAAGCAACCAGCAGCGTGGTTGCGTATCGGAGACAAAAATCAGGTTTTTTTCAACTATTAATGATGATGTTTTTAATGTATGCCTCCAGCAATAAGTATTGTACAAACATTAGGAGCCATCTGAATAAATGAATTTGATCATATTTGAGTTATTATTTGAGGTAGATTAGTTTTCAATATTTGTATTTTCTTTTCATCAACTCAAAAACCCAAAAACAGCTTAAAACATTCAAAAACAAACCAAAAACAATTATTACACCCAGGGAAACAAACAGTGATCAGCGTAGAGCCTATTTAGGGTTCTTACAATGGGCATCCTCCTCTCTTGTCCTCTTATCTGCACTTGCATTCTCTTTGTGATTTTTTCCTTTCTGCTGGATGGAATAAGGAGGCTTATAATATGGGCCTTGTTGTTGGTTACAAATGGAAGAATTCTTCTAATTGGCTATCGAGTGGCTCTCTAGGGGATTGGTTGGAACTATCTCAAATATTGGCTTCTAGGGAATACAACTCTTTGCAAGATCCTGATGTTTTGGCTTGGGGAGGTGCTTCTTCTAACAAGTATTCTATTTCTTTAGGGTACCTTGCAGTGACTAAGCAACTTTTTGGTGAGGTGGAGGTCTCTTGGTGGAAGAAAGTTTGGAATAGCTTTTCTTGACCTAAGTGTAACTTTTTCCTCTCAATTTTGGTTTATAGTTATTGTCTTACTTGGGAGAATCTCTACAAGAGAGGCTTCCAGGGGCCTTCCATCTGTGTCTTATTCCACAAAAGTGAAGAGACTATTTTTCACCTTTTTTTTCCAGTGCCCCTTTGTCAAACAGATTTGGCACTTCTGGTGGAGTGTGTGGGGATGCACGTGCTGGCATGTTTCCTCTTTATCTGAATTCTAGGGCTGTCTGGGCCATCCTCCTTCCAAGACTTATTTTCTTCAAGTTTCTTGGACTATTGGCCCTTCCCTTATTTTATGGCATGTTTGGCTTTCGAGGAATATGAGGCTCTTTCATGATCTGTAGTTTGAGATCAAGCATTGTGGAAGAAAATTGCTACTTCTCTTCATAAAACACTCCTAGCTAAATGTGACATTGGTGGAAGTTTGGATCCTAGAAATGCTAGTATTTACTCACGCCTTTCCTTTCCTCTTCAGGCTGACACTCCCTCGTTCCCCCATAGCCACTCTGGGAATAGAGCTAGGCAGCACTCTCAACATCTTAATCATGAGGGGCATTGGACTCCTCTAGAGGCTGGAGTTCTTAAAATCAACACTAATGGTTCTTGCTGAGGAAATCCTGGTTCAAATGGTATTGGGGGAGTTGGGTGTGACAATTCTGATGATATTCAATTTATGTATTCTCTATACAAGGGTTACCATACAATAACCTCATGGAAGCTCTAGCTATCCTGATTGTAGTAGAATAGTGTTGTCAATGTGACTAGAGAAGAATTATCTATGAGACTGACTCGCAGGTGGTTGTAAAATTATTGAATAGAAGGAACCATGTGGATGTGGATTGGCATTTGGCTCTAGTTATTCAATAGATCACTCAGTTATGCAATTCTTTGGATTCTATGTCTTTTATGCATTTCCCTTATGAGTGGAACAGTGTGGCTGATTGTTTGGCTAAATGGGCCTCTAAGCATGTGCAGGATTGGAATATTATTGATCATAGGATGCTTCCCCTTGATTTATCTTAGATACTGAATCAACTTGTGAACCAGGATAAAACTCATTCTCTGTGTTTTTTGTGTTGTTCTATTCTCTTTGATATTCAATAAAAAAATTATTCCTCTTTTAGTTTTTTTTTTTAAAGAAAAAAAACGCAAACCTCATTGATGAATACCCTTCTTTTTATATTAGGCTTGCTCCTCCCATGTTCTCATTGCCACGGTCATTCTCTGGATCTTTCAATTCTCCGGATTCTATCCCGAGTTCTTTTACCGAAAAGCGTGCTGTTTGCCTTAAGAATTGCTCTGACAAACCAAGAGCTGCTAATTGTCATTTTGCAGGCGCTTCGTAATCGTGACTATATGGTGAAGGAAACAAAACATTTTCCATCAGGGAGACCAACTCAAAGCTGCTCGGTAAAGTTCGGTGAGTTGTTTTAGGGACACCAAAAGATACGTTAAATTTAATGGAGTTGTTGAGCAGTATTAGAAATTGGATAAAATTTCTGGTGCTTCTGAAGCGTATACGAAATAGATAAAATTTCATGAAGTTGTTGACTAGCACAAGAAAATAGATAAAAAATTATTTTCTTGAGCAGTACAAGATAATAGATACAACTTTACAGGGTTCTTAGGGGCATACGAAAATACATAAAAAATTATGGAGTTTTTGAGCAACACAAGAAAATACACAGAATTTCATGAAGCTCCCTAATAATAATAAAAATAGTTGAAATTTCATAAAATTCAAAAAAAAAAAAGATCAAATTTGATGAAGTTTCTGACAGGCACAAGAAAGGATAGATAAAATTCTATGGAATTTCTGAGTAGTGCGAGAAAAAAGAAAAAACTCTATAGATTATCTGATTTAAACAATAATAAATAAGATGCCACGGAGTTTCTATATCACACAGCAATATAATAAAGATCTATGAAGCTTTTGGTTTACCACAAAGATAAAATTTCACAGAGCTTTTGTATCGCTCAAATTAAACAGATAAATTCCATACAATATCTGAGCTACACATGTACTTAGGAAGAACAGTTCAGTTTTCTGATACCCATTTCTACGGGTGCATTATTTAGGAGGTAAAAAATAAAATACTAGCATTTGTAGTCGTAGGAGCTGCAAGGAATATGTCTATAAAATAGTAAAGAGAGAAGGAAAACAAAAATTAACATTATAAAATAATATAAAATAATGTTATATAACATAATCATATATACAGTTAAAACAAATTCTTTCATTGTTTTGTGACAAATAATCTGTTTTAACAATTAGCGCTCAGTTTAAATCAATGAAAGTTTCATCCTATTTTCTTTATTGACTGAATCTTTATTTTCTTTGTTGTTCGTAATCTGCATATTTAAGGAATGGAACAAGAAGGTGAAGCAACAGCTAAAAAACTTAAGTAATGCCCATCAGAGAAAATTGAGGCACAGACCAGAAATGAAAAATTGGCAGCAGTAGTTTGGGCATATGAAGGACTCCAATTTCATTTGCCTTGTAAAGCGGCCTTTTTCCTATAGCTGGTGCACTTACATAACAATGGAAAACATTTTTAGAATACTAAGACCATCAAACATAAAAAATATACAAGTGCAATAGAAATTTTTATACCATGACAAATATGAAGATTAAGAGGCCGATGGTGATTCTTTGTAATGAGGTGGTCCAACATTAGATTGCAATTGTATGCGAACAACAATCATGTCATAGAAAGAAATAAGGAAAATGGCGTTGAGGGTGGTAAAAGGTAGAGTAGTGGGGAAATTTTTGAATTTCAAAAAATGGTGTTTTCCCCTATGTTACAAAGCATGTGGCAATGTGAAGGAGATTATAGTGCATTTTTTTATGCTCATACTCAAGAAATTGAACTAGTGTCTATAGTTCAACCACTTGTTTAACGGTGCATACTTTTGATCAACTTCTTTTTCCTTATATGCTCTTGTAATTTAATGCAATAGCATCTTGACTGTAAGAGAAATCTTGTGTCATCCAAAAAATATTTTCTTTATGTTTCTTGAATAAGGGTTGTCTTAGTGCAAAGTTGTTGTTTGTAGAGGCTTAATACTTAGTAAGTTGGTCATACGAGCTTAGAATGTCCCAATTTTAAAGGTGGGTGTTCATCTTGGATACATCAGCCTGTAGGTTGAGACTCTCTATCGTATCATGAGTATTTGTGAAGTTATTATAGATTTTTGGTGTGTAATTTTGATACAAGAACTTGAGGCTCAGTTTGAAGGTCTTAAAGGCCCTAGATGGGTTCCAAAGTGGGGTTGACAAGAGCTTATGTGAGGAGGGCCTTCTAGATCAAAAGCTGAGGATTCTAGAATGGGGTTACAATTGTCAATTAATTCAACAGTTCACATGTTAGGGTCTTCCAGATTTAAGGCAACTAAAAAATTCTAAAATAAATTTTATAATTGTATTAGGACAATTTTATATAATTTTAGAGTTGGTTCACCTCAAGGGTTAGGATTTGATGTCTAGAAACTTCTCGAGTGGTGTAAAAATGCTTATATAAGAAATACCCATAGATTGTCTAGGACATCTCTAGGTGAGAATTCTTAGCTCCATATTATACATTATTGTAAGGAAGATGCTTGTGCATAGGTTTGCATATTGTATTTCAAAATCCTATTATTTTGCATTTGTAGCAATAATAAGCTCGCATTCTATTCTCATCAATTATTGTTATTTTATTATTTTGGTTATGTGTTTATGGTATTAAGGGGAGAACCCTTCATCAAATGGTGTTAGAGAAAGAGTTCTTGAGTGTGTAGAAAAATCATCGACTATGAGACAATTTGCATAAGGGTCATGGTTTGGTCTATGTGTATAGACAAATCGCTGACTATGAGGCAGTTTACACTAGGGTTTTAGTAGAAGTGAAAAAATATTCCACGAGATGAGTCTAGTGGAAGAGTGGGAGGTGTTACCGTTGAGGGTTTTAGAGCCATCTAGAGACAAAGTAAGCATTGCAAGAACAAATGTGTAGTGGGGTGAGTCTTCTCATGAGAGATGAGAGTGAGGATTAAAGAGATGAAGAAGGAAATGTTTAGCTAGAAGTTAACGATGAAGTTCTAAACCTAGAGGAGGAAAATCTTTTTAGGATCATTTCCAAGATTGGAAAATACCTAAGTTTGAAATTACCACATTTTTGGAAATCTTAGCTCAAAGGAATTAATCAATTAGATCAAAGAAATAGAAGAACGCTTTGAGTGTGAACATATTGAGGATCTTGATAAGGTCAAGTTTGCAAAGGCCAAACTAAAGGGTCATGCAAAGATATGGTTGTAGGGGATTCAATTAGAGTGAAATAAAAGAGGGAAGGATAAAATCACAAGATGGGACTAGATAATAGCCAAATTGAAGTAATAATTCATCCGTGTTGATTACAAGTTTGATCTACTGAAGGAACTACAAGGGCTGAATGTAGCAGAAGATCTATTCAAGATTATATGGAGGATTTCTACTGAGTTCTCATTAGAATAAGCCACATAGAACATGGCAAGAAGAAAGCTTCTTATTATTTTAATGGGTTGAGGTCAATCATTAAGGAGGAATTGAGTTTGGTGTGAGTAGACAATATTGAAGAGGCATACCAATTTTTCCTAAAAGTTATGAAAAGATAAAAAGGATGTTGGATAACATGAATAATGGTAGAGTTCATGGTGGAAGATTAGGTTGATGACCTTATGGAGGCTGAAATGATGATCAAAAAATGAAATATGAGGCCAATAATAGTAGTAAGAACCAAAGGGTACATGTCATCATTTCCATGGTCAAAATCGTAGAGATTAGAGAGGAAGAGGAAGAGGAAGAGGAAGAGGCAAATAATCTAGAAGAGAATGTTTTTGTGGAACTTTTTTTCATTATGGAGAAGAAGGGCATAGGGCATTTGAGTATCCTAGCACCAAGGAAAGACCAATAGGAGGACCCAAGGTTAGGCCAAAGTTACACATTTTGATGAAGATGCCAAATCATTACATTTTGGAGATGTTGAAAGAGGAGAAGTCCTAGTTAATAGGAGAGTCCTACTAAGTGGTGAAAATAAACATGATCAAAGTAGGATCTTGTTTCGCATAAGGTGAAAATGTGAAACTAAGTCTCACATAGTGATCATTGATGCTAGAAGTACTAACAATTTGGTCTCATAAAATATGGTCACAAAATTAAAGCTCAAGAGGTATAAACACCCACATTCATACCATATTACCTAGGTTTAGGATGACCACAAGGTTGTGGTCAATGAGCAGTGCCTAGAGAATTCAAGCAACTAGAATGAGGTACTTTATGACATCACACCTATGGACATATGTTACATATTGTTGGGTAGACCATGGTAATTTCTTAGGCATGTTGTATATGATGGTTGTATAAATACCTACACTCTAAAAATAAACATAAGATCAAGCCATTGAAAGAGAAATAAGAAAAAGCATATAGTTCTACTCAACTATGTTTTGTTTATGTAAAGTAGTTTCTAGAGGTTATGAGGTATGAGCATGTCTATTTTCTATAATACCCAAAGATGGGAAGGAAGAAGTAAAAGAGGTACTAGCTGAAGTTGTAGATTTGTTGGAAGAATTCCTAGATATTGTATCTGGTAATGTGCCTAACAAATTACCACTAGTATTGAAGATCAATCATCACATAGACTTGATTCCAGGAGTCTATTTTTCAAAGAAGGAAGCACAGAGAATAATAATAAAAAATAAACTAAAGAGTTGAACAAACAAGTGCATGAGTAGTTGTAGAATGGGTTGATGCAATAAAGTTAGAGTCCATGTGATATAGAATAGGTATTATCACCAAAGAAGCATAGAGAATGAAGGATGTGCATAGATTCTTGTGCTATTAACTAAATCGCAATCAAGTGTAAATTTCTATTTTCATAGATGGATGATATTATGGACTATTTGAGTGAAGCTATGTATTTCACAAAGATAGATATGAAGAGTGGGTACCATTAAACTCAAATAATATGAGATGAATAGAAGAATTCCCTCAAAATAAGAGAAGGATTGTATGAGTGCTTAATCATACCATTTGGGCTAACCAATGCACCAATCACTTTCATGTGGCTCATGAATGATGAATTGAAGGAGTTTCTAGTTGAATTTCTCATTATTTACCTAGATAATATTTTGATCATTAGTAGGAAATTGGAGAAGCATTTCATGCACATTTGTAAGGTATTTGATAAGTTGAGGGAAGAATTTTTTTTGATAAATCTAAAAAAGTCTAGTTTTGTGCTAAAGGAGTTAGTGTACCTAGGATTTGTAGTTTTAGTAGAAGGTCTAAAGATGGATCCTAAGAAAGTAAAGGTTGTCCTTGAATGTCCTACTCCAAGGAGTGCTATGGAAGTAAGATTTTTTCATGGGCTGGCTAATTTTTATAAAACGTTCATTATAGATTTTAGCAATATTTGTGGACCCTTAGCTAAAACAATGAAAGGGGGTGGAGAGAATTGAAGTGCAATGTAAGAAAAGATAATAGTTTCAATTTGTTGAAATAGAATGTTACAAAGTAACCTACTTTAGCACTTATAGATTTTAACAAGGTGTTTCAAGTAGACTATGAAGCTAGTGGTATTGCAATAATAGTTTATTTGAATCAACAAGGTAGATTTCTTATTTCAGTGAGAAGTTCAATGATTCCAAAAGAAATTATTTTATTTCTGATAAAAAATTGTATATTATAGTTTAGGCATTAAAGAAGCAAAGACACTAATTTCTTCCTAAGGTGTTTTTTTATATATACTGCTCATCAAGCTTTACAATCTTTGAATAGTAAATGAAAATTTAACCAAAGACATGTGAAATGGGTTGAGTTTTTGTAGAGTTATACATTTTGTTTAAACTATAGGAGTGGGAAGTTTAATAGAGTTGCAAATGTTCTTAGTAGGAGCCAATTTTTGCTAAAAGAGATCTAAATTGAGGTGGTTGGGATCAAAGAACTCAAAAAAATTATTCAAACGATCCTAATTTTGAAAAAGCTTGGAAAGCTTGCACAAAACTTGTTACACTTGACACGATAAATTAGTTAGATTTTATAATCCGAGATTGTATGCTATGAATACAAACTTACAATTCATCAAGGCCTCAAAAAAAATCCCTTTTTGAAGTCAATCATAGTGATATGTCTAACTTTCCTCATAGTGAGGAAAGATAATAGAATGTTGACCTATGTCTGTAAGGGAGTAGTTTGCCCCCACAAAACTTCTAGAACTTGGTAATCTATCCCATCTTTGATATCCAAGTGAGCCTTGGTGTTAATATTCATGACATAGGAGTGTAAAGAATTGTTATTCTTCATGATAAATAATCAAATTGTATAGAATTTAGATTTGCACAAGATAGTGAATAAGTATCATTTGGTGAAGATTGGAGTTTCATTCATCCTACCCTAATGACTATTGTAAGGGACCATCTTAGGGTAGTAAAATGGCACAAGAGCACCTAAACCATGTAACAAGGACCTAAAAATATTGGTACCCAAGTAGAGTTAGATTTTTGTAGCAAGGTAACATGAATTGTGTAGACCAATTATGCAATGGGTTGGTATTATTGTAAGCCAAATATGGCATCAAAATATCCTTTAGGACCAATTAGGGAAAGTTGCATATATATGCTCAACTAGGGTCAAACCAATGCAATTATCCATTGATCATGATTATGATGTTATTATATGATGTATGAAGTCATTTTATGGTGTTAGTAGTCCTATCATAGATAGAAGTTGTAAAATGCAAAAAAAAATCAAGTTGTCAAAAAGTTGTCTAACAATATTTTCCAAAAAATTATCTAGTTGAGGATTTTGGTTGTTAATGAGAATATAATTTTGAAATCTAGTTGGGAACAATAGGGAAATGGCTCAAATATAATGGATTGAACATGGTTGGAGAGTATTTTCAGAAGTTTGAAGGGTAATAACAAAGGAGATTTTATAGTGATTTATGTGTAATAGTCTGTATTTCTTATGCATTTGGATTCGTAAGTGATATTTGTCTTTGCATCCTATTAGAGCATAGATTCACCTTTCAAATTCATGTGATTTGAGACTTTATAGTGATAATGAAAGGAATTAAGAAGTAATTTTGTATTGCTAGGTTGAAACCCTCACAAACTAGGGTTTAGCAACAAAACATGGAATTTTAGACCTACAACCATTGTTCAAATTATTTAAAACTTGGAAGTCTAGAAGGTCTAATGATGTACTATAATATCATAGATTCCATTTTTTTGCTAGAAATGGTCATTTATGGCAAGGAGCCCTAGTGCTTGGCATCCCTATGTGACAAACAAGTTTGCATGAACATAGTGGAGTTGATTGTGTGATTAAAGGAATAAATGAGTTAAAATAGTTTTCAAAGATTTTTTAAGATTTTTTCTAAGGGTTTAGAGTGTTAGAAGAATTATTTTGTGTAGAGAAACATTGTGAGACTTGAAGCTCTCAACATATCAAAGAACTAGCCCTTATAGGCCTAATAGGCACACTAAAGAAGAAACCCTAGTCAGATGTTATGAACTAGTTATGAAACTTGGTAGTTTGATAGAGGGTTCAAGTGGGTATTCAAACCTATGATATTTTTGGAAGTATCATTTGTTGTGTAGGATAAATAGTCCAAAAGATTATTAGGAAGGCATATTTGGGGCTTATTGACCTAATAGACTATTTGGGTGATATTGTGTACTTGAACAAAATTTGATCCTTGAAAACAATTAATTTTGGGCTCTTTTATCCTAAGGAAGACAATGGTAATGGTTTGAGTGATGGTGAAGTGTGGAAGTTGGAAAACATCTGATATGCTTATGCTTTGAAGCCTTGAAAGCTAAGAAAAATGTGGCTTGAGAACTGGATCAATTGGATCCAAGGAGTATAAATATTATTGTTGGTATCTTGTCACATTGAACAAGTAGAAAAGAAAGGTGGTGTGACTCCAAGGGCTTATGAGTGACCCTTAAATAGAAAGTAGGCATAAGGGTCTATTGTAAGGTGAAACACCATTGAAGCAACTTGCCTCATCATCATCAAATTCCTTCCCTTAAGCATTAGAAATTCCATACACTATATAATGTTCTAACATCTATCAGTAGGATTGATATCCATTGTTGACTTTAAATTTAGAGCACTTATTGTCCATGTGGCTAGTATCAAAACATTTTTATCATATAAAAGGAAAAAATTCATAATCCAAAGTTTGTGCCCAACAATATTCACCAATTTTGAAATTGATATTTTCTAGAAGATATTTTGAGTTGCCCGTGTTGACAAAGATGTAGGAAAATGAAGTATGAGAAATGTCAATTTTGAGAACACTAAAATCTAGTTTGAGAGTTTAAAAAGACAAAAAAAAAATCCCCAAAATCCCTCATTCCTAGAGGATGAAATCTCAACCTTGTTTGATATCGAATGTAACAATGAAAAAACCTTACGCACAAGAATAGTCCTTCATATTTTCAGTAAACATAAGTTTTCAAACTCTAATCTTAATAGTCTATTAAAAACCATTTTATTAAAGATTACCATGAACATTATAAAAATAAAAATAAATTAAAAATAAAAAACCTACAACTAAAGGGAAGGTAGTAAGTTCGATGAGGCATTTGGAATCAATAGGCATCCCCTTTCAAATTGTGCAATGAGCTTGGTTTGAAAGGTTTGAAAGGTCAGATGTCCCATGATGGATGTCTTACCCTCAAACAGCCACCCTTAAACATCACACACGAAGGAAAAAATTAAGTTAGAAAAAAAGGTCAACTTCGACTATTTAACACTTTTGGTTTAGGAATTAAACTTAGTGTGTGATGTTTAAGCTGTCCACCCTCAAATAATCAGCCTTATGTTTTAGTAACATCTCGAAAGGACCCTCCAACAAAACTATTCGTGTCCACCCTTTGAAGAAGTTCCACTATCATCACCAAGAGAATGACTAAGGCAAGATAGAGAACCCCAGTATGGGCATGATAGCCTCCCACCGAGCATCCCAGATTGATCGATAGTGAGGTAAGGGTTATGTATGCCGCCATGACAGTCAGTGCTATTGCCTGATAGTTTATTTTGTCAGTTTTAGAGTTATTTGTTTGTCTTGAAGAATCCTTGATCGCTACTTTTTTCATTTTAAAACTCCAAATGGGAGATTCTTTTTGGTTTCCTTTCTTCTTTAAAAGCTACCCCATTCTCTATGTATGTTGATTAATATACTCGTTAAATTCTAGCATAATCCCTACTCTTAGCCGCGTTTATCTCTTCCAAGTATTGAAGCGTTATGTTTCATGGGGGGAGATTTGCTTTGTTAAAACAACACTCAATTTACTTCGTAATGCGTAATCGCTGTTGTATTATTTCTAGATGATTTATCGCTTGATTTAGTACGCCTTTCTTCATGGCTCGAAATTATATTGTTTTTTCAGTTTCTTTATCCTTGTTTTGATGCGCCTTTTTGCTGAGGTGGACGCGCTGATCTTTATGCATAAACCAATGCCTTTGGCGCTGGCATTCCTACGCCATGCACGGTGCATAATGGCTACATCAATGCATTTCATTTGACTGTTGCATGCATAGACCCCATGCACATATTGTACAAGTTGCATGCACTATTTTTGTGTGGATGGAATCCCTTTTATCCGCATGGATATTGAAAATAAGTTGAACATTATTGTCCCAAGTTTTGGTTTCATCTTAACCCTTACAATTTTGGTCTTCGTCTCAATCCTCAAGTGACGAAACCGCCTTCATTTTTTGGTTTTGTCCATATTATTGTCTGATTTTTTCTTTCCTTGAACATTCAATTTAATGGAAAGTATTAATATACATTGTAGAAGTAACATAATTGTATTCGTGATGTTGCTATTAAAATTTAATTGTATAGCTTTTTAAATTGCTCCTTGACTTATTTTCTACGAATTGTGTTTCATAAGTATGATAATATTATGTTTCAAATTAATATATTATTAATTATACATGTATATACATAATTTTGGATCTTTGCATGACTGCATAGATCTATATCAATCAAATCTGAAATTACACTAGGGTATGTGCAGGATCATGGTGTGCCAAAAAGTGGCGATGTGAAAAAAGTGGAGTTTGAAAATATCTAAAAACATTTCAAAATCTGCTCTGACTTTTTCCACCCATCCTAATGCCAAGGCTAAAAAGTTTGGGCCAAACCTTTTCAAGTATCTGATCTGTAATTAGGTATCTGATTTCATACCGGATGCCCAATATCATATCAGGTATTCGATATGAAATCGGATACTTGAAACCTACAACATAGATTTAAAAAAATCAGAGAGCTATTTTGCATTGCATTTTTTTTGAGTTGTATTGTTGTCCTCCATTCAGGTATTAGAATTCTTAACGAGAATCAGAAAAAGATAAAAAAAAATTTGTATTTTTTATGATTTGAATGAATAATATTATAAATTAGATATTTTAAATAGAATTTGTTAAAAATTAGGTTTTTTAATAGAAATTGTAGAAATTTAGGTTATTTTAAATAGAAATTATGTTTTGCAAATTAATAGGTATGGCTAACCCAAATGATGATACTGAGCTAGGAAACAATGTTCCTCATAACCCTGCATCAAACAATCTAGTACACCCTCAAAATTGTCCACAAAATGATCCCCTACCCCCTCAAAAATCTCCTCAAATTGAAGATTTGATAATTGAAAATCTCACCAAAATGAGGGTTTTGCAAACCCATATAACAATATACTCACATTGGCTCCCATGTTATCTATGTTAAGCACCATAGTGGATAGTATTGAAACACTTACCAATGAACACAATGCTACTCTTCACTGGCATGAGGAAATGCATGTCATGTTTGATGATGGGTTAGACTATGATGAGGTTGTGGCCCTAAATATAACTAAAGATGATATAATTAACCTTTTTTGTAGACCCAAAAATCGGTTAAAAAGTAGAATGCACAAAGCCCAAATTATTAATTAAATGGTGCACAAATGAAGCTATGTGTGCAAAATTTTGGGATCATTGGTGGATGGTTTTTGGCATCCCTCCACATAACAATTTAGAGGTGTCATTCTATTTCATTAAAAAATTATATGTCGAATTTGTGTTGCAGCTCAAGTCAAACTTTTGGAGCATGAGGCCCAACATGGGTGTAGAAGGAGGAGCTCCACAGAATAAACCCTTTGCTCAATAGAAGAAAGCTGACACTTTTGTGCCATCTACTGATGTCTCCCCCCTCCTTTAGTACAACATCCTAATATCATTGTAGAGGATAGCTCTCTTAGATTATTAGTCTCATTCATAGATTGAGTAGCCTATTAATATCCTAGGCTAGGTCAGTGTAGCCTCCCCATGTTGATGATGCTAGTGTGAGTTCATCATTGGCGATCTCATCACATATTTGTGTGCCCCATACTTGCATAATGTGCAAGAATATTTGTCTGGGCCCCATAGGTGATCTTTCTAAGTATCATTTTGTATTTGACGAGGATACACCAGATGCACATACAAAGCCTACACACCCTGACATGAGAGATGAGGGGCATGCAAAGGCATGAAATCCTTTTTTGTTAGTACATGTATACATTTTTTTGTTACGACATATGAAATTTAAAGTTAATCTTTATAATAGAGTAATTTTAAGCCATACTAACTTATACACGTATGTGATCTTCATTCATGTTTAGTTGATGACAGAGGAGGAGCTCAGATAGGTTGATAATGTCATAGTCTTGGCCATTTCATTTGGCCTTCAGACATCTATGCTACATTATGTTTTGTTCTCATTATTTTCCCATTTGATATTGGAGCATATATGGTTTATAATCTTTATTTTCTCTTGTAGGTATCACCTATCAGTGGGGGCAGAGTGTGGGGAGTGAGGCATAGTCCATTGACAAGGGAAAGGTAATTAGGTTCTTTTAAAGTGATTAAATATTGATTTATTCTTGTAAAATGTGTGTGGTAATTGAATTTAATTACATTCTTTATTGTATAGGGCATGGCTACTAGTGATGAGTCTAGGTAGATTCAGCATCATAGACCCTTTGGCGTTTCTATTCGCAATGAGAGCTCCATCATATGTATAAGTATCATTTATTTGTTATTTTCCTTGTTTTCATAAATAAATTCAAAACTGATTTCTATGATATTAACAAATACTATTTTGTATCACATAGGAAACACATAGTGCACAAGAGGTTGGATGCCAAAAAATTTTATCTTTGATGACATAGCCATTATATCTAGAGGAGGAGTTGACAGAGATAAGTTATAGTTTGAATTCTTGATTAAATTTTATAAATTTAGTAAGCTATGAATTATAATATTATAGTTTAAGTTGTAGATTCATCTGACAAACATACTTGAACATATACAAGCCACAATCAATGAGGTTCAAGCATTGTCGAGGACATATGAGAGGACTCCTGACCAATGCAGGAGGTCGACACAAGAGGTATTTATGATGAAAATTTAATACTATAAATCTTCATTAAGAAAATGATCATTATGCATTTGAGTAAGTCAATGTTAGATACATAGAATCATATAAATTTAGTAGTCTAACTTTGAGTTTTCCTTTTTTGTTTATGTAAGAGTCATTTGATCCACCTAATGCAACAAAGAGGCTACATTTGATCATCCACCAATAACATAAGATAGTATAGTTGTCATAGGATGCACCATGAGACATTTTGAGATGGCATATGCCACATTATATATAGAAACATTGATATTATATACATTCCAATGGCATGATCAGCCACATTTTGTATATGGATCTATATATTTTGATATATATTTGTGTAATTTGTCTATGGATACATGAACGTTGATATATACATGTGTAACTTATCTATGGATACATGTATTTTGATATATATTTTTGTCATTTATGTACACAATGATATACATATTAATTTAGTACATAGTATTCTTCAATTTATCATGGATCATGTGTATTGTTCATGTTTATGGAATATCATTTATTTTAATCATGTTTGTTATATTCGATTCAAATGTAATATTTTGAATAACATTTTAACAACTTTTACTATCAAACTTTGATTTAATTTTTCATTTGAAATGATCTTTACAATCCCTTAAGATTTCACTATGGTTCACCTACCCAAACATATTTAGAGCACCTTGGATACTCTTCGATATGGGGTGGCTACGAATACAGAGGCTCTCTACAATTGAAAGAAAAGTGTCACTAGTGTTGACCCACCCATTCAAAGCTAATGACATTGATGATTTGATGCGAAGATCAGCAGTTACAAAGTTATGCAGTGATGCACCTATGAACTGAGGCACACTGCAAGTTTTGGCATCAAGTGAGATTGTTGTGCCAAATCCAAACAGAATGTGATCTCTCCAAAAAGAGATAGACTATTGTATGCCTAGATATGACCATGCTATAACATTCAATATTTCATTGATATCCCCCAAGAGCTCCAAGTTATGACCCTTAGAAGATTGACCCTGAAATGCACTTAGAGCACCTTGGAGACTCTTCGGTACGAGGTGGACATGAATGATGGAGGCTCTTTGTGGTCAAAAGAAGGGTGTCAATAGGGTTTACCCACCCATCAAAAGCTAATGACACTAATTATTTGATATCAAGATTAGTAGTTTCAATGTTACACAGTGATGCACCTATGAACTAAGGTACACTGCAAGTTTTTGCATTAAGTAAGATCACTATGCCAAATCCACATGGAATGTGATCTCTTGAAAATGAGATAGGTTATTTTAGGCCTTGTAATGATCATCCTATAGCATTTGACATTTCATTCATATCCCCAATGAGCTCTGAGTTATGACCCTCAGAAGATTGACCTTGAAACACACTCAAAGCACCTTAGAGACTCTTCATTACAGATGTGGCCACGAATGATGGATACTCTTAGTGGCTAGAACAAGGGTGTCACTAGGGTCCACCCACCTATTTGGAGCTAATGGTACTGAAAATTCAATGCGAAGATAAGCAGTTTCAAAGTTACGCAGTGATGCACCTATGAACTAAGGCACACTGTGAGTTTTGGCATTGACCGAGATCAATGTACTGAATCCAAATGGAATGTGATCTCTCAAAAGTGAGATAGGTTATTATAGGCCTTGACATGACCATCCTATATCATTTTAGGTTTCATCAATAGCCCCCACGAGCTTTGAGTTACGACCCTCGGAAGATCAAGCTCGAAACACACTTAGAGCAGCTTGGAGACTCTTCAGTATGGGGTGGCCACGAATGATGGAGGCTCTCTATGGTTAGAACAAGGGTGTCACTAGGGTTAGTATTAAGTAAAACAATTATTTTTTACTCTCTCAAGTTTTTGGCATTGGGAATAGTGCGAGTTTCGTGTTAGTATGTATTAAAATCATCATTTTTTAGGTCCCTCCATATAAATTGCATTAAGTAAAAACATCTTTGTTTCTTAGATTAAATCAACAAGTTTATATTTTCAATATCTCAAGTGTTTCATCATTATTACATCTATACACAACTATCAAAAATTGTAGTGTCAAAAATCGTAGTGTCAAAAATAAAATAGATTTTTCTTCATTCTGCTCCTTATTTAATTTTTTTATCTTCATACATGGCTACTCTTCATGAAGTACCTACATTTCAATATCATAAAAAAATATTAGTAACTTATTTTACTAAACAAGATAATCATGAGTTCACTGAATCATTATGAACAAAAGAACATAAGAAGTAAATATACCTAGTTGAGTGCTCCTATAGGGTCCTCTCTCTGTTTTAGGGTCCCCAATAGGGTTTCATGATCAACATGAGTAATAGTAAAAAATTATTTTACTTTTTGTCTTCATTGATGCTTCAACAAATTCACATTTTTTTGTATAATAAGATATGAATATATGAGAATTTTTTTGTGCTTCTGATAGTCTTTGAATGCAGGAATTCTATTCCTTCTAAGCATGTATGTTTGTAGTCATGTTCTAGCAACAACAATTGAACTAAAAGGATATGTGAATCTATCATCATCTATGATTAGTTGTGCAATCTTTTTTTTACCTCTTACACAACATGCTAACCAATAATATGATTTCCCATCATTCCCCTATGGTGCAACCAATGCAAAGACATGCCCTGGCAGAGGAAGATCTAATAGATGGTTATGCTCAAGTGAACTTTCCATGTCATCATTTCTGATAGAGGCTATTGTAGACAATGAAGTAAGATAATCTGGAGCCCATGTATCCACCCACTCACTCGACTCACAGTGATCCCAGTCACATTGAAAATAACTAGGACAAAAGCAAGCTAGCTATCATGTCCAAATGGTCCATGTACTAGAATCAGAGCTCCAAAATGAATGCATTTTTTATGAATCTCTAACTGTAGCACAATTTATTCTATCACCTATGGACCCTTCCTCTACCAACCAAAAGAAACAACATACTATTGAATCAAGAGTCCACCCCCATGATAATGTTGAACTACACCAATCAACAATGCTACAAGCATCAAGAAGCTCTACTCCCAAAATTTGCAATTTCTCCTTAACTAGAGCTCACTTCACACATGCCTCTGCTCCATCATGTTCTTCTTTCCCATGGCTAGACTCAGAAAAACTCCAAATATGAGGCACCTCCCTCTCTACATGCATCCTACACAATCAATAAAATATGCAAGCATTCTTGAATTGACCTGTGCAATTATCTAACCAAATGATATATCTATCCATAGCAATGTCATGCTCCTATAAGAAATTAAAATAATTCTTGAAACAATATTGTACAAACTCATGAGAGTGAGATCTATCATCACTCATGTAAAACTAGTACTCTGTAATAATCTTCCAATTATCTTTAGCACTATTAGGGGCATGTCTATATGTTATGTGGACAAAAATAGCAATCCAAATGGAGTTGTAATATTAAGATTGTGTCTCATTTTGAGGCTACAATGTGTAGTTCTTTGCAAATTCAACAACTAATATAATAGTACCAATGGGAAAAGTCTCCTTACACATTCTAAATTGTTGATCCAACCACTGAGACCTGTGACTATGCCTTGCATACCTATAGAAAATATTTGTCTTGAAATCCAAAATAAAACTAGCCACACTGATTTCTTTTGCAACTGATTCACATCTAGAACCCTCAGCCCCACTCTTCAATGTGTATTTCACCATTTCATATATCATTTTTTTACTATTATCCTCCCAAGATCTTCTTTGCACCTCTCATGGAAACATGTGTCAAACTTAGATAAGCCATGACATTTTGAACACTTCTCATTTAAGCAAGCATTTCTATAAAAGAAAAAACCATCAACTCTATGACATAAAAATTGATCTGGCAAGTCTCTTGATGATTTTGGAAGCCCACTATCACCACAATTGTCCAACATTTCTTTACTATGCAAAGTAGAATGGATGGATTGTCATAGTTCATGGTACATAGAAAACTCGACATTATATTTGCAACAAAACATATTTCAAATTTTAAGTGGGACACAATAAAATGGTTTCAATGATTCAAAAGCCCTTTGTGATATATACAATCCTAGATGACTCTCTCTAAATTCTTTGAACAACATAGTTTGACTTGCCTCCACATAATGTTTAGGATGTGGTGTGTGGTCTTTGATGCCATTTCTCAACTTCAACATGTCTTTAGCATTGGGTGATACTCTTGAGCTATAGTGCCAAAATTGTTTAAATTTTTTCTTCACATCATTGAATAGCTTCTTATCAAAACATGGAAGTCCCCCACAAAAAAACCCATGTTTCATTTTGAAGAGGATCATCAATTATCTCTTGTCTACTAAGTGCTCTTCTCAAAGTAGTATGATTTACACTAGTATAATTTTGGCAAATAAATGACTACATGACTACATTTTTTAGTCAAAAGACTACAAATTTTAGTCACATGACTAAAAGTAATCAAATTCTAGCAATTTTTCATAATTTATAAGTGACTAAATAAATGACTAGTTTGATCATCAGGTAAAATCATAATGTTAGACACAGATAAGTGATTAAATAACTGACTACACAATTGGTCACTAATAATTAGTCACCCAAACAATTGAGTAAATAAATGATCAATGATTTTTTAATCATATTAATATATTCTTTATCTTTGTTATAACTTATATTGCTCACTAATGGAGCGTTTGTCCTATTAATACATCATAATTAGTTAACTTGCTCAAATATCCTCTCAAATGATATTGAACTAGAAATAAATTTAAAATCACCCCAATCTACACTTAAACTCCTTAAAATCTGTTAAGATCTCCTAAAAATCTATCTATGAACTCTTTAAATTTTATTCAAACATTAACAATTTAGGTGAGAGTTGTTTAGTTATAATAGAACATTTCATCTTACTATAAAATTATTGGTCGATTTCTATCATTAAAGAATTTGATAAAATATGCACAATTTGTGTCAAAAGAATCTCCCACTTTCTACTCGATTTTGCCAAAATAAGAGCTTATTATATTAGGTTATGGAGTCTATCAAAATATAATGAAAGGATACTTTATCATATTTTTAATGATCTCTCTCTCATCATTAATTACTAATGGATCCTTATTATTTTCTTCATAAGATTTTGCTTTCTATGATCATATAATATGCACAATCCATCTAAAGTATGTTTCATTCTCCTTGATTACATGTCAAAATAAGATTTTAATAATAAGTTATATGTGAAAAATTAATAGCTTACCTAAGGCTTATGTATGTCAAGACAAAGACTAGATTGGTCATAGCATTTTTCATGATTTATACTCAAATTTAAATGTAATAAAATACTTAAACAAATTAAGCTATAATTTTCAAACATGCAACTTTATGGATAGGACATTATAATTTCTTAATTACAACTTTTTAGATAGTAACAATATTTTAAGCTCTCTCTTTTGATTGATATTTTGTTAATATGAATATATATTTAATTTTAAACAATAATATTAGTTTATCTTACTCTAATACATGTGAATGATAGTGATCTAGGCACTCCACTTGAACAAAAATCAAAGCTATAGATCCTTTGTATGCTAGGAATGTTGAGTTGTAATAACCAATTGCCAAGCAGCAGATTGGTTCCAAGTAATAGGTAAATGATGTTGAGTCACAGATAGAGGAACTCAAGAAATAGGAAGGCAATGTTGAGTGAGCAGAACCTAAACTAAAACATGAACAAGTGAGAGACAATGAGTTTGAAATTATTTTTCAAGATAAAATTGTTGAAGAAAACTGAAGAAAAGAGTGTGTGTTAGCAAAATATGTGAGAAGACATCATTCACCTAAACTTTATCATAGTAAAATTTTAACTAATTACTTAGTTAAATTTAAAAACATAATTATATTATAATAGTATTTACTTCAATTTCAAAAAAAAATCTTTTAAAATTTAGAGATCCTTCATATTCTTGGAGTGTAAATGTTATAATGTCTCATTAGTAAAATTTAAATGAAAAATTAAGTCAAATTATAAACATTACTGTAATCTTGTTTAAAAAGTAAAGATGTCCATAACTCCAGCTTATAAAATTACTGGACATGTATGTCAAGGGATCAGGCTAGCTTATTAATTGGGAAAAAAGCTCAATTTTCTTTATTAACACTCCTATTGAAAGACAAATGAAGATTGCTAGGATTCTTGGGTGTGGGGTTGGTAACCTTCCAACCAACTATCTTGGTCTGCCATTACGAACTAAGCCACCAAATCAATTCTGGAATGGAATTCTTGATAGGCCCAGTAAGAATTTGGTAGGTTGGAAAGGTACTACTTTAAGCCAAGCTAGTAAATGTCTTCTAGTGAAATCCTCACTTCAAAATCTCCCAATGTATGCTCTAAGTCTTTTTGGGATTCTAGCTAAACATGCTAATAAAATGGAAAAGATCTAGAGATATTTTCTTTGGTCTGGGCTCGAGGATCACAAAAGATACCCTCTTGTGGCTTGTGATAATGTTTTCCTCCTTGAGATATATGGAGGTCTTGGAATAAGAAAACTAAGACACCTTAACAAGGCTCTTATAGCTAAGCAGATATGGCACATTTTCAAAAGCTTAGAGAAATGGAGAGATGTTTTAGTGGAGAAGTATATTAGAAGGCCTTCTGATGCAGGAGCATCCAGTGGTGTAAGGCCAATCCTATGTCACCCAAAAATATGCTTAGAGATAGTTTATGTTTAATGTGTTTTCATTTCTAGATACCCATTTGGCTCAAATAAAGGTTCCAACTCTCACAGTTCCACTATTATTTTTTTGGGTTAGAGTTTTATTAATTTTTAAGCACGTTGGGATCTGTGTAAATGTCAAAAAAGTATGACTATGTAATTGAGCCATAATTATGGTGAGTTAGAGGGTTTAAATTGGAGGGAAGGTTATATTTGTAATTTAAAGCACTCCAGAAAAAGAACCAGGTCAAAAGGCTTCACGGTTAGAAAGTTATTACAATTTTTTGGTTCCTAGAGACCTCCTAAGAGTGCTTCAAAATCAGATATGGGGCAGTAAATGGCCTCATACAAGGCCAAAAAATGGGGGAGGAGAAAAGCTCATCCATAGGGTTGTACAGCGCTTTGAGAGCTTTATGAAAATGTAAATGATTCGTCAATCAAAGTTATGGTTCAAAAATTATGCCTCCCGGAAGTTGGACTACCATTTTTGGATTCTTCTAATTTTACATAGATTTCTAACGTGATTTTTGGAACCTTCTATTTTGGCGATGGATGCCAACTAGCATATTCTAGAATGTATTCCTAACCCTAAACGATTTGGGTCTTATTTAAGAACATTTATGGCATTGTAAAGGCAACTTTTTGTGGAGTTAGAGAGAAGGTGATGTGTGGAGGATTTCTTTCTCTAGAATCATACCGTTGTAAGCCCATAGGGCATTTTTCATTGATAATAATATTTATCTTTTCCTATGTGTTCATTCTAGTCATTGATCATGTCTCCATCAAGTGGTATCAAAGCTAATTTTCCTAAGTGTGTAAATAGTGCACCGACTATGAGGTAGTTTGCACCAAGACTTTGTGGTTGTGGGTTTGCATGAAGAAGATGCCTCCACAAAGAGAGTGTGGTGGAAGGGCCAGAGTTTTTAATCCTAAGGAGGTTAGAGCCCTCCAAAGGTAGGTTCAAGCATTGCAAGAGGAGATCCATAGAGGATTAAATGTTGCCGCAAGTGACGAAAGTGAGGAAGAAAATGAAGAAGAAGAAATTGGACAGGAAGGGGAAGGCAAAGGGGAAGTCCTAAATCAGGCAAAGGAGAGGCTTTTTAGGGGCATTTCTAAGCTTGGAAAAAGACCTAAAATTCATGTGGCTATGTTTTCAGGAAACCTAAACCCAGATGAGTTGATCGACTGGATCAATGAACTAGAGGAGTATTTTGAGTATGAGGATATCAAGGATCCAAATAGGGTTAAGTTTGTGAAGGCCAAAATGAAAGGCCATGCCAAAATCTAGTGGCAAGAGATTCAGCTAGAAAGAAATAGAAGAGGAAAGGAGAAAATCACAAGATGGGATCGCATGGTGGAAGTAGTTCATTCCTGTTGACTATGAGCTTGATTTGTTCAAGAAAATGTAAGGATTAAAGTAAGTAGGAAAATTTGTCCAGGAATATACAGAGGAATTTTACCGACTTCTTATTAGGGTAGGGTGTGTAGAAGCAAATAAGGAGAAGGGTTCCCATTACCTTGATGGGTTACAATCTAGCATTCAGGAGGAGTTAAGTCTAGTTAGAATGACTAGCATTGAAGAGGCATACCAATTTTCCCTACAAGTCAAAGAGAAGCTAAATAAAAGGTTTGAAGGAAGGAAAAGAGGGCATGGTCAAGGAGGAAGAGGTGGCAATAGGTCATCTGGAGGCTTAAATGAGACCCAAAAGAAAAATGAAGATGTGGGTACTAGCAGAAACCAGAGAAATGAGGGTTTCAACTGCTCCCATGATCAAAACTTTGGAGATCGAAGAGGAAGAGGTAGAGGATGTGGACAAGGATTAAGAAGAGGAGGATTCCATAGTACCTATTTTCATTACAATGAAGAAGGTCATCGTGCCTTTGAATGCCCTCAATGACAAGGAAGGAAAAATACGAGAGCTGATGGTCAAGCAAGGGTTGCTCATGTGGACAAAGATGCACAATCATCACATTCTGAGGATGTAGAAAGAGGAGAGGTTCTTGTAAATGAAAGGGTCTTACTAAGTGGTGATACTGAACCTGGACAAAGGAGGAGTTTGTTTCGTACCAAGTGCAAGTGCAAGGATAAGTGTTGTGATGTGATTATTGATGGGGGCAGCATTGACAACCTGGTGTTTGAGGAGATGGTATCTAAGCTAAAGCTCAAAAGGGAGAAACACCCCCAACTCTATCAGATTTCTTGGGTGAAGGATGATCATAAGGTCTTGGTCAGTGAACAGTGTTTGGTGAAGTTCTCTATGACATTATTCCAATGGATGTCTACCATTTATTGTTGGGAAGACCATGGAAATTTGATAGACATGTTGTACATGATGGTCATGCAAATACATACTTTCTAACAAAGGATGGAATTTGCCACAAACTAAAGCCTATGATGAAGGAAGGTGCAAAGGTATGTAGTAGTGCTAGGATATGTCTTGTTGATGGAAGAAAATTTTTGGATGGTATGAAACATCAGCGTATGTGTTATGCTTTGATTCCTAGAAGAGATAAGGAATGTAGTAGTGAAATTGCACCTAAATTTTTTGGTCCATTAAGTGAGTATGGAGATGTCATCTCTGAAAATGTTCCAAAAGGGTTGCCACCAGTAAGGTAGATCAGTCATCAGATAGATTTAATCCCTGGAGCTAGTTTTCCTAACAAGGTTGCTCATAGGATGACTCCTACTAAAACTGAGGAGCTAAACAAACAATTTTAGGAGCTATTGAGGAAGGGTTTGATTCGAGAGAGCTTCAGTCCATGTACAGTACCTATAGTACTAGCACCAAAGAAGGATGGAGAATGGAGAATGTGCATAGAATCTCGAGCTATAAATAGAATAACCATCAAGTATTGATTCCGTTTGCCAATAATGGATGATCTTATGGACTATTACAGATATGAGAGGGAGATGAGTGGAATACTACATTCAAAACCAAGGAGGGTCTATATGAGTGGTTAGTCATGCCTTTTGGACTAACCAACGCACCAATCACCTTCATGCAGCTTATGAATGAGGTACTAAAGAAATTCTTGGGACAATTTGTTATTGTCTATTTGGATGATATTTTAATTTTCAGCAAGACTTTGGATGAACATTTATTGCACATTCATACAGTCCTTGAAAGGTTGAAGGAAGAGAAAATGTTGATTAATTTGAAGAAGTGTAGGTTTGCAAAAAGGGATTTAGTCTACTTGGGGTTTGTTTCATCATCTGAAGGCCTCAAAATGGAACTAGAGAAGGTAAAGGTCATCTTGGAATGGCCTAATCCAAGGTTTTCTACTGAGGTTAGATCATTTCATGGTCTGGTTATTTTCTATAGAAAGTTCATTAATAATTTCAATGGCATATGTGCATCCCTGACTGAAACAATAAGCGAGGATAGGAAGAGTTCAAGTGGACTATAACAGCTACAAGGAGTTTTGAATTGTTGAAGAAGAAGGTGATAGAGCAACCTATGTTGGCACTTCCATATTTTAGTAAAGTGTTCCAAGTAGATTTTGATGCTAGTGATAGTGCTATTGGGGTTGTATCAAGCCAAGAAGGTAAGCCTATTGCATATTTTAGTGAAAAATTGAATGATGCAAAGAAGAAGTATTCTATTTATGATCAAGAGTTCTATGCAATGGTTTAGGCCTTAAAAAAATGGAGGAATTATCTATTTCCAAAAGAATTTGTCTTGTATACTAATCACCAGGTATTGCAGTACCTAAATAGCCAAGGTAAATTGAACTAGAGAAATATGAAGTGGGTAGAGTTCTTGTAGAGCTATACATTTGTGTTGAAACATAGTAGTGGAAGGTCTAATAGGGTTGCAGATGCATTGAGTATGACACAATTGTTGCTTACGGTAATGCAGGTTAAAGTGGTTGGATTTGATGAACTCAAGAATCTATACCCTGAGGATCCTAATTTTGCTAAAGCATGGAAGGCTTGCAAAGAACCTGTTACTATAGACAGAACTAGGTGGCTAGATTATTTGATTCAAGATGCTATGCTATTCAAGGGCAGTCAACTATGCATTCCAAGGAGTTCCATGAGGGAAAACTTGATCAAAGAGAAACATAGTGGGGGAATGGCAAGACACTTTGGTCAAGATAAGACCATTGCCATTCTTAGAGAACATTATTTTTGGCCTCAAATGTCACAAGATGTGAAGAAATTTGTGTAGAGTTTTCAAGTATGTCAAGTAGCCAAAGGATTTAGTCACAATACTGGACTTTATCAGCCATTGCCCGTTCCATCAAAGCCTTGGGAGGACATAAGTATGGATTTTGTTCTTGGATTGCTGAGGACACAAAGGGATAATGACTCAGTATTTGTGGTGGTTGATAGGTTCTCCAAGATGGCACATTTCATCCCATGTTACAAGACTCATGATGCTATACGTATTGCAGATTTATTTTTCAGAGAGGTGGTGAGACTACATGGTTTCCCAAAGAGTATTGTATCTAATAGAGATACTAAATTTGTGGGATATTTTTGGAGGATTTTATGGAAGAAGTTGAGGATAGAATTGAGGTTTAGTTCTACACATCATCTGTAGTCTAATGGACAAACCGAAGTGGTAAATAGAATTTTGGGCAATTTGCTGAGGTGTTTAGTAGGAGATAAGCCCAAGGGATGGGATTTGATTCTACCACAAGCAAAATTTTCTTACAATAACTCTATAAATAGGAGTACTAGTAGATCACCATTCCAAATTGTATATGGAAGTAGCCCAAGGATTGCACCAGAATTGAGGAAGATGAATCAAGGGGAGAGGAAAAGTTTCGAGGTATAACAATTTGGTGAACATATCAAGCACTTACATGAGGAGGTTCATGCACACATCACCAAGATGAATCAATAGTATAAAGCTAGAGCATATCAAAGGAGGAGACATAAGGATTTCCAAGTAGGGGATATGGTTATGGTACACTTACGAAAGGAACGGTTTCTAGTGGGTACTTACAACAAGCTGAAGATGAAAAAAATTTGGCCCCATATAAAATTTTGAAGAAATATGACTCAGGAAATGCATATGAGGTGGAATTACCAGATGGGATTTTGGATAGTCGTGTGAGAAAGACTACCAGAAATAGGCAATATGAAGAATACTTGGTGAAGTGGAAAGGACGACCAATAGAAGACTCAACTTGAATATGAGTAGTGGAGGTTTCCCATTTGGGTTTTCCTCTACCATAAAGTGATAGGGTCACTTTTCAATCTACCTTGGGTGTCTGATGCAGGAGCCTCCAGTGGTGTAAGGGCAATCCTATATCACAGAAAAATATGCTTAGAGATAGTTTATGTTTAATGTGTTTTCATTGCTGGATACTCATTTGGGTCAAATAAAGGTTCCAACTCTCATAGTTCCACTATTAGTTTTCTGGGTTAGAGTTTTATTAGTTTTTAAGTGCCTTGGGATACGTGTAAATGCCAAAAAAGTAGGACTATGTAATAGAACCATAATTATGGAAAGTTAGAGGGTGTAAATTGAAGGGAAGGTTATATTTGTAATTTAAATCTGTCCAAAAAAAGAACCAGGTCAAAAGGCTTCACGGTTAGAAAGTTATTACAATTTTTTAGTTCCCAGAGACCTCCTAAGAGTGCTTCAAAATCAAACATGGGGAACTAAATGGACTTGTATAAAAAATAGGGGAGGAGAAAAGCTTGTCCATATGGTTGTAGAGTGCTTTGAGAGCTTTCTAAAAATGTAAATGATTTGTCAATCAGAGTTACGGTTCAAAAGTTATGCCTCCTAGAAGTTGGACTATCATTTCTAGATTCTTCTAATTTTACACTGACTTCTAACATGATTTTTAGAACCTTCTATTTTGGTAGTGGATGCCAACTAGCATATTCTAGAATTTATTTCTAACCCTAAACCATTTGGGGCTTATTTAAGAACATTTCTAACATTGTAAAGGCAACTTTTAGTGGAGTTAGAGAGAAGGTGTTGTGTGGAGGATTTCTTTCTCTAGAATCATATTGTTGTAAGCCCATAGGGCATTTTTCATTGATAATAATATTTCCCTTTTCTTGTGTGTTCATTATAGTCATTGGTTGTGTCTCCATCACCTTCTCTAAGGTTTCTACTTAACTATCCTCGCATTTTGAATGGCTTGGTCATTCGGAATGGTATTCTTAAAGCAAGAGACCTAGCTAATTCTAAGACCAAGTGGAAAGTGGGAAATGGTGAAGAAATCCTCTTTTGGCATGATAACTAGTTGGTTTAGGGTCCTCTCATTAACAATCCTATCCATGACAAATGGGCTAATACCTACATTAGGAAAATTGGAGTGAAAGTAAGAGACTACAAAATGGACCAGGGATGGAGAGACATGTCTTTCATTTCAAATGATCTCAAGTCAATAATGGTGATGCTGAATACAATGATCTTGAACAATAAGAGGGATGAATTAATATGGGAGGATAATTCTAATGGTTACTACTTAGTGGCATCAGGGTATAATTCCCTTTGGATACTAAAAGAGAAACCTCCGTGGGCTAAGGCCTAGTTGCCTGGCCTTACCCCTAAGATAAATTTAATCTTCTGGTTGATGTTACAAGATAAAATTCTCACCTAGGATAATCTAGCAAAGAAAGGTCAGTATATCCCAAACAGATGTATTCTCTATAACCATCATTTGGAGTTAGTGAGTCATATTTTTATTCATTGTCCATACTCCATGGAGTTTTGGTAATTGCTCACAAAGAAATATGGGGTTAGTTGGTGCAAGCCATATAATGTTTTGAAATTCTTTTGTCAATGAGATAGTATGTATAAAGGAACTAATTTTAATGCTATAAGCTCCTAGACTTTGCCTCACTTCTGATGGGGAATATGGAAGGAGAGAAATAATCAAATCTTTAGAGACAAAAGGTACATTCTTATGTGCTTACAAATAAAATCAATAGCACTATGAAGGATAACTTTTAGATAAGAAAGGGACGAGATATTGAAGATGGAGATAGGAATAAGGAAAAGGATAAGGACAGGAGGACAAAAAGATAGGAGGTGAATTGAAAACTCCCACCCAAGTGTTGGCATAAAGCCAACTTTGATGGAGCAACTAAAGGGATTCCTAGTCTTTTTGGATGTGGAGGAATAATTAAAAAATGTCATGGTAGTGGAGTTTCTGCTCTCACTTACCCCTTGGGAATCTAGATAAATCATTTTGCTAAAGCTAGTGCTATTGTCCACACTTTTAAATTAGCCCTTGATGTAGGTGTCAAAAAATTATGGTTGGAGGGGGACTCAAATAATATTATTAGATGTATTATAGGGAGTATTCATCCTATCTAGACAATTGCAAATATATTCAAAGAAATTTGTATAACACTTGGAAAATTTGAACACATTTATTTTAGCCATGAGTAAAGAGAGACGAACTCGCAGCTTGACTAGTTTACCAACAAAGCAATAAAGAAAGAAATGGTGATGATATGTAATACCGGTGAAAATATTCTAACAAATGCAAAAAGCCTAATTGATTAGGAGAGGATCCAGGGAAGTACGGGTGTTATCCTAAGTTAATTATGGAAATTAATATTAGTATGGGTGAAAACCACTACAATAATGGTAAATACAAATGGAACAGGTGGATAATATTTATTGTGTCAAATCGACATGCTTTGTGGGTTGTCTATTTCCTTTACCACTTTTATAGCATCAAAAGACAAAGTCGTGAAAAAAAAAGTGGTTTTATATAGAGTATCTAGTGGATTGCAAAAGGGAAATAGAGGAAGGCATTTATGAGAATTGCAAATTTTTAGGCTACAGAGATGGTGGGTGAAAGGATCAAGAAAGAAATAGTAGGGAAGGTGGAGAAATGAAATCAAAGAACAAAAGTTTGGGAGAAGCTTGAAAAGGGTAGAATTGTAAATTATATCACCAAGCTTCATGGATACAACCCAGTAACAACCAATCTTATGGTTAATTTGTGGAAGGATGGTAGGGTCAAAGTGGATGGGGTTTCATATCAAATTACTATAGATGTTATTGCTCATGTTACTGAAATTCCAAATGAGGGGTTAAAATTCTACAGAGACAAAAGGTGTTTGTCAATACAGTTAAGGACTTTGCCAAGAATACAGAAGAGAAAAATGAACTAGTGAAGAGTGAGACCTACTATGAGATGGATTCAATTAAAAAACTTAGGAGGTATGTGCTAAGGGCCATTATTGAATATATATCTCTAGACACTAGATTTGGTAGGGTTAGAACCCATCACTTTGTTTTACTTAATCATTTTCATTATGGGGTTAAGGTTTCCTTTCCATTCTATTTGTATTCTTTTATGTACAAGAGCATTTTTGGGCACAAGAAAAAATCCACTTCTAACTTGGCCCTGCATAAGGGTTTAGTGCTTTTGATTTATGAGCATTTTAAGGCCCAATCTAGAAGTAAAACCCTAGCTCATGTTGGGGTTGCCTCTGAAGACACGGGGAGTTCTAACTTCTCTTCAAACTTGGAAGAGATTCAAAGTATTAGCTCAAAGGAGGATGGAGCTTTGCATTTGTCTAGAAAGAAGGAAAGGGGTAAAGATAAGGATATGTCTACTCCATCAAAGATGTCATGCAGGAAAAGTCTCAAGGGCCTTGGGCCCAAAACTATTGATCAGGGGGGAAGAGGAATATAATGAAGAAGGTGAAGATATGGATACAGATGAGGAGAATAAGTGTCAGGAAGATGAAGATAGGGAGAAGCCAGTTGAAAACCCTAGGAAGAAATAGAGGAGGATGAAAGAGGAGGAAATACCTACAGAGGGGGAAAAAATTTATGGTCCAAAAATTTTGGTGCTTCCCCTCTCCAAGTCTCCCTCAGGAGAATGAAAAGGAAAAAATGGAGGAAGGAAGTGCTGAGGTGGTTATAAAAGATAGGCATTTGGCATAGAAAAATTTTAATGTTAGAACTTCAAAGATGGGGATTGTGAGAAAAGCCATGAATCCACAAATTGTAGAAGAAAAAGAGGGAAAGGTATAGATGGAGGATCTTATTCATGTGGTGCTGGTGGCTATAACTGATAATATGAGGGAAGTGGGAATAAATTTGCTTAATAATGCAAGAAATAACATGATACATAATTTCAAATCAATTAAATGGTTGTTTCATTAATTAGAAGAGGTTAAAGAAAGGACAAGATAGTTGGAAAGCTAGGGAAGAAATTTTAGAGAGGGAATGTCATAGATTAGGGGGATGCTATTAAGTTGGTCGAAAAAAGGATGAAAATTTTGCAGACTTACAACCATAACATGGCTAACCAGATCATCTCCATTCTGAACTCTCTTAATGAAAACATTGTTACTCTTGTTAGCAACCTGAAAGCTAGGGGTCTTTTAGAGGATAATGAGGAAAAGGATAGGGATGAAGAGAGGATGGATGATGAAACCATCATGGACATATCCCATAGTTAGCTAGATACGACTTGCTTGAAAAAATAGGAGCAAATGGCTAAGTGACAAAAAACCTATGAAGTAGCAGAAATAATGCAAGACCTTGAAAGGAAAGAGGAGTAAGTTGAGGACTATCAATATCTATATTTTGGTTTTTTGGTTTCTATAGGTTTATTTCTTGGCTTTTTGTCTGTCTTTTAATTTGGCCTATTGGTTGGCCATAGTACTATTTTTGGGATTTTGTTGTTTTTTCTTATAGCCCTATGATATGTAACAACTTTTGGGTTTCAAGATCCCTGTAAAACCTATTTTTCTTATCAAAATCATATAAAATCTTAATGCAAACACATTAAGATCTATACATAACATGATATCATTTATTTTTCTAATTATAATTAATAATATTTCTATTAAAATTTGATTATATCATTATTTAAATAATTACATTGTAACTTTATATCTAAACTAGATTTATCTAACTACTATTAATCTAATTTTATATACAAAAGTTATATCACCGTAATTTACTTTTTTTCATTTTAATAAACAACCTCTAAGTATTTAAATTGTGAGACTTTCAAAAATTGGAAGTTACTTGAGAAAAAATATGTATAAGCACTTATATATATTAGCTTAAAGTTGAAATAGAAACAAAAAGAAAAAGAATACTACAAGTATCATTATTAAGCCTTTCACTATTGATTAAATTTAATAAAAAAACCTATTAAATCCAATGCTAACATTAACCATAACAAAATGAACCATGAACATAATTGCTTACCTTAGAATTCAATATAAAATATTTCCAACTAAGGCACTCATGTACTTATTTACTTTTTGAGATTCTAATAAGAAAATATTTTTATTTATTTCTTTATTTCTTTCTACTATAACAATAAATAAATAGCCCTTGAGATTTAAATAATGCTTTAAAAATATATTCTTATTAATTTAAAACTATACTAATAATCTAAAGCACTTTTAAAATTGGCAAGTTAATTAATGAAAGTAAAGTGTTTAATTCATTAATACAAAAATAAACAACTCAACTAAAGTAAAGATATCGATGATTTTAATATTAAATCTTAAATGTAAAGGCATTAATGGCATACACTATATAATATATTCATTCAATACAATATTATTAACTTAATGATAAGAATTTACTTAAATAGAAATTCCCTTCTTAAAGTTAAAAATTCACTTAAATAGAAATTCTATTCTTAAAGTTAAAAATCCACTTAAATAAGGCAAGAGCCTATAACACAATGGAAAATTGTGAGCCTCTTATGTGGGAGGTCTTGGGTTCAAATCTACTTGAGCTTAATAAATAATAATAATTAATAAAAAAATAATAATAAATAATCTTGGCTTCAGCCTCTTACCGATTGAAATAGCCCCATAAAAAATCTAAAAGTTGCTTTTAAAAATACAAAGAAAGCTTAGATAATAAAAGAATAATCAGTCACTAACATTTAACCATTATTATATCCTTTACTTTTTATCTTTTGAAATACCCAATAGTAATTAGGTTCCTTCTAAATTTGAGAAATGTTTCCTCTCTTTTTATAAAGACAAAATTCTTTTTTTCCCTCTATTTCCTACCCTAACCCTAATTTTGGATTAGGGTTAGGCATATTTTCTAACCTCATTATTTGTTTCCCTTTACTTTGTAATTTTCCTTGGTTCATTTTTTCTTTGCTTCTCTATTTTTTTCAACTCTAATATGAGTATTTTTATTTGTGAAGGAAAGTTACAAGGTAATATGAAGGCGATGGAATCATCATGGAGGTAACTACATATTTTTGGTAATGTGAAGGTGATGGAATCATCATGGAGGTAAGAACATATTTTTTATTCATCTGATTACTAGCACTACTCTAATTTCTTTTTTTTTTTAAACATACATATCTTTATTTTTAATTTTTTCCTAAATGTTTGCAGAGCTATAGAAAAAGTTTTATGTTCAAACATCATTTTTTTTTTTTAATGGCATAGATACTACATTTATTTATTTTTTTAAATATTATTCATGTGCATTTTACATGGTGTGTGCTTCAAGGTTGGGAGATATACTAAATAAAAAATATGAATGCCATGGGATAGGTGTGTAGTACAAATTGTCCAAGGCTACAATGAGCATTTGAAGGAAGTCATCGTAAAAAGATTTGTGTCTCAAATTGTGCTTCTCAATGAGAAAAGGTTAAAGTGTTAAGGCAAAATTGCTAGGTTTTTTTCTTTAATAGATTTAAGCCTAGACAAGTATGGGTGATTTTGTAAGCATAGAGCGTTGCACACAAGGCTAGTGTAGCAGAAAGAAGGTCATGACTACATAGGGATCACACAGTGCATTGAGGTGTAAAGGAAGTATGTGGGCACCACGTCATTGCAGATAGCGGCTTTTTCCTATGCCACAAAGTAGAAGCCCTTTCCACATACCCACCCACAGTATCCACCACAACAAACAAAAATAATAATAGAGCTTTTTCAATTTATTCTTGTTTTAAGTTGTTTAAGGTTAAAATATGTAATATGGACATGTACTTTTAGAAATATAGGTGTCTAACATATTTTTACCTCTATAATATGTACTCCATATCTCAACAATTTTATTTTTTATTAAAATATATTCAATGTGCAGTTCTAGTTAAAAGTAACTATTTTTTAGACTTATCTTGCTACTAGGCCTCACAAAGAATTTATAGGGTTCCAAATTTCAAGGGCCTTGACTCTATGCCATAATTAAACCATTTATTCTTCTACTCATAAAAGTACAAATCTTTTTTTCATTGTTGTCATTCATCGACACAAACAAATCCAAACAAGCCCATTCTTGGAAATAGATACCCTATTACATTTTGTGAGATAGGTAATTTATCACTTGATGTTCATATACTATTATCTAATGAATACATAAGAAGGCCCCAATTTCCATATCTTTCACTATTCTTACTAGGCATTCTAGAGGTGTAACCATGAAGTCATGCATAATCATCAACTGGAGTAGAACCTTCAACATCTACATCACTCTGCTCAAAAATGAATTAGATAGAACCAAAACTAGGGGTGGACCAATAGCATAAGGTCCCATCTAACTTCTTCCAAGGTTCTCTTTGGCTATAGGGTAAAATCTAAGAACAAAATTTTTTAAAGAAGAATTTGCAACACCTATGGACTCCAATTGCATTCTAAATATAGAATTTATACCTTTGGCCTGTACATTAAAATTTCTTGATTAATTTATGTGTTGCAACTAGTAAAAATATCCATAGAACCTTTAATAATGCTTTCGTTTGGAAGCAAAGGAGCTGATGGATGTGGCCTCACAACTAAGAAAGGAGATCTGCACAAAAATTATAAGGAATCCCACTATGTTGCTTTTTGTCTTTTTGTGAATCAAGTCCTCAGAAATTTGATGTCATGAAATAGTTCTCACAAGTTGTCTAAGATGAAACTAAGTCATTAATAGAGAGGTCCAATAGTCCAACAAGGGATAACACAACTATCTTTTTATTCCAATATGAAAAACTTATATTAGTAAGCTTTTATTGTCCCATAATGCCTAGAGAATTAATTTTGAATTTCCCAATCCACCCTCGGGCATGAAATTATGATTCTAGATGCCCTAGCTACTTAGTGTGAGGTTAGGGAGAGCATACAATGACACTCCAAATCTTTTTTCTTTAGTTGTATTTCTCCTTGGCACACTGGACTATATTTCTAGGACTAGGAAAAACTAAAGAAATACTTGTACCAACCAATGAATGCATAGGGTTGGACAATGTACAACCAATCTTAGTAACTTCTGGACCCTAATTTGCATCATGGTTTAAGCCCTTGGTATAACCTAGTGACTACTTCTTTCTAATCATAGACATTTTTGAATTCTAAAGTCAAATTTTACCTTGGAAAGAAGTTTTTGTGTAGGAAATTGAGATGTTTCGAACATCAAAAGATGTTTTAATAGATTCATTATTTGTAGAGAAATATATTATGTTCATAGTAGAGTTATTCTCTAACACAAGTTTGAAAATAATGTACTCTTCATCATCTTCATCCCTATTTACTGATTATGGGAATGCACATGTTCTTACTACTCCTTTTTCTTTAAATTCATCTCCATACCCAATATTAGGTATGCTTGAAATACCTTGGGCAAATTCAACCACCTCTTTGGCTATAATATGTCAATTTATAGATGCCTTGTCATCTAAAAATTTCTAGTCTCTTTATCATAGGTATATCCTCTTCTAGTGCCATTAAATGCAATTCCAATGGATTTTCCTACAACCAAGAGTCACTAAATAATAACCTATTGCTCCTTTTTATCCCTTCACCCTATTTTGGTGGGGATTATTGAATAGTTTAATTCCTTTTGGGAAGGAAGAAGAGGAGCAATTTTTTGCATCATAATATCTTCCCATAATGTAGTAATACCCTCAAAAAATCATTTGAGAGTTTCCCACACTAGTAAAGGTGACATTAGCATTCAAATCCTTACTCTTGAGTAATTTTTTCAAAATTTTAATGCATTGTTTTCAAAGAAATACCTTGCATTTGCTTGCTCTCCACCCTCTTCAATTGAAATTTTCACTTCTTTTTGGCAAGCCAACCACTCCATGAAAATGAAAATTGGAAGAAAAAAGGGGCCACTAGAGACATCATTTACATCTACGCATAAGGCAACCTGCAAATTCAAATGCTTACCAAGCCCTCTTCTCGCACAATCCCAAACCTTTACGAAATAGTCTCAAAATTTTCAAATCTTAGAGTTCATAGCTGCACTATTATTTAATAAGTTACCAAGAAAAAATTTTCTATGATTATACACTGATTTTATTATAGAAATCAAGGTTAAAAAATATGGTTCTTAGCTGATTCTTTTAAATAAGAAAATATATCCTTTTTTTTTTTCTATTTTGAACTATGCCCCTTACCTTAAGTTTGTATGCTAATATTGTTAGTCTCAAAATAGTTTTGACATTTGAGTGCCAACACACTTAACCATTTTCTACATTGGAGCTGAGCATACTATGTATGTCGAGCCACAACATGAGCCGAGTCAGGAAATCCAACAGGTGCTGAGTGATCTTCAAGTACCGAGTGAAGAATAGGTGCCGAGTGAAGAACAAGTGCCAAGTGAATTTAGGTGCCAAGTGAAGAACAAGTGCCAAGTGATATTTGAGTGCCGAGTCATAGACGATGTCGAGCAATACAGAAATGCAATAGAAGCTGAGTAAGTAAGTTTGTTATAAGTGTCGAGCATCAAGAATCAGTAAGTGCTGAGTAACATAGAATGCACATATGAGGTTGTTACTTTACTAATTCAAATGTAAACCATTTTCATGGCTGACATATGATGAATCTCAAAGGATTAAAATGATAAGATCAAATCTTTTGTATTTCCTATGCAATCTACATGCAGCCAATAAGAAAAATGAAGAAGGCATGCAACCAATAATAAAAGTGCAAGGAATGAGTGTGAAATAGAGATTCAATATGGATCATAGATCCACATCTAACCCTAAGTCTTCAAATGTCTTTATAAGGAAGACTAAGTCTCATTGAATAAAAAGAGTGAATGGACAAAGGTGTGTAAGGGAAACTATTTTCAGAGTGAAGAATATGAGATCTCAGAGGATCAAGATCAGAGAAAGAAGATCAAGTGCCTGCATTCAGCATTCAAAGGATTGTAAACTATTAGGTTTATTATACCTAATACTCTCTAGCAACTGTATTAGAAAGGAAACCCTATGATGATAGGTTAGCTTAACAGCTACTTTGTAGATCCTTAAATAGGTGATCAATCCTTTAACAGGGTAACACTTCATGTAAAGTGTTTGTAAATCCTCTAACAAGGTCACATTTAAAAATGTGTTGTAGCCTTTAATAGGGTAGGCCTTTAACAGGGCAGATCATCAGAAGTGGTCAAACATTATTGTTGCAGTGATTTTGTGGGTATCATCCCCACCCCAGTTTTACCTTCTTATTTCTAGAGGGTTTTTGGGTTACCAAAATTTCAAGTGTTATGTGGTGATGTACATGTGTTTTTCATAATTTCTTAATGTTGATATGCATGTATGTACATTTCAATATTATGTTATTAAGGATTTTTGAAAAATAGGTTAAAAGCTAGTACTTATGATTCACCCCCCCCCCCCCCCCCACCCCCTCTCTTAGAAGCATTCTTTCCATTAAGATATTTCAACAATTGGTATCAGAGCTGATAAGGTTCTCACAAGAAGAAGTCTAAAATCTTGGAGAAAAAGGTCTAAATATGTACGTCTTCAAACTTGGAAAGATTATTGACAATCAAGTGATTGATGTGCAACTGGCTCTACACAAAGTAGAGGAAGCAAGGGAGGAACTGAGAAAATCCTTGAAAAGAAGAAAGGATATAGCCATAGCTGAAAATGATACTGCTACTATTTGAAGGAGTAGAAGATTCAATCAGCAAAACACACCCAAGAGCAAGAGTTACTCTCACAAATGCAACATGCAAGGACATATGACACAAGATTATAGATCCAGAGTTACAAGGATACAACGATTTGATGGACATTGTCATAATTGTAAGAAGTATGGACATAGAGCATTTGAAAGTAGATCAAAGCCTATGTGGACATCAAATCAACCAGCAGAAACAAAAGGAAATGAAAGTCATTATCATTGGGATTACAACACCAGGTATAGCTATCATTATTATCAGGAATATGGACATATACCCTAGAACTACATAAGAACACATTTCAAAGGGAAATATAAAAGATGGTTGAACCAAACCACATGTTTTAGTTGCCTGAAAACTTGTCATATCAGCAAAAATTGTCCTACAAGGTCAAAGGCACCAAATATTGAAGTAAACAAGGGCAAAGAAAAGATTGGTGTGGAACACATAAGAACAGACATGAAGAAAACATGACAGAAAAAGAATGAATCAAGTTCATCCAATGAAAGGGTCACTTCACCCACAAGGTCAAGTGATCATTTCTTATTCAATTAAACACAAGAAAGAGCCTATGGGGCTGATACATATAAGGAAGTATCATACATCAGTCCTAAACCATGAAGAAGCAATGCAAATTATAAATCAATATGAAACAAGATGCCAAAACAAAATTTTAAATGAAGATGTCAAGCTGTCTTTGGATGCCAACTAAAACTCCAATGCATGTCAAGTTCCTAACAGCAACCGAGTTGATAGCCAATGCCAAGTTGAGTAAAACCTATGGAAGCTGAGTAAAGTAGAGATGAAGTGCAAGCCGAGTAATTTTAAAATCCCTTAGAAGCCGAGTTTGTAGTTGAGCATTTAATGTGATGGAAATAGGGTATATTATCGTGATTTCAATCATTTTTCCTCATCACGATCAAGAACCAAAGAAATTAAAGAGAGCAGAGTGACTTCATAACATCGAATCCAGCATTCCAAGTAGATTGCAACCTCTTACAACATGTTTTCATCAATTTTGAGGTATTTTCATTTGTGCCAAGCTACGCAGTTTCATATTTCTGTGTAAAGGAAACCCTAGTTTGCATAAATGGCTTTGAGTTCTAAGACAACCCAGGACAAAGAATCATTTGAAGTCCAACTAGTATCTAATGAGGTTAGGCAACCTAATTTTTACCCTATCCCTAAAGTTTCATACAAGAACGATCCCGCTAGAGCCCTTTCTTGCATACCCCCAAACGCTGTTATGGTTTAGGATGTAAGGAGATGCTATAATTGCAAGATAGGAGCCATAAGAGACATGGAAATTAGAGAAGCCTTTGCAAAGTTGTGTGTTGATGGAGTCTTGAAAGATGAATATAAAATTGCAGAAAGGAAGGGTTTAACATGAGTTTTGAGTTTTCCCACCGTATTTAAAATAGAATGGATCAGACTTGTGTTGAGCAGAATTCATGATGGTAGTCTATGGTTAGAAGATGTCCCTATCAAAATCACAAAAAGAATCATTCATAGGGTAATTGGATATCCTAACCTAGATTGGTTCAAAACCTTGAGAAGTAAATCCAAGGAGGTTATTGAAAATAACACAAGTGCTCAGTGGAACAAAAGAGGAATGACAATTCACACCATTCAAGATCCTCTAGTTGAGTTTGCTGTTAGACTTATTGCCCACAAATTCTATCAATCCAGTAGACTCAACAGTGTGCCATGTATTGCAGTAGATGTAGGCTACAAATTGGGGAAAATGGATCATACTTATGATCTTGCAGAACTGCAACTACAACAGATTAATGAAAACCTAGCTGCCATAAGAAAGACAAAGGGTGCACAATGCAAATTTGGAGCAATTCTGGTTTTTGTATTCTTTTATGTTCAAAATGAATTTCCTTCTTTTGGAAAAGTTACATGGAGAAATGATAGAACTATTATATCTCAAATTAATGAAAATATAGAATAAATGGGAGACAATTTTGATACCCTGATGACAAGCTATTTTGAGGATTTTAAGAAATCCATGAAGCAAAGGGTGAGAATACCAGTTTCCTTAGTGGAAAAACATATTAATGATATATGCTTCTTAGTTGATATTGACTTCACCTATATCCAAGCAGCAATTCCAAGGGTGAGATGGCTAAGGCCATTTAGTTATGAGATCAACATAGATGAAGCATCTGTAGCCATAACCACATTATTGGTAGAAGAGATAGATAAGAGTGCCCCACACTTTGGCACTTATGATGTGGTAAGGTCAAAGATAAATTTGGAATTAAAAATTGCCTCCACACTGAAGAAGAAAGACAAAATGATGAAGAAAATTAAGAAGAAATTTGGTGAAGGAATAGAGGCTAAAGCAGAAGAAGAAGATGATGATGAAAATGATGATGATGAGGATGAGGATGAACACGAAAAAGGCCCAATGGGATTAACTCAAGGCTTAGGTGAAGACAACAAGGAAGGTATTGAGGAAGAAGAAGCCAAGGAAGCACCAACCCAAGCTAAGCCAAAGAAGAGAAAGGCAACAAAATAACCACCAGCTCAGCCCACACCAAAGAAAACTACCATGCCATCACCCCAAAAGCCAACAACCAGAGCTGCATAAAGGGCCTCCACACAAAAAGCTAAAGAGGAAGCCACAAAGAAGAATACAATCAAGAAGACACAAGAAGAGCCAAGGAAAAGAAGAAAATATGTAGCTCAACCTGATACTAATGAAGAAGATCAATCTGAAAAGGTAACCCATTTTTCAGTTGATACATTATGTAAAAAGATTGGAAATGGAGACTTAAGCAGCATAAATAAAGTTGATTTCAATAAGTTCACTAAAGATGAACAAAATAGAATAGAAGAATTAGTTTATGGAATGATGGCACAGTTCAAGTATACTCCTCTTGAACTAGATGAACAATTGCCAAATGAACTGTCTAAAATTGTAGAAGACAGATGCAATTTTTGTTTGAAAATGGAAAAGGAGATAAGAGAATCAACCTTAGCAAGCATACTACCTAATTTGACTAAGGAGAAAATAGAGAAATTAGTCAAAAGGCATAATACTAGGTTTACACCTAAGTATAGGGTATTCTTCATTATCCAAAACAAAATGGAAGAAATTGTACAAAGAACAACAAAATCATGGAAGAACTTGTACAAAAAGATTGAAGATTTTCTTGAAGAAGAATACAAGGAAGAAGCTACTGCTCCACCAGAAGAAAGAAGAAAAAGGAGAGAAGAGAAGACAGAAGTAGAGCAAGAAAAGGAAGAAAAGAAGGAAGAAGAAAAGAAACAAGAAGAAGAAAAGAAGGAAGAAGAAAAGAAACAAGAAGAAGAGAAGAAGGAAGAAGAAAAGAAAGAAACAGAGGAGGAGGCACAAAAGCAAGATGAAATGGCAACAGCTGAGAAGGAGCAACAACAAGAACAGAGTGTGCAAGACACACAATTGCCACCTTCTAGCCCTCCTCGTGTACTCATCACACCTGCAGAAACTAGAACAGTACAAGATGTTCCTAACACTTCTGCTCAGAACATCAATCCATTAACTATAGAGGATCTCAAGAGAATACTTGACCAATCCACACAACAAGAAAAATTGTGTATAGATCCAGTATTGGTCAGTGTGGATGAATTACAAAAACTAGTAGAAAATACAGTTAGAGATAAGCTGAATTCACAAGAACCACCTTCCATCATCTCTCCAGCTACTAGTGGTCAACTTCAAATGCCAACAGTTGTTTCATCAAGCATAGTTGACACCACTGTACAAAAGTCGAGTGCAGCAGGAGATAAAGGAACAGAACAAATAGGACAGACTATTACATCTAATCCTATAGCACAAACACAAGGTGCACTTCCTAAAATTACAATAATTGATCACGGTAGTAGATAGTAGGAGGAGAAAATAGAGGAAACCCCTAAAGTGTAGGAGGCAATAAAAACATTGATTAATTTTCCTACCTCAGGGACTCCTTCACATCAACCACTGCAAATATCAGCACCAGGATAAGGCTCTACAAAAATTGCAAGGGTACTTCACTATGGAGACCCTGAACTAGATGAGGAGATATTCATACCGAGTTATGACTCAAAAACAATAAGCATTGATCAAATCAATGAAGTACAGGAAGCCTTGAATAGAAGAAAGAGGCAAGAGATACTCAGGAAGGAGTATAAAAACAAGCAAACTTTACATAAAATAAAACTATATTTATGGATGCCTTCAGTATTCAGTCACCAAATGAGTCCAAGCATATAATGGAACAATTGACAGATACTATTGACCAGGTGACAAATGCAGACCAAGAGACAAATGTAAAACTTATGGAATGGTTTGAAAGAAAATTTCAAGGGAAAGTTAATGAGAAAATATCTAGTGAAATAGAACTTTCACAAACTCAATTGGAAAAGGTCATAGACAAAGTAAAAAAAGTACTTGAGAATATATTCTCATTGTACAAAAAGTTGTGTGACTTTTCATGCTTCACACAGGAGACAAGCCAAAAGATAATAAGCTTGGACAGGAATTTGAATGTTTCAAGCATGAAGCTACCAAAAGATCTAGCCCAAAGTGAGAAACATTTTGCTCAAACACTTCACACTCATAAAGAAATAGTTGTATTAATAGCAGAAGAGGCCACCATCAAGGCAAAACTAATACAGCTCCAATCCTCCATTACCCCACATTTATAAGTACTCCATAAAGAATAGGTCTATGCTGAAGTTGTTCTCAAGAAAGATCCCAATCTTTCTACTTCAGAAGGACTTATTCACCTAGCTACAGAGACTGCCATCCAACACAAGTCATTAGAAATTGCTTTGCATAATTGGGATGCAGCTCTCAGGATGATTATGGAGGTAAACAGCACATTTTTTGTGAAATATGGTCTTAACCCTTAAAACCCTTTGACATAAGTGTCAAAAAGGGGGAGACAAGATGAAGAAGGGAGACAAAGAGACAAGTTAAATAGGGGGAGACAAGAGAGAAAGGGGAGCATGATATACAACATCAATTTTGGTTATCAAGATAGCACAGATAATGGCACAATCAACTTAGGGGGAGTTACAATAATTTTGAGGTATACATTGTAAATTACAAAATTTTTATCAAGTTTTTAGAACCTCTATATATACCGAGCAGATTAGTAAATTTACTCATAACGTCAGTTAAGTGTTTTTGTCACTCATGTCAAAGGGGGAGATTGTTAGTCTCAAAATAGTTTTGACATTTGAGTGCCAACACACTTAACCATTTTCTACATTGGAGCTGAGCACACTATGTATGTCGAGCCACAACATGAGCTAAGTCATGAAATCCAATAGGTGCCAAGTGATCTTCAGGTGCCGAGTGAAGAAAAGATGCTGATTGAAGGTCAGGTGCCGAGTGAAGAACAAGTGTCGAGTGACTTTAGGTGCCAAGTGAAGAACAATTGTCAAGTGATATTTGAGTGCCGAGTCACAGACGATGCCGAGCAATAAAGAAATACAATAGGAGTTTAGTAAGCCAGTTTGTTATAAGTGTCAAGCATCAAGAATTAGTAAGTGCCGAGTAACATAGAATGCACATATGAGGTTGTAACTTTACTAGTTCAGATGTAAACCATTTTCATGGCCGACATATGACAAATCTCAAAGGATTAAAATGATAAGATCAAATCTTTTGTATTTCCTATGCAATCTACATGCAACCAATAAGAAAAATGGAGAAGGTATGCAACCAATAATAAAAGTGCAAGGAATGAGTGGGAAATAGAGATTCAATATGGATTGTAGATCCACATCTAACCCTAAGTCTTTGAATGTCTTTATAAGGAAGACTAAGTCTCATTGAATAAAAAGAGTGAATGGACAAAGGTGTGTAAGGGAAACTATTTTTAGAGTGAAGAATATGAGATCTCAGAGGATCAATATCAGAGAAAGAAAATCAAGTGCTTGTATTCAGCCATCAAAGGATTGTAAACTATCAGGTTTATTATACCTAATACTCTCTAGCAACTATATTAGAAAGGAAATCCTATGATGATAGGTTAGCTTAATAGCTACTTTGTAGATCCTTTAAATATGTGATTAAATCCTTTAACAAGGTAACACTTCATGTAAAGTGTTTGTAAATCCTCTAACAAGGTCACATTTAAAAATGTGTTGTAGCCTTTAACAGGGCAAGCCTTTAACAGGGTTATCATCAGAAGTGGTCAAACATTATTGCTGTAGTGATTTTGTGGGTATCATCCCCACCCCAGTTTTACCTTCTTATTCCTGGAGGGTTTCTAGGTTACCAAAATTTCAAGTGTTATGTGGTGATGTACATGTGTTTTTCATAATTGATTAATGTTGATATGCATGTATGTACATTTCAATATTATGTTATTAAGGATTTGTGAAAAATAGGTTAAAAGCTAGTACTTCTAATTCCCCCCCCCCCCCCCCCCCTCTCAGAAGTATTCTTTCCATTAAGATATTTCAAAAAATACAATAAGATATTGATGATAAAATAGATATGATAAATTTAATATTATTTCAATTTGAAATGTATGAATGAAATTTCACAAGAATATCCTTTTATTTCTTGATTTCAAGAAAATTCCTCATGCAAAACCTTTAGACTTCCTAACAGAGTTTGAAAAAGGCATTAAAAAGGAGATGAGAATCGAAACATCTCAAACAATGTCACTCACAAAGCTCATGATGATTTTCTCGAAACACAAACTAAATCCCAAGTTATTGAATATGAAGTAGAAAATATAGAAAAGTTGTTGATGCAAAAAATTCAAACTTGGACCAGGAATTTAGTATGGAATGACAAAAGAGGACAATATGTTGAAAAGGATTTTTCTCACCTGCTGAATAGTGTAGACAATGGAGGCAAGAAAAAGTCTAAGAGAAAAATTTGAATTGTATATTGAGTGTATGTAACACACTCAAGTGGATACTATCATTCTTTTTCAACTAAAGTTTAGTCAAATGAAGTGTGTACTTGTTCTGATTTCCATATTAATTAATATATGAATGAAAAGAGTCCAAAAGTCTACCCATTGACTTGAAATAAAATATGAGATAGATCAGTAGATCAAAGCAGTCTACATCATCAGAATGATGATGTGGGAGCTTGAGGTTGATCTTGTTGGTTGGGCTAAAAAATTTGCTTAAAAAGATGAACAATACCATCTCTCACTGGGAGTCTCATATAAAGGGAGTGAGAAGCAATATATATGATATGATGCCTTATAGATATCACATATCAGCATAGAGTTATTGTTGATCTCAATGCCACAAACCTTGCAAAGAATGTCATCTATACCTGATGCAGGATGGTCACACTTCTTACATGGTGGACATTGACTATTAAAATTCTCAAAATTTTATAGAAATTGGAATTTTTCTACTCACATACAAATGAAAAAGTTTTGTTATGCCATTTAGGTGAAGAGAGAATGAGGTACAACATAGTTTGAAAAGAATGGTTTTGTGATTTAGAACACATTTTCTAGGTATTATGAGTATATAAATTTTGGTATGCCCATGTTTTGTCTTCAATGGTGTTGATGTTTATGTCTCATCTTTAGCCTTAATTCAATAGAGAAAAATTAGGACTATAATTTATTGTTGTATATTATGTTTCATCTTTAGCCTTCATTCAATAGAGAAAAAGCAAGACTATAATTTATTGTTGTATATGCTCTTTCTAGGTAAGTAATGTGTTACACACAAATAATTCATGAAGTATGAAAGTATCTAAAGTATATGAAGCTCCACACATTATTGTAGTAGTAGAACAAGCATCTAAACCAGTAATGACTATTTCTGAATGCAACAAAATTACTCAAATTTGTTTCCTCTTCAAATATTAGAATCCAAATTAAATTTTTATTCAATGATCTTTTGATAATGATGTCTTAAAATTTTAGATATACATTAAACCCTTCTTTTTAGTAACCTTATTTAGGAAGGTCCAGTACCAGTGTTGGTTAGTTATAGCATTGATGTCTACATCTACTTAATTATTTACAATACAAGGATGAGTTTTTTTCAGTCCTATGTATGCCTAGTTTTCACAAAGAAATACCAAGATTATAAGCCCAAATTATTCATAGTTCAGTGATATATCTTTTTCTTGTGACCATGGTTCTTGATTAACCTCTAAGGGTTAATACATGTATGTTAATATTAGGAAGAGATAGGTTTCCTAATATTCCAATCTCCTAGGAAGTTTAATTCACCATGACTTCATCATCTTTTCCATGTCACAATTATTTCTTAGCATGCACATAGTCTACAAATATTTGGCATAAAACATGTGCATTTAATAAGTAATTAAAATTGCATCAGATAGAAAGAACTATCAAGATGCTATAAGTCCTAGGGTTTCAAAAGTCCCTTCTTTTGTACCAACCAAAGATGATTTCAATATGGTGGAAAAGAATAATCCGTCATCTACTTCTTCAAAAAATAAAGTAGTTCCCATTCACTGACATCCTATTGATAATGCTAGATGAAATTTAAGAAATGTCTATTATATAGTAGAAAAAAAAAACTTCACCTTAAGAAAAACCAAGTCTGGCACTTCAAAAGTTTAAACAATAACTTAATTATTTTCCAAATCAAAAACTTAATTATTTTGTATATTAATACTTCAGCCTTACTAGGGCATCGTTTACTGACGAAGTTCATATCCTAAATATAAAGTGTTAGATGTTCTATTATTCTAGCCTTAATAGGTTTCAAAAATGCCATTTTTTTGTCACTTATGTTTCCATATTATCATTTCTCTTCAAATAGCCAGTACTATTGTCTAGTTAGTTTAAACAACCAAGCATTGAGATGTTCAATCTATTGGGTGACCATTTTGTTCCTGATTTAACATGTTGTAAGCAAGTAGCTCTAAATTATTCTATAGTCTTTCCTATTTGACTAGTCATTATATTTTTTTGATGTGATTTTTATATGTGTAGAGGATGGGAGATGGAGGTTTACTTGGGCCAAGAAAGTAAAGGAAAATTCCTTTCGAGGTACTTGATGAACGATGTATTTTGCATGTAACAATACTTGGGTCATGAATGGAATATGGGTTTGTTTATTTGTATAAATTTTAGTATATTCATCTTCATTATAAAAATCTTTGAGTTTGAAAACATTTCATGAATTTTTTTTTAGCTGGAAAGAGGTATTGTCTCCTATTTCCCATTTGTGCTTGATCTTTCCCATACCCATTGTTAAGATGTAGAGGATCATAATGGATGAGCTATTTTTTGCATTAATTTGAAGTGAGTATAGCTAACATTTCAAGGTTGTTTGGTCACATTTTACAAAATAATTACATAGTGGCTATAAGGAAGAGTGTTGTTCTATAGAGATACCTAGACACATATTGCAGATATAATTGAGTTTATGAATAAAAAAATAATAGAAGAATTTGGAAATATTTCAGTTCTTGATTTGAAAAGTTAGGGTTATGCTTCCATTTTCTACAACACAACACACTTTGTGCATGGTAAAGGTGCTTAAGGCATAATCATTGTAGACAATAAGCAATATCTTGTCTTCTTTACATTGTGTGTGGTAAAGATGGTTTAAATGGAATCACTTTTTTATGGTAAAAAGCTATTTCTTGATTATTTAGGAAATAAGTTGATGCCATGAATATCATCTACATAAACACTTAATAATTTGCTAAATAAACTATTTTACAATCTGGGTAGTGCTCCTGTTGGTTATGAAATGAATTGGTTGGTTTTTAACACTTTACTACTGCTATTAAGGTTTTTCTTTATATGTTCCAAAACTTAATTATGATAAGGAGAACAAGTCACATGTAATGAATATTATAATGAAAAAATTCTCTTGATATTTATATGATGCATTTAATAACATCACTATTATTTAAAGGGTACTAGCTCAATGGAAGAGCACTTGCTTTACAAGTAGGAGGATGGTGGTTCAATTCCATCTTATCCTAATATGATTAAATAAACTATCAAATAAACTACCAAATATAGAACTAAATAAACTATCAAACCAAATACCAAATAAACTACCAAATAAACTACTAAATAAAATATCAAATCAACTACCAAATATATTACCCAAATTACCACATAAACTACCAAATAACAAAAAAAAAAAAAAACTAAATCAATGATTAAAATAGTTTAGTCATAAATTTGGTTGGGAGATAAATGTCTATCAATAAACTACCATTGGTCACATGATCAAAATTAGTCACATATCTACACTTTTTACTAGTTTATTTAGTAATATATTGTTGTTTTTGTACTAGTGTTAGGTTCAAGTCAATACAAGTTTGTCTCATATATCTACCCTTTTTCAAATGATGACTTACCAAAGAGCTCGTAATAACCCTTCGAGTAGCTCTCTTATCCTTCTCCCTATTATTTTTCCCAATGCTATTGAGAGCACTGAAAAGATCCTTCACAATAATGGCATTTCTTTCCAAGTTTTTACTGACACAAATATTCAATTTGGAAAGCATAGGTCTCATCTTTTACATCTTTAATAAGTGTATTAAAAGTTGACATTGCTCCACCATTGTCTTGTTGTCAAAAAACATCTTATATAGTCTTGAAGCCCATAATTGAATGGCTCTTTGTGATTGCTTTCCTTCCAGATTGGTAATAATCATTTTATCAATTTCAATTATCTATTTTGGTGTTCTAGGACCTTCATGCTAATTATAATTAGGAGATATGTAATGCTCCTGTGCATTTTCATTTTTGACATGGTCAATCATGCAATTTACATTATGAACTGGTAAATTTTCACTGTCCAAATTTTCATTTGCTCAATTTTCAATCCTAGAATTGTCATTATCAATTGATACATTTTCTATCCCCAGTTGTACATATTCATTATCTGACTCTATGATTTCACCTTTGATCAATACATCATTAACTTGATTCACATTTAACATACCTTGTCTCTTCCTTTGATGATTTACCTTGTCCCTTTCCGTATATGTTGTAATATCTTCATTCAATACCTTTCTTTTGCATTTAGCCTTTTGACGACTACTACTCCCTATTCAGACAACAATATTAGACACCTAATCATACATTATAGCAAAAAAATTGATCCTATGGGCCCCAAGAAATTATTTTTCTTCAAACCCATTAAAATGGACCCCAAAAAAGTGATTGTTAGGTCTGCAATGATAGAATATTTTGGAAAAAGTATGCCAGTATTTCAAGTACCCGATTCCATATCAGGTATCTGATCCAAGATCAAATACCAGATACGATATTGGGTACCCAATAAGGATGTCCAAATTGTGGAGGGAACTCAAAATTTGGCAAGTGTGGGCAATGTGAAGAAAATTGTATATTATTATATAATAGTATTTTATTAAATATAATATAGTAATATATAGGACTATTATTATTAAATATAATGTAGTAATATATATAATTATTATTATTAAATATAATATATTAATGTAATTATTATTATGATTATTATTATTAAATAGGTTATAGTAATATTATTATTATATAGTCATATATTATAATTATTACTATATTTAATAGTCATATATGGGTATGTGCAGGATCATGGTGTGCCAAAAAGTGGCAATGTGAAAAATATATAGTTTTGAAATGTTTAAAAGTGTTTCAAAATGCGCTTTGACATTTTTCCACCCATCCTAATACCAAACTAAAAATGGAATACCTTGCCTGATCGAGTATCTAATTTGAGAACAGATATCTGATTTGAGAATGGGTAACCAATTTGAGAACAAGTACCCAATCTATGTTCCCAAATCATGGCATCAAATTCAAATTTAAAGGGAGTGGGGTCCAATTTTTAAGATAAATATTGATTTTTATTTACCAAACTCAAAGTGGGGACCAATTTCTAAGTTATATCAAGTCCTACTATAATATAGTTAGAGCATAATTATGGGGGGGGCAATTATTATATATAGTTACTAAAATTTATTATATAGTATTAAATAATTATTATTATTTTTTATATAATTATTTAATATATAGTTATTACTTATTATATATTATTATGTATTATATAATTATTTTTTATATAGTTATTACTTATTATATATCATTATATAATTATATATCATATATTTTATTATTATATATAATATAGATTAGTAGCCTAAGTTAATAAACTATATGATGATGTATATTCCTAGGGGTCCCCCTAGGGACATACATGTGTTCCAATGAGTCCAAATGGGTGATTGGATACCCTAATTATATATCATATATATTACTATTATATATTATATATATTAGTAATCCAAGTTAATAAACTATATGATGATGTATGTTCCTAAGGGTCCCCCTAGGGACATACATGTGTTCCAATTATTCCAAATGGGTCATGGGATACTCTATGACCCCTTTTGACCTATTATATGACAACATATCTTCCTAAGGGTCAAAGGATGCCTAAGGACATACATCTTGTGTATCAATGAGTAGAAAGGGGTTATAGAGAGTCTTATGACCCCTCTCAACCTATTACATGATAACATATGTTCCTAGGGATCCTAGGACCCTTATAAACATATATGTTGTGTTCCAATGGGTTGAAAGGGGTCATAGAGTATCTTATGACCCTTTCAACCCATTACATGACAACATATGTTCCTAGGGGTCCTATGACCCCTAAGAACATATGTTGTCATGTAATGGGCTGAAAGGGGTCATAAAGTATTTGATGACCCCTTTTGACCGATTGGAATACATGTATGGCCCTAGGGTCTTAGGACCCCTAGGAACATATGTTATCATGCAATGGGTTGAAATTTGACACATTGGAGCACAACACACATGATGATAAGGGTCCTAGGACCACAAGGAACATATGTTCTCATGTAATGTGTCAAAAGGGGTCATAGAATACCCTATGACTCCTTTCTACCCATTGAAATATAAGAGGTATGTCCCTAGGGGTCATAAGACACCCCATGACCCCTTTCTATCCATTAGAACATAGCAAATATGTCCCTAGAGGCCCTAGGATCCCTAGGAACATAAGTTGTCATGCATTTGATTAAAATGCGTCATAGGTTATCCTATGACCCCTTTCAACCCATTTCAACACAACATTCTTGTCCCTAGGGGTCTCAAAATCCACAAGAACATATTTTTTCATGTGATGAGTCTATGTATGAACCTCTCCGCTATGTTTCCATGGAGTAGGCTAGTCTAGCATTTCCTCATTACCCACATCCTTCTCTTCCTATTGTGGAGGTTGACCTTGTATACGTTACCTCTCTAGATCACCTCTGATGGCACCCAAGGTCCCCATCTCTCCTTGTGATCTCCTATTGCAATCTCACTCCCACCAACACCTAGATCCACTCTCATCTAAGAAGGAGGTATCAAGATCTGTGATGTCCACTATCTCTATGGTTGATGTTGTGGTTGTTGTGGTGCATACAATAGTTGCACTGGCACTGCCATCCCTACTTGATCTATAAACCATGAAAACAAATGACTCATGGAATGCTTTTTGTATTACGGTGGCATCCCTCTATCTATAACTATGGTCATAAAATCCCACTATGTCATCATGATGGCATGTGCATTGATCATAGATCTCCGAGGGTCTAGTCTAACTGACCATTCCTTCTTCACCTCTTTCATGAAGTAGGTGTAGGTGCAATACTCATGTGAGATATCATGTGGTCAGCCATACTTCTGCTATAAATTATTCAATAGAAATCTCTCGATCACCTAGATTGAGTGGATAAGAGACAACATATACCCAAGTTGTTCTTGGGTATCATCCCAACCCTCTGTCTCTCTCCAAGGCTGCCATATCACTACCACCAAGTCATCCAGCTACAATCTCCACTACTTGGTCTTACCCATAGTAGTTTGGGTAATCTATCCTCGATACCTAAAAATATACATCTCATAAGGCTACCTCATGTCATTACATATAGGTCTCATCACAAGAAAGTGCTCCCATTCCCATGGCTATAGAACATAAACACCTATTGCCATGCTCTTTGTCTCTCTATAGACAATCTCGTCCAAAATATATGGGCTAGCATACACTAACCCCATTCAAAATGTGTTGCCTTCTCCAACATCATCTATAATATCTATCCCTAGCCACACTCAAGACCATGCTAACCTTTATTAGGCATCAAATAATAGCCAAGGAATGCACCCAGCACCACTACTAATCTATGGGTAGGACCATAGGTCTACACTAGCTCCTTCCATGGAATAGCTCTACCCATGATGAGATCCTCCTCAAAGATGGTTCTCAGTGCCAATGTCCCATGTCTTAGCTAAGTGTCATACTCTATCTAGGGTCCATGGAATGGAATTTGGAGTATCCTATAGATTTCCTCTAACATGATAATCATCTCTCCCAAGGGAAAATGGAATGTGTTCATTTCTAAGTGAAAACACTCTACCAATGTTGTCAACAAACTATAATTCACAAGCAGATTAGGGACATCACATAAATGGGAGAGACCTAGTGTGTCAATATGTGTCACCTCAATAGCATCTAGCTTCCTAATCAATGCCCCAATGGCTAGGTAGTGTGCTCTGAATCCAACATCTAGGAAGCTAACCTGCACACACACAAACAATAGGAACACAATCAGTATCTAACCTCATAGTACACATGCTCATACTACTATAATCCAAACATCATGACAATATGCTATGACAATCAATAATGATGCAAAAAATGATGAACGAACATGATAAATGACATGAAACAATGCAAAATCTTGAATGAAGGCTCCCATCTCCTTGCATAAAGAAACACCTTCCTTACAAAAGAAAACTTCACAAACCACACAAAAAAACACTCTCCCGTGAGCCATATTCAAACTACCCACTCGAAAAATCCCTAAACTAGGGCTTATCATGCAAGAGATGGGTACCTCCTACACAAGGAAACCTAACTTTCTATGTGAGAAAGTGCCCTAGTGGCACTTCCTAACTTGAGTTTCCCTAGAGGCTCACACAAGAAACTAGGTTCTCACTTGAGGACCCTAATGACAACTTGCAAACTATCAAAACATGCAAAAAAATCAATCAAAATGTGTACAATTTTACATGCAGGGAAGGTTTATCGACCACACATTAGAGGTACATAGTCCATTGGCTAGCTATGTCGTCTCAAATGCTTGAATTGATGAGAATGCATGGGAACCACCATTATCACCTTAGAGCTCTTTTCTTCACAAAAGAAAAATGCACAAATGATTTGACAATGACCTTTTGGGCCCTTATATAGGTTTTGAATCTTAAAATTTTTTGAAGTGCTTTGATTCATGTGGAAATTACCCCAATAGCTAATTTAGCTTCTCTAAACCCATTTTCAAGATCAAATTCAAAATTTGACACACTAAAACAGCTCAAAGTCACACTTTAAAATTTTGAAACCGACGTGACTGAATGCTTGTGCAATTCCTCTTATTGATACTTCGTAAATCTGAGAATATCTTAAATTCATATATTCCTTTATCTTTTTCCAAAATTTTAGAAAAGGTTAACTCTAGTCAATTTTGGTCAACCATGGTCAACCAAACCTTCTAATTACTTTGAATCACCTTAGTTCTAATGTATCATCTTTCAACTTTTATCCTAAGGGGGTAGAATGATGATTACATCATTGAATATCTTTGAAACTTTCAAATATTTCTTCAAATCATTACATAATGTCCTATTCATTAGGGGCATCTCATCACTTGGGAAATCTGTGTGCCCCTTATTTAGCATCATTTGCTACCCAACTGATCAATCTTATAGTAATCCTAGTCATAGTTTCATGGACGGGTATCTAAGTATTCTACTTAGATCCTGAGGATTAAGCCTTATTCTAGGGATAATTCTATAATTCATGATGAGGTCTTGTTAGCTTTTATGTGCACCAATATTCAGGTGTTCTATCTAGACTCTAGAGGATTAAGCTCCATCCTAGAGATAATTCTAAACTCTTTCTTTCAATCACTATTTAATGGATAGCTATCAAGGAATTCTAACCTTGACTCCTAGGGATTAAGCCTCATCCTAGGGATAATCCTATGACTTGTGATTAATCTTGTCATCTTCTAATGGACAAGTATTGCGGCATTCTAACTTTGACTCCTGAGAATTGAATCTCATTATGAGAACAATTCCATGAATTTTGTCAATTGTTCTTCCATATCAATATCTAAGTGTATATATTTGAGATTTGTATATTCAGATTGCATGTCAATTTGGATTTGTTCTATCTGGATTGGAATATCTAGGTGTATATATTTGAGATTTGTATTGTGCACATTCAACATTTCTATTGTACACATTCAACATTTGTCGAGTATTTGACTTTTGTATTGTATATATTCAAGATTTGTATTATGCACATTCGACATTTCTATTGTATACATTCGACATTTTTTGGGTATTTAACTTTTTTACTATATCGATGAGACATGACATCTTTTTGCAACTATATGATTGATATGGCATAATATATTGTTCCTTTTGATATACATTAAACTTGGATTTCCATCCAACTTGTTTAGTGTGTGCATACAAACCTGTATTTCATCTTACTTTCTTGTACTTAATCAAAAACATGAATGTTCATTATTTTATATAGAAAATGTAACATGTTTATCAAATTTATTATAACATGTAATGGAACTCATATTCACTTATTTTGATGTAATACGACATGAAAAGTAAAAATATGTCATGATTTTTGTATTTGTGTCAAAGATCACAGCCCGATATTGCCTAGAGACCCTTAGGGATGCTCCCATTTAGTGTGGTCAATACCATCAGAGGGAAGTTGTGGCTGAAATGAGGTTGGTCCTAGCATAAACCCAACCAAATGGAGGTAAAGGAGCAGACAATTTGATCCTAGGACCAACGATTTGAAATATACACAATCTTACTCATTTGAATTGAGCAACATTACAACTTTAGGCAATAGGCAAGATACGAATGCCAAATCCAAAACAAGTCAAATCTCTAAAAAAATGTGATAGGTTGTATGCTTGGATGATATGATCCTGTAGCACCTAATAATTCATCAATACCTCACATAAGCTTAGAGAAACGCCTGATCAAAGATCGCAACCTGATGGTTCTTAGAGACCCTTAGGGACTCTTCCATTCAATATAGTTGATACCATTAGAGGGACATTGTGGCTGAAATGAGATTGGTCCTAGCCTAATCTCAACCATCCAAAGCTAACAGAGCAGACAATTCGATCCTAGGACCAATAGTTTGAAACATACACAACCTTGCTCATTTGAATTGAGCAACATTACAACCTTTGGCAATAGGTGAGATATGGATGCCAAATCCAAAAAAATTCAAATCTCTAAAAAATTAAAGATAGGTTGTTATAGGCTTAGATAATGCAATCTTGTAGAACCTAATAGTTTTTCAATACCTTACACGAGCTCAGAGAAATGCTCGATCAAATATCACAACCCGATGGTGCTTAGACATCCTTAGAGATGCTTCCATTCATTGTGGTTGATACTGTCAAAGGTTTTTGTGGCTGAAACAAGGTTGGCCATAGCCTAAACTTTACCAACCAGAGCTAACAGAGTAGTCGTGGATTGCTAGGAATGTATTAGAAGCTTCAAAACCCTAGTTGCTAGGCAATCACAAAATGAAGGAAAATGAATGCAATCTATTTTTTTAATATATTGTACTAATTCAAATCAATGCTTTGAACATGTGAAAGCAATCCAAGGACTAGATTCAATCCATGCAAATCCAAAAAATATCTTGGAAAAGTATAGATCAACACTCTAGAAAGCACAAAAAATTGCTCCAAAACTTGTCTTCTTGATTCCAACCCAAAAATTTGATGAAATCCAACAAATATACACTCATCTAGGTCATTTGGTCATTTCCAAACCAACTTTTTCACTTGGTTATGTGTTCTTGACAACTTTTGCAAGAAATTACACTTTTGCAAAATTTGCACTTTGTAACTTTTTAACAATTCTTTGTACTATTATGAAATTTGACTCCAACTAGGTATGAAATGATCCCAAATAATTTCTAAAGAATAAAGATGACAAGAAATGATCAAATCCAACCTTTCTTTTACCTTCAACCAAATGTTGACTATGTTTGACCAACCTAGAACAACCTAGACAAACAAACACTATGTGATCTTTTGGTCTCCAAATGAGTTCACCAACCTATCAAAAATTACCAAAAAGGTCTCTAGCCTCAACCTACCCAATCTTTTTTGGCCTTAGAGTTTATTACACAAAAAAATTGATGATTCCTCTAACTCAACCCATTGTCTACCTTGTGCTCTTGCACTGACTAGTTGCTTCAACAAACAAGATTGTTTTGGGCTTATTCTTGGATTGGTATGAACCAAAACACTGATTCAAGAAAACAAAAGAACCAAACAGTGCACAAATGACAATACGGATCTTTAACTCCTAACTACCTACTATCATTCAAAATAAAGATATTTCTCACAAAATGCTTCAAGATGTTGATTGCAAAAGCACACAATCCGTAGGACTTCCAACCCTTTTCACAAGCCTTCTCATGCTTCATATAGGGTGGTTGGGTGGTTATTCACCCTTTAGGACTCCTCTTCAATGCTTTGCAACTTTCTTTCCAAAATTTTCTCAAGCAACTTTTGAAAGTTGCAAAGTTGCACAGTGTAACTTTTCACCAATTTGGTCAAATGATCTTCCTATCATCTCAAACTTAACCACAAACCTTACCTATGGTAAAAATCTCACCCTGACTCTTCCTATAACCTATTGACCTCATGATGAAATCATCATAATTTCTTGTGCCAATCAAAAGGCTATTTTAAACCTTAAAAGGGGTGCCATAGTATGACAACAAGGACACGGTCCAAAATAACCCTATCCAAGATTTACATATGTTGTAGTGAAACTAAATGGGTATCCAAATATATAATTTATTTTCCTAATATTTTGAGAAATTTGGGAGAAAAATGCAAGAGTACAACCATCTAAAACCATATAAGTTGAAGATAATTGAATTTTTTTAAGGATATCATCAAACCCATAAAAAAGAGTTGAAGAAACAAATTTATACTAATAATGTACAATATTTACATCTCTTGTTGGTTTTATATTGAAAATATGGCATCTAAATATGCACATGTGACATCTCTTATCAGATTTTTATGCAAAATATGGCATATAAATATGCACATGTTACATGTCTTCTCTTTTTTATATACAATATTTGGCATCTACATATGCACATCACTGGGAAGTTGCAGCATCTCGCATAACATATTGTATCGTCTTAAAATGGAAGTACTTTCATGTTAAGAGGGTTTAGACCTCCGAGTAACTAGTTCGAGGTCATGTCAAGTGCCTTGAATTGGTTTTTCTATGGATCTGGTTGTTTTCCCCCTATTCTACTTTTCTCTCTCTATTTCCAGCCCATTGATAAACTTCTCTATGAAACTGAGGACTTTGGCCTCTAGGTCAAGGATGACCTTTTGGGTCATAGTCGACCTCTACCCTGACCTAGGTCAATGATGATGTCAACCCTAACCTAAGATAGGGTTAACCTCATCCCTAACCCCAAGTCCCATTTTCAATTTCCCAAAGTTTTATGATCTCGAGCTTTGTAAAGTTTCTTTTCCTACTTCTGGATTACCTATTTTGGGTTTCAAAATTGTAGACTCTTAAATTACATTTAATCTAGGTCCATTCCTAGGAGTTAAGGTTAAATGGAATTTAGTGCTCCTATGTTAGTCTTCTCTAAGAGTTTGTGCCATAGATATCTATATAAGAAAACCTTCTTCCCTCATTTTGACATCCATTTATTATCCACTATCTATGAGTGAAGAACTATTATCTACAATCTATGCACAATCCATCCATCCACCTACATGAAGTGAATATCTACTAGCATTCAAGCATTCAATTGTTCAAGCATCCAATTCATCAAGGAGGTCCATTGCTAGCCATTGAAGGATTCAATCTCTATGGAGCCCTCTTATTGAAGACTTCTCTATCCATATTCATCTAAGCCTTTTCCTATGCAAAGATACATTCAAGATTGGTGTTCAAGATCTAATGAAATTGATTTGAGACATCCTACATACATTTCTACATTCATTTAGAGCATCTGTACTTGTGGATTCAAGGATTCGAATCCTCCACAAGGATCTCCACATAAGCAAGGTGAATAGTTCCATTTACTTTTTTTATGCATATATTGTTTCAATTATATTTCAAGGTTAATTCAAAACTAGGGTTTGACTAAGGGAAACCCCCCATCCAAAAAATAAACCATTTTTCTTGAAAATATAGGTGTTGAGCAGTGAATTGGAGAGTAGATTTAGATACCCTTTTTGTCAAACTTGTGAGATCCATGAACAAAAATTTTGTTGGAGTAGTGCAGGTCAAGGTTGACTTTCCAGGGTACAATTGTGCTTTGAGGTAAGATTGTTCCCTACCAACAGGGTCAAGGTTGACCTCCCTTCAAAAACAAAAAAGATCTCTTGGTTTTCTCTGTCTTGACATTTCCAATCTAGAACAAGTTACATAATTCCCCAAAACTATACATAGACTTTAGAAATTGGCATTTTCTAGATTCAAGGTTAGTATTTGTCTTTTATCTATTTCAAGATTTAAGCACATACTCTTCCCATAATAGAAAGATTATATAACCTCTTTTCACCCTTTTCTCCATCACTTGATCCATTTTTGCATTGAACACTTTCTTGTGCTTAATCAGTTTGGACCATTCCTTTTGGAAATTAGGGTTGAGAAGAGATTTCTAGTTTCTTTCTATTCACATATATACAAAACTTTCAAAATTATTCTACCATATGTAGAATGATTCAGCTATATAGAACACAATTCATCAAAGGAACCTTTTGGATCAACTCTAACCCTTATTATATCAAGTATTGCCTCATGATCAAATTTGTGTTCTCTACAAAACTTCTTGTTAAGAGGCCTACCATGATATAGTATCAATTGAATATTTGTTGTAACAATAAGATTAGAGTAATGAAGAATATGTTTGTGTGTCTCAAAACCCTCAAATAACCACATGGTATAATTCTTGATATGGTACCTACATTTTATTGTAAAGACAATTTAAAGTCAAAATTGATACATTATACATGAAAAATTTACTTAAAGAGACCTTCATGGTAGGGGGAAAAATGTATACTACCTTCTAAGCCATGTGCCTATCACAAAAATGGATCTTATTGGGTACTAAATATCCTCACCATCAATGGCTATAGCTATTAGTTTCTTTTTGGGCTCAATACACTAACATAGAAATTAATGTGTTCCTCCATCATTATTATCATATGTCATGTCCCCATTTTTTGTGACAGTTCGATTTAATTAATTTAATTAATCTGGTTGTCCAAGGATGACTAATTAATTATTTTAATTAAATAAATAAATATTAAAAGATAACTTTATATTTAATAAAGTGACTTGGATTATAAAAATATTTAATAAAGCCACTTGAGGGATAAGATCAAAAATGTTCTAGAAGTCTCTGCAGAGGATGGAGGGAAAAGAATAAATAGGCACCCTAGGGCTCCATTCGAATCAGGCAGTTGATTATCTCTCTTTGATTTTTTCAGATTGTGATTCAATCACAGGTGCATTGTGGAACCTTGGGTTTTCGCAATTGTCACAGTTGGCCATTGAGAACGATAACTCTCAATTGGTTCGCAATTTTGAGGGTGTGAAATATCACTTGAATTATTGTAGATTGGAGGTGACATTCAGTCATTTCATCGGGGCGATCATTGGTGGCTAAGGCCAGCTTCATGGTTTTTGCATCACTATTTAATTAAGGATCAGCAAGGAAAGGGTTAGTCAACATTTCACAAATTATCACGGAGTTGAGGAGGATTCGGAAGGAATTAACCACAAATCAAGGATTTGATTTAGATTATCAGAAGGGGTTCGATTTATTGATGAGAGAGGAAGGGTTTCTTTATCATTTAACTAAGCAAATTTCGAGTGGATGATTCAGCGAAATCTGGAATCTAGGCTAGTCATGGTAGAAGGTTATGCGGCTTGAATGAATTGGCAGTTTCTTTAGAAACTTATTTAGCTCTGTCTTGGAACCCATTCACGTCAAACATCCAAGGGCAGATAGCACATTTCCCTGCTTCCACTCCAATATTTGTGAATTCGGCAGCAAGATTTCATATACTTGGATTCGGTAGCGGTAACTATAACATCTGGGTGTCCATGAAAGATTACTGATTAAATCGCAATCAATATCGGTTCGAATTCGGGCCTAGTAGTGAAGGGCAGACATATTACAGACATCTTCAAGCCGATGGTGGGAATAAATTCACCAATTTAGGTGTCGTTAACAGCAAGATTATCATATTTGAACTGCAGAGTCCATGATCAGTGCCGGCATCATCGCTTGGCGAAAGTTTGAAGCAGGGCACGAGATACAGTCTGGGTGCATCATCACAGGTCACGATAATAATCATCTACAACATGTCATAGATCTAACTTTGGTTCCAACCATAATAACATGGGTTACGCAGAAAGCTTGGAGAAATCATCCAGAACAACTCCGAACTCATGCACCAGTCATAGCATTTGAAGCCTCTCGATTGAACCGCGGCTCGGTTGCAATTCTGGGATCCACATCGAGGGTGGATAGTAGAATTTGGTTTCATTTACATGCGATCCACTTCCCTGATACAGGCGAATTTAGTTTGGGAGCCAATAGAAATTCATGTTAGGGAATATGGTCGGACTCCATTGAATGCTTAATGTGCTGTGGTGACAAAGATAATGGAAGTAGCATGAATTTGAAGCATCAGACTCTACCGGGTATAAGAGACTAGTTCAGAATTGGCACATTCCATAGAGGCCAGTAATCTCAGGTTTTTTATTCCTATACAATCCGGGTTCATTGTTTGATTATTGGTTTATGGAAACATTGATTCTTTCCTGAACATCATTGGCATTATTGTCTACTGCTTGGTTATATTTATTCTAATTGCTGTATTATTTGAGATACTCCCTTTGCCTAACAAACTTCATAGTATATTATCACTGGTTTTGAGCGAGTTTTATTGCGAACTGTTTGACAAAATGTCTAACCCTTAAAGTTTAAGTTTTGGGTGTTAAAAGAAACAATAATCCTGTCAGGGTTATTACAGTGGTATCAGAGCGTGTTTGGAAATTATTTGACGAATTGCCACAGTACAATATTGGGATTTAGTGACCTTTATAGCTAGGGTCATTTCATCATATGCAATAACTACATATACATGACCTACATTATATACAAGGTTAAGTTAATGTCAAAATTAAAATTAATTTATTTTAGCCAAGTATTAAATTGATAACTTAGTACCTAGTTCAACTAGGTCAGATACATGCTCAAAATCTATTGATCGATGCTTCAATCTAGTTTGAAGTTGATATGAATCAACTTGATGCAAAGGTCTACAAGACCATTGGTCAACCCACTCTTTTGATTCACATTCATCCCATAAATGACGCATTCAAGAAGATAAAAAGCATGCAAGCTTTCTAGTATGAATAGCTAGTGACACTGCATTTCAGCTTTGAAATGAATGCATCTCACTTGATCCTATAAGTGTAAAAAACTCTTGCAAATTTTTAATGTTAGGTTCAAATATTAACCAAAAATATCTAGAAACCATGGATTTACCTGTATTACCCGGTCCCATCATAGAATTGCACCATTAGACAATTGTTTTAGTATTTTCTAATATTGTGCCACCTTCATACCTTAATTCCTCTCTACTATGGGCTCTTTTCACACATGCTCTAGCACCATTATGCCCTCCTTTTCCATGTCCCACCTCAATAAAATTCCACAAATATTGCACTCCACTTATCACATGCATCCTACTCAACCAATAGAACATCCTTGCATTCTTGAATTGTGTAGTGCAATTGTCAGACCATATAATGTGTTGATTGTATCTTTCATCTCTTTCCCTCAAATTGTTATAGAAATTTCTAAAACATCCTTGCACAAACTCTGATGAATGAGTTCGATCATCACTAATATAGAAGTGATACTCTCTTAATATTTGTTTGTCATCCTCTATGCTATCATGTGCATGAATAAATACTATGCACACAAACATTGACACTTATATAAAATTATAATACATTGGTTGCACTTCATTTTGAGGTTTTAGAGTATAATTTTCAGTGTAGTCAACAACTAAAATAATCATACCCAAGGGAAAAGTGTCCTTACACAACTTCAATTTCTCATCTAACCATCTAGCTCTATTTCCATGACCTATATAGTCATAAACTATTTTCTCTTCAAAGAATTTCATAAAATCAGCTACGCATACATCACTTTTCACTAACTCACACCTCTTTAACTCTTTTCCATCTTTAACACCATTTATAGTTGACTTTTACTTTCTAAGAGAAACTAGTGTCTTACTAGTTTAATGTGTGCTATCTAGATATAGGCATCTATGCAAAATTTGCAAACCACCACATTAAGGGAAAAAACCTTTCAAACATGTGGTCTTATAATAAATGCACCCATCATCTCATTTACATAGTACACTTTCAATAAATCTCTTGGTGACTTAGGAGGTAATTGTAGACCACATTCCTGCAATATTTCATTAGTAGGAAAGTACAACATATATAACGATAAATATCATAATGCATAGAAAACTTAACATGTAATGTGTGTATGATTTATCTTAACATATAATTGTTTTGTCATCTCAAAAAACCTTTGGCTGATTTTAATTTGAAGAAATCTTTGAAGAAACATTTCATAAAATTGTGTTTGAGTCATATCCAAAAAAAAAATTTACATGTGGCTCACGGTTTTTTTTTCCAACTTGTCTTTTGACAACATCTTTTTGGTTTGGTGAAGCCCTTGTGTTGTCACACCAAAAGTTTTCCATTAATGTTCTTAGTGCATCAACAACAACTTTATCCTTAAGTGGAAATCTACCTTGGAATGACCAAAAAGAAGTCTCATTAGAATTCTCAATTTTCTCTCACCTCACTAAGGCTTTGACTAACATTGTTCTACTTATCCTTAATGATTTACTTGTTTTTCTTACCATATAAGTTTTTGCCATTCCCTTTCCCATTATGGTTGATGTGACGACCCGTTGACTTATATTAGCATCATAAGTACATTCTTTTGAACCAATGGGTTTGTATACATCAAAGAGATTTCTAACAATGCTTCTTTCACTACTATTTTCAGATGTTCTTAACCCCAAAATTCTCATTGTCTCTCTAAATTTAAGGATTTTAACCATTTCAACAAGAAGTTGGCATCTTCCACTTTGATTTAAATTTTTAAAATAATTATTCTAAATCTTCTAAAAAATTCTCCTATAATTTCTTTGTGATATTTTATCAAGAATTGGCTTCAAAATATTTTCATCAATGTTAATTAAAAACTTTGGTTTTCTATGAATCAAGTGGCATAAGTGTATTTTTCATAATCATTACAATTGGGGTATGTTAAACATTTTATTTGTCAAATTAGGTGTGTTTTTGACATCAATTTCAATAGGTAGACTTTTATCACTTACATTAGAGGCATTTGATGATGTACCTTCACATAATATCCTCATACACTCCCTTGTTGTTTCCTTTGTTGCCTCTCATGTTTCCATCATTCCTCTCTTGTTCTTTCCCATGATTGTAGATGAAAATTACCCTTAAAAAAATAACATGAATAAAATAACTAATAAAAAACAAATTTGCATGATTATTTTATGCTCAATCACAAGATACTAACATAAAATAAGATGTTGGCACATGAAAAATATATAATTTAGCATTTCTAAGCACAAAAGACCTTACACTTGCATACCTAGTATATAAATACATGTGAAACAATAGTAGAATCTGGTGGAGCACACTAAAACAACATAATAGTTTTTGACATGTCATTTTATTTATAGTTTTCAATAAATTGATCGAGTTATTGAGTTCTGACTACATTATCCATATGGACTAATAACCTAATCATGTTTTGAATAACCCAATCGGGTTATATATTGCTACTTCACAAAGGTAGTTTGAAGGAGGCAAGGAGTGATGGAGAGAATGAGAGAGAGGAGGTGGGGATATGATAAAGAGAGAGAAGGGGATATGAAGAGGGAGAGGGAGAGGGAGTGGGGGTGAGAGAGAGAGAAGAGGATGTGATGGAGAGAGAATTTGTGTGTGTGTGTGTTTGTGTGTGTGTGTGTGTGTGTGTGTGTGTGTGTGTGTGTGTGTGTGTGAGAGAGAGAGAGAGAGAGAGGGATATGATAGAAAGAGTGTGAAAGAGAGAGGGGGGATAGCAGAAAGAGAGGAATGGGATAGGATAAAGAGAGAGAGAGAGAGAGAGAGAGAGAGAGATAGAGAGAGGGTGGGATGGAGAGAAGGATTAGAGGATATGAATGAGTGAGAGAGAGAGGATGTGATAGAGAGAGTGAGAGAGAGAGAGGGATGGAGAGAATAAGTGAGATAGAAGGGAATAAGAGAAAGAGAAAGAGAGGGGATGTGTGTGTGTGTGTGTGTGTGTGTGTGTGAGAGAGAGAGAGAGAGAGTGAGGGAGGTAGAGAGAGATTAGGGGAAAGGATGGAAAGAGTGAGAGAGAGAGAGAGAGATAGAAGTGGATAGGAGAAATATGGAAGAGGGATGTGTGTCTGTGTCTGTGTCTGTGTTTGTGTCTATGCATGTGTGTGTGTGTGTGTGTGTGTGTGTGTGAGAGAGAGAGATGATAGAAAAAGTGAGATCTAGATGGAGGATTATGGGATATGATAGAAATAGTGAGAGAGAGAAGGGGATAGGAGAAAGAGAGGGGGGATAGGTTATGATAGAGAGAGAGAGAGAGAGAGAGAGATTATGGGATATAATATAAAGAGAGAGAGAGAGATGAGAGAGAGGGGGGAATAGGAGAAATAGAGAGGGGGATAGGATATAGAGCGAAAATGAAAGGGAGTGATGGAGAGAGAGAGAGAGAGAGAGAGAGAGAGAGAGAGAGAGAGAGAGAGATGGAGACAAGGATTGGTGGATATGATAGACACTTGTTTAGTGTAATACACAATCCAATCTCTCTCTCCCTCACTCCCTCCCTCAATCTGACCTTGTGTAGTAGTTCTAAAAAACTTGATCTCTCTCCCCCTCCCTCAATCTAACCTTGTGTAGTAGTAAAATACAAAACACAATCGAGTTTTACAAAACCCAATCGGATTCTGAATGCATTTTTAATTTTCATAACCTGATCAAGTTATTTGAATCCAAAAAACCTAATCAGGTTATGGCTTGGTAATAGCCTAGGGAAATAACTGAAAGGCTTGGGAGACTATTTTCCATCCATTATTTTTCCTCTAAACATTTTTTCATCTTCTAAGATGAATTCTCATCTTTGTCTTCATTAGGTATGCTAGTGGTGAAGTGAGTTTCTCTAAAATCATTAACATAATCTTACACGTCTTCTTTGTTTTCTAACCATATATTTTTTTCTTTTTCCAAACAAAATTAACATTCCTCACATAAATTATTAGAAACAATAGTCCACCAAGATAATTGGGGGGCTGGGTGGGTGAATCAATTATCCAATAATTCAAACATTTATCAACCTTAAACAATCTTATCCATTCAACCAAAGTAAACAGTAACCATAACAAGATGTACATAGACAATTACACCAAATCTGTTAACTAGGGAAACCCTTGATCAGAGGGAAAACCCTAGTGGCAATGATTCCTACAAGATGATGTAATAATATAAATATTCCTTGTTAGAGGATGGACCTTTTTAGGAGTCTATTGCAATATTTAGTACATATGAGTCCCTATTACGAGACTTTGAATCCTTGTTAGAAGATTCCAACCCTATTGGGTAAAAGTACAATGCTATGTCACCTTTTGGGCTGACTTATCAAAAGGAATGAATTTGAGTATTTCTATCTAAAAATCTATTTTTTTAAACATATGATCTAGATAAATTCATTCTAGTTAAGTTATATATGGTTGCACACTTTTCCAATTGGAAATGTCTATTAAATGCATGTTTTATACTAGTTTGTATCCAATTACTAAAGAAATAAAATTATTTTAGAAAAGTGGTGTTTGAATAACTTTAACTATTTTTTATGATTTTTTTTAATAATATGTAAACATCATTTTATAGTGCTCAAAGTTGAGAATATTCTCATATAGAGTTTGTAGTGTTTTAATTAGATATAGTATATTGTAATTAAAAAATTCTACAACCCCATATTTTAACACTTGAAAAGCTGTTTGTTTTGAGAAAGAAAAAATATTAGATCATATCAAAAAAGTCTAAAAATTATATGACATTCTAGAGGAGAGAGTCCTCTTCTAGAATGTATAATTTTTCTTCTAGTTAGAATAGATTTTTTTTTTTTAATGTGGTGGGATATGAAAACTATCAATTTAAGGTGAGTTGAGATTTCAATCCTCATAAAAGAGAATATTTAGGTCCAAAGCCAATTTTTATTTTTTATTATTCTAGACATATATGTTACCTATAACATAGTCTAAGATCAAAGGGAAATAAGTTTATTTCCATATAGTTTTGTGGTGGGAGCTAGACCCCTAATTTTTAGCATTTTTCAGCACCTACAAAATTATCTATAAAAATTAGGAAAATATATCAATTATTATTTCAAATAATTATTAAAAATTATAATCCTAAACTTCATCCATTTCTACACATTTTGTTAGTTTGCTTTATTTTGAAATTCAAAATAATAATACTAATTTTATGTCATTTAAGGTGAACAACTATACTTTTGTTAGCCTTTTCCTTTACAAAAGGGTGACACAGGTTTGTGCTTTTACCCTATTAGTAGTTTTAGAAAATAGAAGGACTCACTGTCCAAATAGTTTCTGGAGCAAAATCATTAAACTCACTATCCAGCTGATCTCTCAACTATTCCTTGTAGAAAAATTGTGTGTACTATACTTTAACTTCTTTCCTTTTTCCTCTCAATCAGACCAATCACTGTTAGACCTTGGAGACCAGGACACGAACCTTGGATCTAAGTATCAAACTTGTGATCACACAATAAAACCTTGGCAATGAAGTTTCCTTCACTTCCGCTCAGCTCTTCTTATCCTCACATTCCACTCTTTGTGTTTCTTACAATCATTTTCATCCATCCATCTATACATCTCTCATGGTAAAGGAAAATGTCCTTCCTTTATACTAAATCCATAAAACAATTTCCGAAGTCAGTTGTTACACCTTCTCAATTAATTATTATAGCACCACATTAAGAACACACTACACTTAGTGATAACATTAATCTTTCTCCTTGCAACTTGAATAACTTTCCATACATGTTGTAACATTATGATGAGTGAGCTTGTCCATGTCATCACCAACATGTCTTTTTTATATTTTTAAGTTCATCTTCTCAAAATAATAAATCTACTAAGAGATATAACAAGTTTACTAGAACATGCCTCTATAAACCCTATCTCAGAACAGTCTTCACTGAAACTGTCATAACTTCTTTCAGACTTAATATCTTATGCTTTTGAGATTAGCTACATATACTAGACACATAGTATATTCTCCCTTTAACTTCACTACTGAAATTACTCGACGATCTGTCCATATCAAATTGATCTTTATCGTTGTTCTTCTATCAGATAGCACAAAAAACTACTATGTTGACATCAATGAAAAACATAGTCATGAATGTAACATATCATCATGATAATGATATAATCATGTTTTTACAATACTCCCCCCATAGGAAAATCATCAACATTCATGCATCCAACATAAATATGTCTACCATTTTTATAATAACTCTTGATATACTTAAGGGTATGTGCAGAATCATGGTCAACCAAACTATGGCCTTAAGTGGTAGTTAAAAACTAGCAAATCAGGGTTATGTTAACTTGACACATAATTTTAAAGTAGTTATGGGATTTATATCAAAATGTTGTAACAAGAGAATCTGTAGGAAATTGAATATAGTTTAAAAACTACTAGGCCTTATCTTGAGAAAAATTATTTGATTTGTCAAAATTTTGAATTTTAATGGAATACTATGAATATTTCAAGGCAAAAATAAAAAGTAGGTGTATGTCTGACCACCTTAATCAAAATCAAATGATAATATTTTTTAATATAATTATAGATATAAAAGGTAGACTCATTCTTATATGTGATGCATATTTTTGAGAAATTTTATTCCAAATAAATACTTAAATATGAATTTTCTATTATAATTTGTTTAAAATAAAAAAACTCTCGTGTCTAATCACCTTAACTAATTGAAAACTTTACAAAAAAAAACAATCATATACTAGGTGAAGCATAGAATGTGATACAACTTTTGGATTTCAAAAATGTTATATCGTTTGAGAGTTAGACCTATTTTTCAATCAGTATGTGACTCAGTAGTTTATAGATATCTTCATTAAAAATTAACTAATAAATACTTATCAAACTCATAATTTGACATCAATTATATAGATGAAATATTGAGAGTGTTATCAAAAAACCCTTTTTGTTTCATTGAATTTGGATGAAAAAAATATTTTCATATGTCTACTTGAAGTTTGAATGTCACATAAACATGTCTCAAACATGATTTTTGAGTTGATCAAAGATATTTGGTAAATACCAAGCCTAATCGGGTACCCAAATGTGGTGGCAAAATTTTAAAAAATCAAAATTTCAGATGGGAACTAATTGTACATTTTAAACAAAAAGTTTACAAACATATTTAAATATCTTTTCGCACTTAAGAAATAATGATATATTTGAATATTATTATTTTTTATTATATAACAAATTTTATTGTTATAATATTATATATGATATTAAATATGATTAGATAGTATATTAGGATCATACTACTATAAATTATTATATCTAGTAAATATATATTATCTATAATATTATAAATATTATCTATATATTATTATAATTATATTAGATATATATTATTACATATATTACTATAATATATATTATTATAGCATATTAGAAATTATCACATAGTATTATATAGTTTATTAAATTACAATATGATCGATTACCCTATGGTCCTAGGACCCCTAGGGACACATGTCATGATGCAATGGGTCAAATGAGGTCGTGGGCTAGCTGACAATCCCATTTGACCCATTGCATCAATAACCCATGTCCATAGGGATCCTAGGACCCCTAGGGACACATATCATGATGCAATGAATCAAAGGGGGTCGTGGGCTAGCCTACAACCCCATTCCACCCATTGCATTGATTACCCTATGTCCCTAGGGGTCTTAAGACCCCTAAGGACACATGTGATGGTGCAATACTCAAATGGGTTTGTGGGCTAGCCTACAACCCCACTCGACCCATATGATCAATTACCCTATGTCCCTAGGCGTCCTAGGACCCATAGGGACACATATTGCCATGCAATGGATAGAATGGAGTTGTGGGCTAAACTACAACCCCATTTGACCCATCTGATCGATTATGCTATGTCCCTAGGGGTCCTAGGACCCCTAGAGACACATGTCTTGATACAATGGGTTGAATGGAATTGTGGGCTAGCCTATGACCCCATTCAACCCATTACATTGATTACTTTATGTCCCTAGGAGTCCTAGGACTCCTAGGGACAATTATAGGCTAGCTATTGATCTCACAACATTCCTTCCACATGCCTGTCTCAATTGTGATGGACATCTTTTACGGCTTTCAATGGGGCCCATAGCATTTGTGTCACACAGACATTGTAATTATGATGGTGTCTTCTAAATATTTTTGGCACAATTGTGATAGTGAAAATGAATGGTTTTTAAGTTTGTTAGCTCAATGTATGACACTTGTGGTTGTCGTAATTGTGATGGTCACACTTGCAATCACAACTTGCAACCACAAAAGTCTGATGCCCATATAACAAGAGCCAATTTCACTTGGTGTCTATTGGGTGATGGGCTACTACCATAATTGCAATAGCCTATCATCGCAATTTGTGTCCAAATGTAGTAGTAAAATTGACTCCAGTCAGAGTCGATAAAGCTAAACTTAGAACTAAAAGAAACTAACAAAAATTGGTTGAAGCCCTAGTTCTAAGATAAGCATTTTTGACATTGACTTGAGTATCCTATTGTTCCTATCCAAGAGGCACGTTGCTTCCTGTGTCTGTCCATTCTTTATAGGAAACCTCAAAATCAATTATTTCATTCTGCTATGGGATTCCCAAATATTTTATCCTTAGCTGTTAGATGGTGATGACTCGATGAGCATGCTCCAACTTTTTATTTTGCATTATCAGATGATCATCACTAAATCTGATCATTGAATTCATTCAAGTGGTGATGGTGAAGTTCACAGCATAGGCTTCTTTGGTTTCTTTTAGGGCTTGTAGCTTGTCTTAACAAGCTACTTCTATTTCCTTTAGGTTCTTATTAGTTTGATCCTTGTTTCCTAATATTTCAATGTCAATGCACTTTACATCATTATCTAAGATCTTCAAAAAAAATCAAGCTCTTTAACCAATCCTGAACACTCCTCTAAGCATTGCTTTATAACCATATTTCTCCATTCTAGGTTAGTTTTAGAGACATACAAGAAGTTTATGTGTATGTCAGAGTTCTTATTCTCCATCAAAAACTTATCTATTCCATACTCTTGAACTTCTATGATGTGAGCTACAACATCTTTCCATATTTCCTTTTCTTCAGCTTAGGTGCCAAGTTTGATTCCAAATTGATCATCATTTGTTCAGCTTTTACTTTCATCTTGGCTAAGCAAGTGTTGTAGCTAACTTCATGAGAAACCATAGATTGAAGCCATTCGTCAAATGCTTGAGAGACTAAGCTATCTCTTTTTACTTGGTCTATGAATTGCTGGTTAGATGGAGAAATAACATTAGCCATGGAAATTGCTTGAGGTTGGCATTCAAATTTTGCATTCTCTAAGGTATAGATGTACTCTACCAGCAAATGGATAGATTTTTTTCAACTCTTTCTTATCCTTCCAATCTTTCTAATGCAACTGGTGATCTTATCATATCCTGCATCCAAGATTTTCATATCCATGACTCTGGAAGTTGGCACAAGAAGCTTTTTCTCTATAATGTAATCTTGGGGTGTAATTTTATCCATAGTTTTATCTTCAGTAGGTTTAAACACATCGGCAACCTAGTCCCCTATATTCTCATTAACCTCTAGTATGGTTTCTATCTTTGTCCTTTTTACTTTAAATATTTTTCCTAGACACTTCCCAACCATATCCTCCACTAAGAAGCTTACTATCACTATACTTCTTTTCTTGTTCACTGATAAGTCAAAACAAATATGCATTGAGGAAAGTGCCCTTAAAAGGAGGGGTTTGTAAAATAGGGGAAGCAATACTAGTACTCATTGAGCCTAGAGTGTTGACATCACTTGTTATTTTCTGATCATCTTTAACCATGACTTCTTGTACTTACTCTCTAGAGGATTCAGCCACAACCTTGACTTCAATTAGTTATGTATTAGTACCTTCCACAATAGTTCTTTGTAATTTTTCTTTCTTAGTGTGAAAGTGGGTCTACCTTGCTGGTGTTGAAAGTTGAACTAAAATTTTAACTTCAACTTCAACTTCAACTTCAACGTTCAAAATACCTACATAGGGAAAGGTCACACCTTTATCAGTATTAGGAATAGGAAGAAGTGAACTAGAACTAACGAAAGTTTCTTGTGGCACTTGCTCTAAATCTCTCATCTTAGACTTCCTTTTCTCCTTTAATCAATTTTTAGTTCTTTCAATAACTAGTTTTTTCCTAGCTTGAAAGTCATCTTCTTTAGGGGATTCCCAATCTATTTTTGGTAGAGGAAAGGCTTCAACATGGGCTATATAGAAAGGTTTGAATACTTCTTCATCATTTTTTTCCTTCACACTTTTTATATTCAAATGGAGATTATATTCCTTTATCTATTTCAAAGTAAGCCTAGACCACCATCTTTTCCTTACCTCATAATCATCCTCACAATCAACCTAGAAATCACCTAAATGAGAAACATCAAGAATGTAGGACATAATTCAAAAAAGGGTTGAGAAAAGTACTTACTATAAAAATTGGGATGGATTGTATAGGTTTCCAGATTCATCATCTTTACTTCATGTTCCAAGGCAAGAGCATCCTATATAGATTTACAACGATAATGACCAAGCTCTATGGGAAAGGTACAACCAGAACCTCTCCTAGCCTTGCAACTCTTGTCAACTTTTTCTCCCTTGCAACAAAATTCTATTAGCACATAACCGTCTAAGCAACACTTGGGCAATTTAAGAGGCTTTCCTTCATACCCACCAACTCAGTTATATATGAATTTAGAGAACTGGGTAAAGAAGATATCATAGATGGATATAAATTGGGTTGCTTCTTTAGTTAATATTTTCTATTCTTTCCCTTATATTTCAAAAACTAATTTAGCAAGGAAAGTATCTTGTACTCTTTTAAAATCACCATGATTCTTTGCTTTTTGCAAGGAAGAGAAATATTCATATATGGGCATGTCATTTACCCACAAGGCATGAAGAATTCTGACCCATTCTTTGCATCATACCAATTCTAACAAGTATGAGCTCGTGTAAAAACCAAACACTCCAGATACTTGGGAAAGCTTTTCATGCAACCTATCTACTATGATTTTTGCCTAGTTGATGTGCTTCTTGTCACTTAGGATGGCTTGAATAAAAAAATGCATTCAATTTTCCTAGTTGAATTCAAGTTTATTCAAGAGGGTGATTACATCCTTTATTTTAGGAAACATGTGCTCTCTGGTCAAAGGGTGAGGAAGATGAGACCCTCCTTTCTCTGGCTTGAGTAACCAATTTTTTGCAATAGCATTTTTGAATGTGTTTGGGTTTGATGCAAATTTTTCATTTGAAAGATGAATCATCTAGGCTTCATATTCTTCTTGTGAAAAAATCCTTAAGGTGCCCATGATTGTGACCCTGTTCAAGTACACCAAAACTGATCCTAGGTATGTCTGAATACATCTTTAAGTGGAATCATATTGATTTATGCATTCTAAAAACAAGCTCCGAACAAAGAACTGATTCTGGAAAACCAACAGCTTGCAACAATCCACTCTTGGCTATCTTTTTGCTATAGACCCAAGATCTGTCTTTGAAAACCTACTTAATAGCTTGTCAATTTCCTTGTCAGCTAGGAAAGTATCTTTTAGCATGGGTATAAAAATGGTGAAGTAGGTGGTAGGATTTCCTTTAGGTAAATTTGGGTGAGACCTAGCCATGGGAAAAATAGCTAAAATAATCCCTTTTAAACCAATAAGAATATATGGAAATGAAAAAGATTCAACATGACTACCCATGTAAAGAAGTAAATCTAATAGTAACCAATGAGGGGAATAAAAGGATTAATTTTGAAGAAGAAACGATAATGCACTTCCATGAAGAAACCCTATTGCAAATCACTTATGACTCCAAAGAAAGTATGAACACTTACCTCATTCAGTAGATAGTGTAGACACCTAAATTTGATTACACCGCTTTGGTAATCCTATTTAGCTATCTCTAAAGGCATCATTAATTAAATTCCTATTTAATTAATCCTTTTGCCATCCCCTAGTTGATTAATTTAATTAATCATCTATAGTCCTAATTGATAAATCAAATAAATCAAATAACCCATTATTTATCAATTAATCCTATTCTCCTATCTAATTCCAAATCCCAAATTTATTAAAATCACTTTAATAAATAAAACCCTCAAATCTAATAGCCCCTAAACTATCCTAAATCCTCCATTTAGCCTAATCCACCCCATCCACCCATACTAACCTAAGCTTAGCCACTACCTTACCCACCCTCATGAATGCCATCCACTTGTACATCTCTAACATCCTTAATCTAATACTAACCCAAGCCTAATACCCCCCCAACCTTGTCACATTCCCTAAGTAAGCTTAAGACTTTCCTAAGCCAAACCAAAGTCTCATCCCTCAAAATATCCCAACCACCAAGCCATGAATGCTCTTACAAAGCCATGAATGACTCTTACAAGCTCATTCATTGCTCTTACAAGCACTTATGAGGGTCATTTAAGGCCTTGGGCCTCCTTTGTTGACTCATCCTTGCCCTTTCCTCTACCCAATGACCCTGTGACATGTGTCACTCCCTAATTGGTGCTAAACAAGCACAATCCATGTGCTCCCCTTTGAATACATCTTGGCCCTCCCTAAAGCTTTCATCTCTCCTTGCATCTTAACCCTCCATTCCTCCAACTCTTGGCCTATAAATTACATCCCCTCCCAAGCCATTTTAGACACAATCCATCAAGTAAAATTATAATGCTATTTTGAGAAACAAAGCCATCAACCATACCCTCATAATGCCAAATTGAGAGCTCACAAGGCTACCAATTTTTCATTATCCATCTCCAACATTGAAGAAATTGAGCAAGAAATTGAGCATACATCCACATCAAAGGACACATCTACAAAATCAAGGAAGCATGGAGTGTTTCCTCCTTTTGGTTTGCATTCCTTAATTGTTTTCTTTGTCTTATCATAAGTGTGGCTTAATTTTATGTATTTGAATGCTTTCTTTCTAACATTGTGTTCCTTAAGCAAATAGAATTATAGCTCTACAGATAGCATAATGAAAAAGAAAGGCATATTAAAATAACCTTATTAGGTAATCACATCATAATTCAATATGGAAGGTATAGCTTTGACAGGAGCATTTAATCATTAATGAGAGTATTTTCCTTTGCACATAAGAAATCTTTCTACCACCCTTCATACAAATTATTCATTTTAATGTGTCACTTCAACCTTTTTAGAAAGTTTTTGGTAAATCTTCATACTACCACTTTTAGTCCTTCATGAATATTTTGGGCTAGTGAATTGAACTCTTGAACCAATTTGAAGTTCAAGATTTCAAGTTCAAAGTTGATAAATATAGGGATTCTAGTGTATGAAACCATCATAGGCCTCGGAAAGGAAAATGTGATTGAAGAATTATTCATGACTTGAACAAATGATTACGTGAAATTCAATTTCAAAGATGCCTAGAATTCAACAAATAACATCAATAACACAAAACTTGGACAAACATATGGACATAGGAAATGAACTTTGAACTTTGAACTTAATTAGTTCAGAGTTCAAATTCAAGGAAACAAAATAAAAAAGTTTCAACAAGCAACGTGATAGGAAAAATAATAGATGAACATTGAACTCTGAACTTAATTAGTTCAAGGTTTAAGTTTAAAAACTCATACCAAAGGAAGAGACATCAAAAACTTTGAGCAACATGTATAAGGCTTTTACATGTGTAACAAATATGATTCACTTCTTTGTAACAGTATGAAACTGAATATGATTAAAAGGATTGTAACTAAAGAAAAAAATTGACTAGCCAGTATTAAAGATGTGAGGACATGGATTTTTTATTAGAAACAAGATATAAGTAACCATTAGATCCCCTTGTATTATTGTGTGTTTGATATTAAGTAAAATGGCCACATTAAGACCAAATGATAGGGCCATAATTTTGGAATTGTTATTGGTACCATCCTCTTGATTCATTTGCAAGTATCTTTCAAAATTTTCACATCATGATGTAATCAGAAATTGTAATACTAATACCACATTTTCCTAGATCACCTTGCTAAGAACCATCATGGTAAAGTTTAAATGAACCTTCAAGTTGAAGCAACTATTCAGCCTCATGTTTCATTTTTTATTTCACAATTTTTTTACCATAGATCCATGCATAGGAAGGAGTTTCAAGGCCTCCCAATGATTTTTAACCCAAAAATCCTAATAAGGAGAGTGTTCAAACTTTCCAAGTTGTTGTCAATATATGATAAAATCACTTCATAAATACTCTTTTCAATATGAAATATGACATCAAAAAGGATCATTTTTATTTTAATATTATTTTATTTATCTCTAACCAATATTCAAGGAGCCAGAATCCAAAGAGAAGTATTCTACATGATAGTTGGATAGATTAGTTTGGTTTGAATAGGATTTTGAGAGTTATGGGATGTTATCATAGGGAATGCATGCAAACATACCATTAATGTTTTGATAAAACAAGATAATTCCACATAACTGATGACCTAACACTTAGAAAATTAGTTTTGATTAATATTTTGGTGATTTCTTATCATAGAGATGATATAAAAGGATAATTTTGTTGGTAAGAAATATTTGAATTTGAGTTTTGATTTTTTTTTTAACAAAGACTTCTACACTTTTTTTTGGTTGATAGAACTAGAGTTTTTGTGTTGTGATCTTATATTTAAGATATTTTTTGTTTACTATAAGTTATGACATACACAATAGATAGAAGAAGATAATGTTGTGAGTACGATGATCAAAGGCTATGTTTGAGAACATACCTTGAATTTCATCAACATATGTTTCCTCTTTAATTCAAACAATGATGGATGAATGGGTACATCTTATCCACATAGGAAGTCATCATTTGAAGCATCAAGGCACCAAGTAGGAATAAAAATGTCACAGGGTTCATCTTTGGTTATATTTTCTTCGACTTTAAGCTTAGGTTGCATTTTTTTCTCTTCTTCAAGCCCAATTGTATCAAGTCAATCAAAATGTTGTTCCTACACATTTGTGTTACCTTCTTCATTAGGAATCATTTCTTGATAATCTATCTAAATAGACATAGAATACCCATCTTTTTCATGCATGCAAATTCTAATGGATCCTTTCAAACATTCTGATTGGGAGATATTTTTTAATCAAGAAATAATTCTCATATTGCTCTTCTTTTTTATTTGTTTGCAATGTTTGAAGTAAAGAAGGATCTACTTTGTCAGAATCAAGGTGTGAATTACCATAGAAGCTCTTCAAAAATTGTAATGTCCCCTATTGGGACTTGAAATTAATTATATCTCAACTTTCTTCTTACAAAATTATTTTATATCTCTCCATATTTCTCCTTATTAAGTAAAATAAGTTTTGAAGGGGCCCTAAAACCCTATACATTAAGCTAAAGATTTAAACCATTAAGCCCACATAGACACAACCTAACAAAATAAGATAGGGCAGCAAAGAGACACAAAGCCAACCATTAGAAGACAATAGTCGAAGGACAACACAAATAAAAATTTAAAAACACAAAGGCCAGAGACGACACAACAAAATGTTCCTTAGGCCATGCTATTAAGAAGATTTTCTCCCTGTAGCCAAGTTGATCCATATCTTCGGCCACCTTTTTTTTATTTTCATCATCTCCTTGGTGAACGCAATAGCTTTCTTCCTAGTGATGGACCTAGTCATTTTCCTTGGGCCACCCTAATTGTCTCGAGAGTCCTCCTAATCCTCAATGATATTCACAATGGCCTTATCACCTACAAAGCTATCCATATTGTTGATCAGGATGTTAATGTGTTCATTGGAGGCCTTCATAATTTTGTAGCTCTAATCAACAATGTTCCTCAAAGTATTCTTTAGGCTCAAAGTCCTATTATCCAATTCAAGAACCTTCGCTTCCAATCTGTAAAAAATAGCCATGTCCATGACAGTACCCATGTTGACCCCATCCCCAATCTCAATATGAACACTCTTTTGAATGTTGGCCTTATCTTCCAAGTTATTCATCCTATATTTCATATCAATGACTTCATCATAAAGTCATTTAGATAATTTTACATTGTTAATATCTTCTTCTTCTTTTTTTGCTCTTAGAGTCATGCCCTTCCGTAATAATAATATAAATTATATCTTTTTTAATATGTATTATTATTTTTTTTTTTTTTAATACTACTGCATAGTATGTTTATTTTATATATAGTAATATTTAATTCTCATATGTTAAAAATAACATATTATACAATATTTAGTATGATTATAATAAACTATAACATTATTTATATTAAATTATTATATGAATTTATTATTTATCTATATTTTAATTATATAATTCTTATTTTGATGGTAATATTATAGTAGTCCACTCTCAAATTTTTCTTGTCCTCCACAAAAAGAAAAATCATTTATACATAACTTTCTTGTAGACATATCATATAAAGCATATAATTGGATGTAGGAAGATTTTAGTAAACATCATAATGCATGAAAATACAAAGTAGACATATGGATGCACAAAACATGAAGCAAACATATCAAAACACAAAGCAGGCACATGAATGCATGAAAACATGAAGCAAAAATGATGTAGACACATAATACATGCATTCTTAATTAATGCCTTAGAGTTCACTAAAGTCAAGAAGATGATTCACAAAATCTACTCTTCGATAGAACTCTGAAACCATGAGTGATTGTTACTATTAGTACACATGTGAATATATATGTTTCAAAAAAAACGTGTCATGATAAATTATCCCAAGTTGATCCCATACTAAGTCCAAGAGTGAAACTTTGGCATCGGTGGTGGTGTGTATACATTTACACAAAGTGGCCTACTTAGTAGTATGCTTGTTTTATTTTGTTCTTATTATCATTCCTAGTCAAGAAGAATGCTTAGGATGTAAATAGATTGTTTAGGCACCAAAATCAATGGTCTTCCTCAAGATTTTGGTGGATCCAAGCCCTTAATCCAATCTTCAAATAACTTCAAGGAAATTTGATACTATCTTGGTTAATCCTCAAGGCATCTTACAGGGACATTGATCCTTACCCATCTTAGAATAACCAATTGGTTGGACTAGGCTGAATACACTTCTGTCATGTTATTTAGGTTATAACTCTTGTCTAGAAGGAATTTTATGATGCAACACACCAAACTCAATGGTCTTCATCAAGATTTATGTGGATCCAAGCCCTTAATCCTATCTAGGAGTAACCTCAAGGCAACTTGATCCCATCTTGGTTAATCCTCAAGACATCTTATGGGGATGTTGATCCTTACCCATCTGGGAAATGATCAATTGGTTGTAATTACACAAGCCTTTCCCGTATTACATCCCTATTCCTATTATTTTCTTGTAGCTTAGAGATAATAATTGTCTTGAGTATGTTAATTAAAACAATAATGATTTCAGTATTCCACTATTACATTAAAACAGATTGTACGATGCATACCTACCTCGGATACAAGTGAACCGAATGTCTTCTCTTTGAGTTAATGATAATGATTATATAATATATATGACTGTATTAGTTGTTGACTAATATAATTGTCCTTATTTCCTTATGTCCTTCCGCACTCAACATTTCCAAGTCAGAATGCCGGTGAATTGGACCATCTTCTATGTATACTTATATTCCCTGCATTCGCCTGGTTATCTGTTGTTCACTAGTTATCTTCTGCGATACGCTGATCAAACCACTATAAATCTGGGGTATTAATTTATAAATATATATGCTGTCACCCTGGTATGGTTCGTTCACTTCTGATAGAGTGTTATTCTCTTTCTTACCCTCAATCTCTTAACTGGCCATCTTTTTTTAGTAGTTCAAACTCTTTCTCCATTAATCATTTTGCTGCCTCTTGACCATCATATATACATTTCATTCCCGAGCAGATCGGAAAAAATTTAAACCGCAGATGCAGCATTGGAATAGATAAAGATAGTATATATTACAATTTTATTTTACTCTATCCTGTTGCGAAACCATCTCTGTTCAAATCTGATTTCTTCACACGGAAAAATGAACATTTTTCTCTTGTTGTCTCTTTCACCTCACGAATTGGAACACTTGAAATTTGTGTTACATATTTTTGAAATGGTTTATGCTCAGATATGATATATTCTTTTACTGCACAGAAGGATGTAGCGTCTGCAACACTGCCAAGCTCTGTAAATTCCTGAAAGGTATGACAATAGCCTTAGTCGAGTAGAACTGTAGATACCATTTGGCAGATATATGGCCGCCCAGAACTTGTATATATCATCCAGGAAAGTTCAAACCAACCGAAAACTCCATTTATGATGCATGTGCATATATTCATGCGAGTATATCACCATAGTCTTCGAGTGCCCTTGTTAATATATTTCGCCCAACAATCATTTTTTTTAATGAAATATTAAACTCCAGCTATGATCGTCAAGTGATACATATTCACGACAATTATAATACGAAGTCTCAGGAAAAAAAGAGACGGGCCCGCAGGAGTTTATAATGTTTAAAACTTGCTCTGAAATGCTAACGTCTGGCTAGCTACAAAAATATACTTCTCAATAATAATACATGAAAACGTGGCTGCCCTACTCTTCTCACTGTTATATGAAGTTATCTTGATATATTTAATTTTTTTTCCTTTATTTTAAGATTTGATTCACATAAAAAAATCTTTAGATGTCTATACCTTTTTTTAATGGGATTTTGGCACTCTATTTACCGGTTTTAGATGTTTTTGAGTCTATGTTTTCTCTTCCATTCATTTGCATGTAATTAAAATTTTCATATCTCTAATACTAAATTATAGTTTTACCTCTTTGAACATTTACAGATTTTAATATAGAAAACTGTGTGTCCAGTTTGATGATGATCTATACCATTTTTGCTTACCAAACAAATTAGTAATAGCTCTTCTTTATACAATTTGTAGCAATAGATTACCGGCTCCGCAAATAATATACTCTTCTTATTGAGAAAAGAAAACAATTTAAGTTTTGTCAAAGTCTGTTTTCTTTTCTTTCTTTTCAAAACATAATTGCAGTTAACCTGTTTCTGAAGTAGGAACGTGTCAGTTGAGAAAGTGGTTTTTTTTTGCAGTTACTTTAATTTAGTTTTCTGTGTGGTGATTTAGTCATTGAGCTAGATCACAAGTTGGCCTAGTGGTGGAGAACTTGTACTCTTGGAAGAAAGGTCACAAGTTCAAATCCCACTGGGGGGTAGGGTATGTATGCCTTGTTTGTAGCGCCAAGCGCCTCTCGAAAAAGAGTACGAGGTAATCCTCACCATATGTAAACCCAAAAACTATGGCATAGTGTCGTGGACTATAAAACCCACTTACTTACTTTTTTATCCTTCCACTCCGCATAGTTGTCATAGTTTCTGATTTTCCATCAAGAGGGTCATGATAGATAATGGATCGACCTTAATTGAAGTTCATCAAAACAAATGGATACACTAAGAAAAAAATCATAAATGAAGTCATCACTATCGAGGCCTATGATAACTTGGAGTGGACCATTGACGGAACCATCTTAGTTCCTAGTAGAGTAGGCCCCACTACTAAGAAATAGTTTGTCATGTAATTGATCTTAATTTATTGATATTTTTCTGATCTTTGTTTGATAGAATTCATTGCTGATAAATTCAATCAATCCTCTTCCTATAATCTCATCAATGAATAAAGCAGACAGAGGTGCTCAGCTTTCCATTTAAACCCTGCGCCATCGACATTGAAAATACACAATTTTCACCGAGTACTCCAATTTTTAATCACTGCAATGTACGATCACATTAGATTTCACTTCGTTTTCTAATTTTGGTCAGTGACGTCTATACAGCCACGAAAATGCACTTCCATACGAAGGAGTGCATTTAGAAGAGAATATAAGAGTCAATAATAAGATAATAATTATAGCTAAAAGTTTAATTTGAGATAAAAACACTATTAACTTGGATTAATCTAGTTATAAAACTTGTAAAGATGTTATAAATAGTATTATAAAGTTCTTAGTTAAAGAGATATTAATAAGATTCATGGTCCTAAATTGCCAAGTTGAAATGCTTTAATTCGACGGCACAAGAAGAAGAAATTCAATATTTATCCTACTCCTAATGATGACTTACAAGTTAATATTCCCTAGTATTATTTTTCACTCTTACAATCATGTCCTTTCATAATAATAATTATATTATATTAATAAAAATATAATTCAATAATTTCTTAAATCCTAGATAATTTCTTCACTACAATATTATCTTTGAAGAATGATCCTATTTTCCTTGTGAGCAATGATAACCACACCAACAATTGGAGAGATTGCAATCAGATTGTTATCTAGTTGCAATCTTCGTTCGCATTTGAGAGTGACAACTCCCTCATATGATGTGGGTATTTGTGTTTTCATGTACTTATGACCTGAAAATACATAAAGAAGGGAGCATAAAACTCAATAAAGATAACAGAGGAAACTCTGTTGGTAGATATATGAATACCAAATAGGATTTCAGAGAAAAAAAATAATTACAAAGGGTTTCAAGTGTGAAATGAAATGATGAGCAAAGAAAAATACCAAACCCTAACATACGAAAGGATATAGTATTCTAACATAGTTGGATAAAGACACCAAGAAATAAATGCATTTTGTCACATCTATTACATAGATCAATGAGATTATTGGATTCCATTAATACACAGAGAGATTGCCTATTTAAAGTATGAAAAAGTAGTAACAACAACTCATGAATAGATTTGAGACATACAACTAAATGCACTTTGTACAAATTCAAAGACACTTTGTACATAATGTAAATCCAAAGCTCTCTTATAAATTTCTCCAATATTTCACCTTAACAAGAATTCCTCCTTACATTACATAACACTTATATTTGTAAGCTTTACAAAATAACTACCTTAACTCCTAGGTTAATGCCTAACTTATTTTCACTGGATTTGCCATTTGGAGAGCTTAATTAGCCTCAAGAAAACCAAGTCAGAGGTTACGCTGAAGTATTTATTCATCAGCATTTGATTCATTTTAACTTCAATCATCTTGTCATCCTAATATACATATTTAGGTACCTTAACCTTTCCAATTGAAAAATGGTCATTCAAATAGAACATTTCATGAAGGAACACCAATTCAACTAGTTAGAAGTTCGTTATTGTCATTTTTAGAAGAATTTCCCATTCCAAGCTATCATATATGTCTCTCTCATTCATTCAATATCCTCTTCAATGACATCAATTAAGTCAATGTTCCTTTTCAACATGGTGTTGATAATTATCTAGAATTTCTCACTTATCAACCATTTTGAGGCTGATTTAGGAATCACTTTTTTAACCTATTCTGACACCACATAATATTCTAAGAGCATACTAAATTTGTGATCATGGATACAACATTTGCAACAATTTTATGTACATGTACCTCTTTACAAAAGATGGGCCATACATCCCTCATAAGCTCAGGGAAATATGTAAGAATTTGCCTTAGGGAAAAATCACCCAAGACAAAGGAACTCAAACACAAGCACAACAGTAGACCAAAAGAGTATGATTATAATAATGATATGATATTCAATTTAATGTGAAAGTACACTAGGAGTGCCTATATATAAAGACCTATGGAATGCTTCTAGAATGCCTAGGAGTCATCACACTGCTAAGTCTTACAACCAAGCACATGTCCACCAGAAGTGGATTATCCTCCATTAAGCATAGGAGTAAGTGTGATGATGAGAGGATAAGTCTACAAAGGTGTAACACACAAAATTATATTGTAGACACCATGTGCTAAAATAACAGTGCTAATAACTATGTTGTCTACATGAAAAGTCAGATAACTATGTAAACTCCAGTGTTGTAGACACCATGTGTTGAATTAGAGTTTCTTACTCTAGTGTTGTCAACATGACAACTCATAAGAGTACTCAAACTCCTAAGTGTCTCACCTAAGAAATAATAAAATCATGCATTGACTTAAGTAAAATTAAGTAAATTGTAATAAGTAAATACTTATTTACGCCAACACCCCCCCTTAAGTGCAACTTAGGGGAATGCACTTAAGCTTATGAAAGGTAGGATGAAATGCATAATGGGTCCTAGCTACTAGGCCATGTTAGGTACCCATGTACATAATGTAATGCAATCTCTCATAAAGTGGAGAAAGAGGGAAAACCTCATGGGAAAAACCCTCCCCTACAAAAAGAAATAAAAAGACAAGATGCATGGAAGGATGGAGTAATCAAGACGCCCCCATTACAACATACATCAAGTATATAAAAAAGAGAAGTAGGAGAAGGAAAAAACCCCATAAGAGGAAAAAGTCACCCCCCATAAAAAAGAAAAAGAAGCAGAAAAGGTAGTCCCCCCCCCCCCCCCCCCCCCCCTCCCCAAAAAAAAAAATGTAGAGTGTTGTTCAGTGATAGCTACTAATGTAGAAGCTAATTCATGACTACTGAATAATGTTCCTCCCCTTTGGAAGAAAAAATGGTAGAGGTACATGTGAGATGCTTTCCCTATGTGTAGAAAAAATCCTGATGATCAATGGTGTCTCTGAAACCTGCTCAACTATCCATGTGTCAATGTTGATGGTCACTTCTTCCAATACTGCTAAAAAGAAGAAGTGCAGATCTAGTAAGGATGTATGTAGAACATGTTCCAAAGAGCCATGTATCTCCTCAAATGATAAAGAGACCTCCTGCAACTATTATACATAAGGATCCACAATCATATCAACCTATGAAGACTAATCATGTAGAGAATGGACAGAAGGGTCAGAGGCCCTCGCAACAATTGAAGAAGGATCTTCTTCATCAAAGAGAAGATGTATATCATCAAAGATGTCTCCCAAATCTGCTATTTGTGACTCCATGAATAAACCTAAAATATCTATCAAGAAGTCATCACTTGATGTTGGAGCTGGAAGACAAGGTGTAACCTGTTGTGCTAGATTGCATGGACCTATCACTGGAGCAATGGATGAAGTATTCCCCTCAAGAAAGAGAAGAAAAATGTCATCAGTTATGTCTCCCACATCTAAAATGTGAGACTTCAAGAATAAACCTGCAATATCTAGAAGGAATTCGTCCCATGAAGCTGAAGTAGGAAGACAGAATGTTTTCGGCTACACTAAATCAGAAGCATTTGTAGCTAGAACTAGATCAGTAGAATCAATAGGAGCATCAAGAGGTGGGATCTCATCTAGAGTTGGAGGCACCATAGTTGAAGTGACTAATGATGGAATGTCTTTTGGAAAAGGAGGAACTGTTAGATCTCCATATTCTTTCCAAAGAGCCATCCACATATCATAAGGGTGAATGAGCTTTTTAATGACAGGCCAACAATCTAAACTGATATTCAATATAATCATATCCAAAAGTATGTTAACAAGTGGTTGTTCTTCAATGTCAAAGATCAATTCATTGGAACATAAATAAGGAAATACTTCCTTATGCTCTCTTCGTAGATGATCAATGATTAAAGCAGTCCATTTGTGATAGTTCATTTTTTTCAAAGGGGATCTTATTCCATGTTGACATGTGTGACAAAACTCCTCTATGAGATCAATGAATGTATGTACACCCCAAAATGCAAGAGAGAATCAAAGAAACCTCCCCTAATGAAAGATTTTGGCACTTTATGCTTAGTGTGATTACAATAGCCAATTTAGGGCCTATCTCTGAAAGAGTATTTCTATCCATAGAAGTCTATAATTCGATTATAGATCTAGAAAGTAAACAAAAATTTATGCACTTTCAAAAAAATGGAACTTGATTATGTGTCCAAATGAGCCCGTACTAAGCATTTGAAGTTGCAAAAATTGGGATTTACGATTTGCAAAAAAATTCAGGAACAGAGAGGTCAAACATCTTGCACCAATGTTTAGATCACAAAATTGAGTTTGTATGAGGGAGATATCATTGTTTGAAAATCACCTCTATTATTATTATTCTTGAATTGTCGCAATTGCACCTCAAAAAATCAAATGACTATAAATTTCACCTCAGATATCTAATTTTTGTGAAACAAAAGTTGATTTGGGGGTTTTTGACCTTCTAAATATGATGCCAATATATGATTGGCACCAGCAAGCTCCAATCTATACCTGCAAAGAATCTCTCTACTAGCCTGATGGCCAAAATGTTTTTGGACAAAATATGCAGATCTGCAAAAATAATGCTGAGAAATTGTAGAGACTGAAATAATAAAATATACAGCTTTGAAATGATCATACCAAATTCACAAATTGGGCCTTTAGGTGTCAGTTTGGAAAAAAAAATTCTCAATTTTGACTATGGCCCAATATAGGCAAATTTATACTCAAATTTCACCAAATCAACATTTTGAATGCAATGAAAAGGTCCACTTTGGCTTTAGACACTCCTAATAACTATGATACTCTGGATCTGGGTTGAGGTATCCTTAGAGAGGTGAAGCAAGAATAGTCTTGAACAACTATGTGAAGAGAATCTCCCTCAACTCTGATACCATGTAAGAATTTGGTATAGCTCTGATACCATGTAGGAATTTGCCTTAGGGAAAAATCATCCAAGACCAAGGAACTCAAACACAAGCACAATAGTAGACCAAAAGAGTATGATCGGAATAATGATATGATATTCAATTTAATGTGAAAGTACACTAGGAGTATCTATATATAAAGGCCTCTAGAATGCTTCTAGAATACCTAGAAGTCATCACACTGATAAGTCTTACAATCAAGCACATGTCCACTAGAAGAGGATATCCTCCATTAAGCACAAGAGAAGGTGTGATGATGAGAGGATAAGCCTACAAAGGTGTAGCACACAAAATTATGTTGTAGACACCATGTGCTATAAAGTAAGAGTGCTAATAATTGTGCTTTCTACATGAAAACTCAATTAATTATGCAAACTCTAGTGTTGTAGACACCATGTGTTGAATTAGTGTTGCTTACTCCAGTGTTGTCAACATGACAACTTGTAAGAGTACGCAAACTCCTAAGTGTCTCACCTAAGAAATAATAAAATAATGCATTGACCTAAGTAAACTTAAGTAAAGTGTAATAAGTAAATACTTATGTACACTAAAAAAATCTATTGTTGAATAATAAGTGGATGGTCTTAAAAACAAAGCAAGTGAAGTGGAAAGAAAACTTGGAAGCATTTCTAGGTTCATTCTTCATGTGAAGGATAATAATGAGAAATTCTTGAACATGATGAATAGGAGGAAGGAAATTATAAAAGATAGTGTTCAAATACCTCATCGATGATTGGTCTCATGTACTACATCAGTCCAATTTTAATATTAAATCCTCACACAAGGTTTAATTGGGATCTAACCCCTTACCCCTCTAGGGTTTTCTTGTATAGTTTTGCATATAGCCTTAATGTATTTTTTAACTTTTGTTTCTTATGCTATAACTTAGGCTGCACCAATAAGTTTTTGCATTTTTAGTTTATTTCTTTTGTGTAGTACTACTATATACTGTAGTACTAGTTAACTTTTTTGGGTATAGGTTTCTGAATTATGGCCCATGCTTATCTATTTATTTATTATGGTCTAGGTTGTTTTTGATGTTATACTTTTTTACTATGTTGTGTTTGTATGTCTTGAAGCAGTGATATTGTAAGGGTCAGCACCTAAGCTTTTGTTGTTGATTAGTATCAAAAACATTTAAAAGAAACTTTGAATGGATATTTATTAAAAATTTATTTGATAGGTAGAATGAATCATCACTTGTTTGGATCACATTCTTTGCTCTTTTAGTTGTGCTCAAAATGGTTGTATGGATCATCAATAGTACCTAATAGGCACTAGGCTTGACATTAAGACCAATACCAATGTAAATAAATAATATTAATTAATCCTTTTACATTTGTGCCATGCATAAAAAATATTCCATCCTCTTACAAGAAAAGGAGTAGTTATAACATGTCACAATCTTTTATAGCATTCTTCATATTCCATTAAACACATTTCATATTTTATTCCACATATTTCTATTACTAAATCAGATCAATTTTAAATAAAGTCATTTACAAATATTTATTTATCTCCTTTCATTTCCATAAAAAAAAATCACTTTGTAAATGTATGATATACATTTACATCTTTGCAACATTCATTAATGTGGCATTCGTTTGGATATTGGATCCCCCTATGAGGGTATTTATAAATGTATCCCACTCTCTTTCGTAGGCATCTTACATCTTTACGCTCTTTTGCTTCTTGCATCTTGAACATTGTGAGATCAATTTTATTAATCATTTAGATTCATATTTGATTTGCAAATATTCCATTCTTCACAACCTCTTATGCATAGTATTCTAAGAGTATATAATTTGGGAGACAATATCTTGTTAATAAGAGAGCAATGTTGTTATATTTGAATACATGTGTTATGTTTATTGTTACAATGCTAGAACTAAAATATTTTTTGATTTTATTTTCAATTTATTTTATTCTATATGTTTTGCATGCCCCATGGCTCAAACTTTTGTCCCCTTGATTACTCAAGTTTTTTTTTTTGACATAAATATTTCACATTGAATTTGCATATTCAATCCTTTATGCTTGTTGATGGCTCTTTTTTTAAGTGAGAAATATGTTTCTTTGAACTATTCTATGAATTAAGCAATTACATTTCTTTGAAGCATTTTGTCATATAACTAGCACTTGCACCTTTGAAGGGTGCAAGGATAACGTTGATAGTTTGATGTATGAGATGATATAGTATTTGATTATAAGGTAATTTTTCACTAACTCCGACAAGGTTATGTTGATTTTGATTTATCTATTTAGTTTTGCTTCATGGATGCAAAGTAGTTACATCTTGTTTCTATTGTTAGTTCATCGAGGCAAGATTCCTCTTTCTTTTGTTTAATTGTGTATGGGTTATTTCTCATTTTTACATACTTTTCCAAGGTAAAAGAAAGATGAATATGAAGATTAGTGAAGGTTTTTACTCTTGACGTAGCTTTAAATGTCATCCCTTAACTTTCTAGTCTGTCTATGTCAGCTGTTGCTTTGTAGAGTGTCAACCCTTGTGATTTATGTATGGTAATAGCCTATGGAGTGGTGAATGGGAGTTGTCTCTGACTTCCTAATGTGATAGGAACAATTGGTATGGTCTTTGAATCATGGTCATCCCATGATGACCCACTATAATTATCAAAACATAAAGTAACGTACAAGGGAAGACTTGGTGGTTTACAACCTATCTCATAAATAATGTCAACAACCTCACCAAGGGCTCTATTCAACAATCTTGTATCTATCCATATATTTTTTGCAAGCATGATGTGTTGCCCCTTACAAAGGAGAACATGTTTTTCAAGTTGTTCTTTGTCCACAAGATTATTGTACCACTTAGACAATACACTGTTGTACTCAATGCAACTAGAGAATTCAATGATAAGCATGTAGCACCATTGAATGTTGTATTTTCAAATGCTATTAGTTGTATGTCTATACATTTCATTAATAGCTTCAATTCATCCTCTATTGGATTTTCATCTTAGATATACGTAACTTTTGACAAAATTGTTCTTGGATGTTGTCATCTCCTACTTGTCGAAAAATTTGTGTGCAAAGTGATGACTATTATGAATTGAGACCATAATAACTTAGTAGTAGAATGTGATGTATAAATAGGTTTGTCCATTGCAGGTGCTAATTGGGCTAAGTCACCAAATAGTATCATTGAAACATCACCAAAATATTCATGTTGTTAATGGGGGAAGGCTTTGCATAGTCTGCTATCAACTTTGAGAAGCAACTTTGGTCCTATGGAGCTCATCTCATCTATAAGGATATAGTTAATATATTTCATTTCTTCCTGGAATGTAGTTAATGCTTGGTTCTATAATGGTTGCATCTCTTTAATAGGTATTTTTAGCCTTGCATGTATTGTTGAAGCATGTATATTAAATGAAGCCACTCCCGTTGGTGCCAGCATGAGTAATTTGCTCTTACTTTGTGATGTAGAGTTGGTCAAAACTGTATATATGTAGTCCTTTGGCATTATTGTAAAAAAGGGGGAGAGATTCAGAATAATAAATGAGGAGAGTTATCACTATAATCGAAAGGGGGAGTTAGCACTCATTAGAGTTAGCATGTGTACATAAGTATCTTTGTATATACATTATAATTCATCAAGAAGGTACAGAGAAATTTATATGCAACAGTTCTACAAAGATCAATTTTGAAAAATAAAAATTCATTGAGTTAGGTTATGTACATATGTTTTGGCTTATAAGTGTTTTGTCACTAATGCCAAAGGGGGAGATTGTTGGCATTGTATTGTATTTTTCATTAGTGACAACACTTACTCAATTCTGAATGATAATCGAGTTCATCACTCAGTCTATAGTGTATACTGAGCATTCAATGGTTACCTTGTAGGTTCATCACTTAAGTAGTTCATACCGAGCATTACTGAAGCAATCGAGTGAGTGTGCAGTCAAGCAGTTCATATCGAGCATTCATGAAGCTACCGAGTGGGTGTGCAGCCCAGCAGTATCTACCGAGCTTCACAGTGTCTATCGAGTCATCAGTTTGTATGATGGAAGTCAATTTTTACCAAGTCATGGAACTATAGAGTTTACTGAGTGAAAACAAGGTAAAAAAAGGATTCAATTTTTATCGAGTGATACTATATCTACTGAGTCTCCAATGGTTACCGAGTTCCAAGCTACGTTGTGTGACTAGTATGGACCGAGCCTTCACTTCTACCGAGTGCATGACAGTGTAGAGTAATGTAGTGGATGCCAAGTATCAGAAGGTTGCCTAGTCAGCTTGAAGAACCCGAGCTTTCTACTGTTTGGCCGACTCAGTAATATTTTGTTCACTTGTATTTTGGCTGACCTTGCAATTATAATTATTGGAATGGTATATATGTAATGTATTATATCATTTACAATGTATGTATGATGTATCAAGATAGACATGTAATGCTTTGAGAAGAAGCAAAGCGAATCAGCAGAAGAGTAGAGTATTCAGCAAGGTCTACAAGGAGCAGTAAAGATTCATTAGTCACAAGAGGTGATCTGTACTTCAAGGATTTAATTAGCAATTAAGTTTTAAGTAGATCCACTGTTTCATCCTAACAGGTGAATCAGTTTTGTAAAACCTTTAACATGGTAGGCTTAATAGTCTTTGCATAAATCTCCTAACAGAGTGCATACTTCAGTGTATGTTTCTAAATCCTCTAACAAGGTGGACCTAGCAGTCCTTTGTGCTCCTAACAGGGAAGATCACTAGAAGTGGTCAATGTAAGCCTTAACAAGCCAACTTCATACTGCAGTAACGAAGTTCTGTGGGTATCATCCCCACCCTAGTTTTACTTTCTATTTGGAAGGTTTCTGGGTTACCAAATCACTATATACATGTTCTATGAATGCTTGATCTCTCATATATGTAGTAGATTAGATGAATGAATGGTGAATAATATATATGGTTAAAGTATTAAATTGTTTAAAGTTTCAAAGTTACTGATTCACCCCTTCCCTCTCAGTAACCTATCATATCTTGAATATTTCCAACAATTGGTATCAGAGCTTTTGTGGTTCTTGGGATAAATTTTGATAGCTTGAGCAAAGATCAAGGAAAATGGAGATATTCAGACTTGATAAAGCTATTGAAAATGAAAAGCTATATCTGGAAATGGCCATGGCTCAACTCAAAGAAGCAAAGGAGCATCTTTCTCAATCCTTGAAGAGAAGGAAGGAACTTGCAAGAAAAATGAATGACCATCAGTATGGTGAAGAAAATATTGAAGACCTTTTACCATCAAGCAGTTCAGATGAAGCTAATGAGGCAATCAAGGAACTCCTAGCAAAAAATGGCTCTCTGCAGGAAGAAGTAAGAAAGCTTAAAAGAGAACAAGAAATCCAATCAATTAGGCTATGTGAAGTTTTGGAACAGAGAAACAAGGCAACTGAAGACTTAGAGACAAGAAATAATCAATCCAATCAGCATGAAGATCTTGTGGATCAACTATCTAATACAAATGAAGAAATTATGAATCTAAGATCTAAAAATGAAAGCCTGAGGAATGATTTAATCACTGAAAGAAAAATCAATGAAAGCTTAAAAAGTGACTTAAGATCTAAAATAAAAATCAATGAGACAATGATGAAATCTCAAGCAGACATGACTCAATTAAATCAACAAAGTGAGCAGAATCTTCATAGACAAAAAGGTAAAGCTGGACTTGGTTATAAGGAAGAAGGTGAAACCTCCAAACAAGGTGCCCAAAGGAATCAAAGACCTACTTGAAATCACTATGGTAAGTTAGGTCACACATCAAACAAGTGGTTAAGCAATGGAAAAGGTAAATTCAATGGGAAATGCTACAATTGCAGTCAGCATGGTCATAAAGCTAATGAGTGCAAGGAGAAACCAAAATCTGAAGGAAATTGTCACAAATGCAAGAAGCATGGTCACAAGGCATTCCAATGCAAATCCAAATCATTCAATCTAGCTGAACGACTTGTTAAAGAAATATTCGGATGGAACTACAATACCTGGTGCAAATGTCATTATTGTGGAGAATATGGACATATTGGTATAAACTGTGCAAGACATCACCTAAGGAAGAAGGACACTATTGTAAGGTGCTATACATGTATAGAACTCAGTCATATAGCGAAAAACTACATGAACATAGGAAGAGTTGAAGATGAAAAGAAAGCTAAAATTGAAAACATTCCGAAGCAGATGAGGCAATAGTGGATTCCTAAATCTACTGAGCAAAATAGTTCAAATGATGGAAATGTCACTTAAGAAGTGGGTGACTCCACCATTTCCAATTAGATTCATAATGGAGGATATGGAACTGCATCTTGAAGTGATATCTCAAGCAGTTCCAAAATGAAAGAAAGCAAAAGATCCAATCAGTACTTCAAATATAAAGGGTCACAAGAAATCAGGTCATACCAAGCAAGGTTAGTCACAGACTCAACTGAGCTAGGTCGGGAGCAATAAAAGTTTTATTCGATCACCGAGTTGTAAGCTTCTACCAAGCAAATGAATGACAACCTATCAAGCACTATGTCATCTCAGCTACCTTTGTACCAAACATTTATGGCAAAAATTTTGTCAAAAGGGCAAAATTTGATTTCATTCTTTACCACGATTATAGAGCTAAGAAATTTCCAGCAATTCCAAAGAAAATTCCAAGCGATTTCAAGCGATTTTCAAGCAGAGAATTTGTTCAAAATTTTCTTACACCTATCGAGCAGCGATGGCATCCGAGAGTAGCAGCAACACCAAGGCAAAAAGAGGTTCAGATATGCTAGTTAAAGGTGTGGAGTGGAAGGTGTCGAATTTCAAGCTAGTTCCAACAATTGCAAAATCACTCGACCCCAATGGAGCTCAATCAAAAACTCAACCAAAGGTACTTCTCATAAATGACATTCGTACACATTTCAAATGTTCTATTCAAGAGATTGGAAACCTAGAGATAGACAATACCCTAGGAGAAATGAGTGTTGATGGCTCTTTGAAACTTGAGCATAGGCATCTAGAGACCAAAGGGTTAACCCATATCTCGCATATGCCAAGAAGTTTCCAAATTAAGTGGATCAAGTACATACTTAGTCATGTTCACAACGGGAAATTATGGTTAGAGCAGCCAGTTTTAATCACCAAGCAGATGATTCATAAGATTATCGGTCTCCCCATGCTAAGTAAAGCAAAAACTACCAAAACCCTAGGTTGGGAAGAGTTACAGAAGAAAACCCTAGCTGAATGGGATGGTAGAGGTTTGAAGGTCAACACTATATCTAATGTTGAATTAAGGTTTGGCATTCATGACATTGCCCACAAAATTTATAACTCTAGTCATTTGAATAGTGTGCCCTGTGAGGCTGTTGATTTGGCATTCAAAATTGTGAAGAAAAATCTTGAATTTGACCTGTCAGAATTGTTGTTGAAACAATTGAACAAGAACATGGACAGCATAAGGACTTCAAAGAATAATCCCTACAAATTTGGTTCCCTGTTAATTTGTTTATTTTTCTATATTCAAAAATTCTTTCCATCAAAGGGCTCAGTTGTATGGAGAAAAGATATTCCAATTTTATATCAAATTAATGAGTTTATTTCTGACATGGGTGAAAACTTTGAAAAAGTAATGGATAATTATTTTGAAGATTTCAAGGAAAGAATGAACATCAAGTTTTGAATTCCACCCAAACTAGTTGAAGACTACAATGATGATGTATGCTTCATGGTTGACTATGATAAGGTATACATTTAGGTAGTTAGACCCCGAGTTGCATGGGTGAAACCTCTTCCTTATGAGGTTAATATTGATGAAGCCAGAGACATTATTGAAGCACTGGTAAATGAACCTATAGATCCTAAGCTTCCTACCTTTGGCACTTATGATGAAGCCAAGACTAGAATTAAGCTTGGTTCATACACTTTTATTTGGATTGATATACTTCATGATCTAATTATTTCTTGCATTTATCCATATCAAAATGGGCTCGCATAATTCTTTCAAAGTAACAAGTATTGCTTTGCTAAAAAGATGTTCTATTAAACAAATTATCAATGAAAAGTATTGGATATCCATGTGTGCAAATAGAGGAAATTTAAAACGGCGTCAATGATCTAGCTATCCCAACATTGCTACAATGAAGTTCCTTTAATGAGCACAAATGCAACCGTGCCAAATAAACCAAACATATGTATTCAAACTTAATTCCATTGACCTTTCAACAAGCTTGTGTCTAAAATTGTTGCCTTCAAAATACCATGCACAAAAGGCTATGTAGAATGAAGGATTTGAAAAATGAATGTGAAAAACATTAAATGGATCCTAGATCATACCAAAACAACATTGATAAGGAAAAAGATATTAAAAAAATTATGATATATATACTATTTTAATAGATTAAGTGAGTTAATGGAGAATGAGAATGTTTTGTTAAATGGATTAATGGAATAATGAAGGACATGAAAAACATATTATTAATGAATAGAAAATATTGAAAAAATATATGGATTCACATTAATTGATAGAGAAATTAAAATTAATAAGAAGGTATTTTTATATGTCTAAAGTACAAACATGGTATATTGGAACCCCTTTATATAGTTCCAAATCCTAATTATCATGTCCTTGGCTAGATAGCTCATACTCAATATTTTGGTATCCATCATAAGTTCTACAATTCTCCATCTAAACCCAAGAATAAAACTTTCCAATCATCCAAATCCATTTTGGGTCCTTATATCCCAAAATTAAACCCGTCATCCATCTCACATCCTTGAATTTTTCCATCAACTATCCTTATCACTCCTACCTCCCAGTCCATTTATACTACTATAAATCAAGATAAAAGAAAAGTATACACATCCTTGAGAGACTTTCCTCAATCTTCCTACATAAATTGTTTCATGTCATTCATATCCATTCAAGAATATCAATGCCATTGGAAGTAGTTTGTATGCCAAGCATACAATCCATGAGAAAAAAAATCAACAAGAATTCCTTATAGATGTAGACAATGTTTCAAAACAGGTCATATGGAGGATAAATGTGACTCATTCAAAGTCAAATCTAAGAGGCCCTCTTTATGGTGGAAGGGAGCTTTGTCAGAGCACTATACAGTTACTAAAAATTCTTTCACAAGAAAGAGAATATCACAATTGGGAAATAGGGTTTCATTGTTGCTCAAACGATGGATGCCCAAGATGGGGATGTTTTGCACTCTCTATTGATTCTATCTTGGAAAAGGTGGAGGTGCTTGTTGGTTCTGAAAAGCTAGTTCCATGCTCTGAGGGTCTTGTTAGTCAAGCCCTCAAGGAAGTGTTGGTGGTCAAGTATGGGTTTGTTGTAGTTGATCAAAGAAATGTTGATGTTACTAGTTCAATCCAGAATGCCATTGTTGACATTGTTGTTGTTGGAAGCGTCCATCAAAATTTGTATAAGGCTTCTTTGGGGAAGACTTATGGTGCTTTTCCAACCATGGCTTCTAAACCTTGTTTTGGTCTGTCATTGTGTTTTGGAGTTTCATCTTGGGACTCACATTCTTGGCAAAATAAAGTGACAATGGTGGAGGAGGGGTAGATCCCTATAATTGGAAAGCATTCTAAGAAGTGTCATCCTCACTTTTACATGACTCTTCACTCCCAAGAGATGGGGGGTAAAGGAAAAATCTAGTTTCTCCTTTTGTTTCCTAGGTTGTGAGTTCTTTTAATCAAAACCCTCCTAGATAGTTTGACTTAATGATTATTTATTCTATGTCTATGTTTTAGTTGGTTGTGGCATTTTATTATCCCTCTTGAACAGTTTCAACTTAATGGTTTTCTTTTTCTGTTGATTTTGGATAAAGCTATCCTCAATATTCTTTCAGTTGCTTGACATGTAATGCTATTTAGTGGTAGCTATTGACTAGTGTATAGGGTTTCGAGGTCCCTTCAAAACTTGATTTTACCTTTAATTTAAAATATGTCCAATTTAATTGACATTTTAAGACAAAACAAAAATGATCCAAAAGAAAAAAAATAAAACACCCAAAAGGCTACAAAGGCCAATCAAATAAAAAGAAAATTCAAAGATAATGTGGATTCTCAAATCTTGCACTGTTGCAATGCCTTCCAAAGAAACACGAAGAAAAGAGTATGTGCAAGATCATGAGGGACCAAAAAGTGCTAGTGGGAAAAATAATGTTTTCTATGTTTCCAAGAATGCCAATATTTGTTTTGAGTTTTTGTACGATTGAACAAAATTTTAATTTGATGTGGTATTACCAAAACAAATCAGATATCCATTTATATTGTATATCTAATCATAACTGAATATATGATCCAACTCAAAAATATAGTCCAAATTGGGTTTTTTTTTTAATAAAATACACATTTTAGTAAAATAGGCATGACTTTTACATTTTCTATCATTTTTTTTTAATTTTGGAACATGCAATATAGATATTACAATTTATTTGATTAAAGACCAAAAACAATTATAATCATTTCAATTTTTTATTTTAGAACTTGTAGTAATCATAACTTTTACATACAAAATCTTTCTTTTTAATTTCAATTTTGCTACCATAAGAGCTAAACTAGTTTAAAAGTAGTAAATAATTTTTAAAAATTATATTTTTTGTACTAATGAGACTATTTCGGGTTTCTTTGATGACTTTGATCCTTTGCACACCTTTGTTCAATATGACCTAAGAGAGAATGTCTCTCAATTTCTCTCTTTAGCCCCCCAAACCCATGCATGTTTCTAACTTGTCTCTATCAACTCCTTTTTATCTCAAACTTTCCCCTTTTATCTCTATTACTCTACAAATCTCTTCATGTCTATCTATATCTCATTATATTTCACTCTCTTATTTTCATCTCTCCCTCTACATATCCTAATTAATCGAATATCTATCTTTGCCTACATCCCCCTATCTTTATTTCTTTCCCTATCCATGTCTCTCTATATCTCTCTATAAATATATCTCTTCCTTTGTATCACTAATCTATCTCTCAACATTCTCATTTTCCACCCTATCTACATAGTGCTCTTTCTCTCTCTACATATCTATAAATCTAGGTGGACTGCCTTTGGGCTCTCCCTCCCTCCTTCCTTCCCTCCCTTATTAATTCTTATTAATTATCTTAGTGTTTATGAGATATAGTGAAGAAGTGATTGAGATAGAGAGGTATAAAGATATAGGAAAAAAAAGGAAGAGGGAAGAAGATAAGTAGACACATACAAAATTGATGTTCAATAGCAAACAGTTGTTTGAGAAATTCTTTTCTTCTTTCATTTTTTGTTGAAAAAAAGTAGACATGCAAGCCCCTCCCCTCTCTCTACCTATACCTATATGATGTGGGAGCTTGTACGGTTATTTTGTTTTTCTCTTGGTTGATAAATTAGGAACCTTGAATTAAGTTGTTTATTTTGTTTTTGTCTTTGATAAATTAAGAATGTTTGGATTAAGTTTGTTTTAACAATAATATAGGAGGTTAAAACTCTTTCTAGATAATAGAATCTTATTTGGATCCATCGAAATCTTCATTTGGTTTGTTTTCGTGTATTTAAAATGAGGTAATGTTTCATGGGGAAAAAAAAGCGAATATTATTATTGTACTTTCTCTCATTGTTTGTGAATTTTGTAGGGCCCATTTGTCATTGCACCAAAAGCCATGACTGTTAGTGAACATAGAACACAACATAATTAACCACCTGTGGGCAGGGGGGCACGTCACATCACCCAACAATCTCCCCCTCGACGCGCATACTAGGGTCTTACGCGGGTCAAGAAGGCACCGAGGAGATTTGAACCCATGACCAGGCCAAAACCAGGCTTTGATACCAATTGTAGGGCCCATTTGTCGTTGCACCAAAAGCCATGACTATTAGTGAACATGGAACACCTTATAATTAACCACCTGTGGGCAGGGGCGCGTGTCACATCACCCAACAAATTTAATTTTCATCACGTGGTATGGCGATGATAACTTTTTGGATCAATTGGAGTGGATCACAGAATTATGGTAGGAATTTGTGAACTTGTTTTCAAATTAATAACTTGTTGGATCAAAGCCGCATTAGTTCTTCAGATCGAATGTTGCAACTTGTGTAAGTGTGCAAGAAGCGGGCAAGTCAATTTGGATTCAAACCAATCAAATAGCTATACAATTAACAATTCAAAATGTGCATTGAGCATATTGAACAAGCTCCAAGCACCCAATAATATATGGTTAAGTCATTTTCAAATCACTACTCTTAGATCGTTGCTAGAAGAGGAAAGAGTTGTTGTGTCACTAGCTGAGCTACTACAAAAGCCAACCCCTGTAATTGAATCTGCCACTCAATATTTTTTTTGATGAATAGTCATTTTCAATTAATAAAATTTATTAAGATTACAATTCACAAAAAAGGGCCGGGGGATACAGGATCACCCCACGAATGAGTTCAATCGGCCAAAGCCGGAGCAAACAACATGGCCACAGCTAGCAACTATAAACTATTCAAAAAAATAATAATAACAATCCTCATGCTGCCAAGGTAGTACTAGAAAGGGGAGGAGGATCATCTTTATCTAGAAATCCCCACACATCAGTGGGATTGTAAGGCAGACTAGGAATAGTCCAGCCGTCAGCAGCATCTGCAAGATCTGGGATAGTTGCAGTCTTCGCATCCTTCTTGTCTGGCCGCGGAGGAGAAATTGCCAAGGCCAGCCAAGGAAACTTGCCAAGGTGCGCCCATCCAGGAGGAGGAGCCGGAGACCAACCAGAAGCCTGCCTAGGGGGGGGAGCTGGGGAGCAGCCAGCACCACCACGTGGTGGGGAAGTGGAGCGGCACCTCCAACCACCATGACCACTGCTGGGAGAGCAATGGCAGGGACCCTGGGAGAACAGCGTGTGAGAATGGCAATCGGAGGACTGGCATTTGGAACGGCGACCGCGGGATGAGGAAGCATCAGCTGAGGCCTTCGAAGGCACTCTGGCAATGGTACAAGGAGCATTGCCCCAGTGGTTTAACAATTCTTGTAAGTGGGCAACCTCCAGTGCAACTTTATTAGCTTGCACCTATATCTACATAATGACATTGTTACAAATGCATGCCTTAGTGTACATTGCAATGTTAACATCCAAAAACCTGTGAGTGACTAAAACTCCATTCCTATCTTTCCATAGAGAAAACAAAATTTCCATCCTAAAGGTATGCCAAATCTGGGAAAAATTTCGAGGAAATCTGGGGGAATCACCCAGAAGGATCATGTGCCATGAAAAAGGTTTGGGCCTGAAAGGCTTGAAAAAATCATGGATCTAGTGCCAATAATTCTGAGCACGTTTGCAAAACCAAAAAATATGCAAAAAGGACTCAGGTTGGCCACAAAATGGGCATCTGGGGTCAAGAACCCCAATGTGCTTGAGCCAAGGCCCCAGGGGAAGACCTTGAAAAGCAAGGCACCAAGCAAAGTGAGCAATCTTAGGTTCTATAATGGCACTCCAAATGGTGTCGAACCATTTTCTCCATTGAGAAAGCAAAGAATGCAAATGCCACCATTGATTAAGCGTCTCTACCATCGAAAGGTGGGGAAAAAGCCATCTATATCCCATATTGGGCTTATAATTGGTAAATGGAGTGGCAGGAAACCACTTCCAATCATACCACCAAGGTCGAACAGACTGAATCCCCACTTTATGAAGTAAGTGCACAGGGATGGAAGCCAACAGAAGCTCATAAGTCTGACGATCGGCACGAATAAGGTGGTATTGAACTTGCATATCCTCCCAAAACCTGAAATTCATGGTGACTCTTGAAAAAATATCCTTAGTAGTGCGAATGCCTCATTTATAGAAACGCAGAGCACTGGCACCTTGAGTCTTGGCAAGAGGAATACCCTGGAAGGCAAATAGGGGAGACCACCAAATGTTCTGCTGATTTAAGGACAGCCCATTGCGAAACTCATTACCAGCCCAACGAAGCCAAGGTTTAATAGCTTCCCAGGCTTTCTAGATGCTCTTTATTACAAAGGAGCCCTGTATGACCATTGGTTCTCGCATAGTGAGAAGAGTCTGAAAACTAATTCCCTTCCAGGCCGGTCTGTTAGCAGGGAAGTCTAAAGAAATGCAATGTCTGACAAGAATTTTCCAGGCTTCATCTCTAGAAATAGCTCTAATAATCCATTTAGTACAGAGGGAAAGGCCCTACTTCTGAGTGAAAAGCAGGCCGAGACCCCCAGATTCCCTCGGGAGACAACAAAAATCCAAAGCAACTCTGTGAAGACCATGATGGTCAGAACCAGAGGCCCAAAGAAAATCTCTGAGCAAACGTTCTAATTTGAGGTATGAAGCTTTGGAGGTAGCCCAACAAGAAGAATAAAAGACATGGGTGGTAGCCAAAATCTTAGAACAAATTTGGAATTTACCTGCAAGAGAAAACGGCTTAGTGATACAATAATCAAGCTTTTTGGTAATCTTTGTAAGCACAGCATTCCAAAGTTCCACAGGGGAAGCCTGAAAAGCAAAGAGAATGCCAAGAAAGCAAAAACTTTCTCCATGCATAACCCATTTCCATTGGAATTGGCTGAGCCAAGGTAGAGCTGGCAAAAAAGATTGTCGATAACAGAGCGTTTTATGCCATTGAATGGCAGATCCAAAGGCTTGACAAAAAGTGTCAAGACAATCTAACGCATTTTTGATGTTTACTTCATCCTCAAGAAGAGTGAGAAAAGAATCATCAGCAAAATGACCATTGACTAACTGGGAGGAAGAATCAGTCAAGGAAATGCCACGAACCAGCCCAGAAGACATAGAATGAGCAAGTAAATAACCAAAGCCTTCGGCAGCAAGGACATAAAGCATAGGAGCTAATGGACAACCTTGTCTGATGGAATGAAAAAGTCCAAAAGCTTCGGATTGCAAATTATTGATGGTGATGCAAGCATTAACATCACCAAAGAGCATCTCCATGGACTGAAGGAAATTGGCACCAAAACTCAAAGCCTGAAGCATAGCCAAAATGAAAGGCTATTCAATACGATCATAGGCTTTAGCAAAATCTATCTTTAAAAAGATAGCCTATTGCTTGGACTTACGGGCCCATTCCATCCCTTCCCAGAAAGAAATGATGTTGTCAAGAATATACCTGGATTTGATGAAGCCATTTTGTTCAGGCCGCACAATTAGAGGAAGCATATGGCAGATTTTGAGAGAGAGTTCCTTAGCAATGATCTTATAAGACACATTGAGGAGGGTGATGGGCCTCCAATTGCAAATGTCCTCAGGATCGCCAGCTTTAGGTATGAACTTAATATTGCCTTTATTTATGATCATTACTAAGCTTTTAGAATGGTATGCTTCAAGATGGACTTTTTGCAGATCAGGACCAATTTTCTCCGAAAGATGTTTGTAAAATTCATAGGGAAATCCATCACACCCAGGGGATTTGTCATCCACCATGGAGTAAGCTGCCTCTTTAAGGTCTTGAAGGGAAAGAAGTTGCTCACAAAAAGCGCATTGCTCAACCGCGAGGCAGTTTGGAGTAACAGAAATACACTTTCTGAGAGCCTCCTCCTAAGCAACCGAATGGCCCTGGGAAGCAAAAATGTTCTCATAGTGAAGAACAAAAGCTGGCAGGATGTCTGGCAGATTGGAAAGAACCTTAGTTCCTTGTTTTATCTTTTTAATCCCAATATTGGTATGACGGGCTCGTAGAGCCTGAAAGAACTCCTTCGAGGCTTTGTCGCCAACCTCCAACCAGTGGAGATGGGCTTTGATTTGAGCTCCTCAAGCATCATAGTTATTAGCAATTTTCTTTTCATGGCGAAGCTTGGCGAGCTGAAGTTGCAAATCCACATCAAAAGGGTTGAAGGTGAGCGCTTCAGAGGTTTTTTTGAGGGCAAGGGTGGTAGCTTCATAAGAACATTTTTTGAAAATTGCCAGCTGACACTCGTAGATGCGCAAAAAATGAGCCGTTCTAGTAATGGAATCATTCCACCATTGAATCCAACCTTGATGGGAATGTGGACATGGTTCCAAATTCCAGACACTTTGTATGTGGGAGATAGTGGAGGCATGCAATAGCACAGACGTGTTGAGGAAGAATTGAGACTTAACCACTTTGGGGGCAGCTGTTTGCCAAGAAATGCCAAAATAAATGGGATAGTAGTCTGACAACGTCACATCTGTCAAGGGAATGAAAAGTAGATCACAATCTTCAAAAAAATAAAAAAAAGATTGTGCCGAGATCATAGCATGATCAAGACATTTCAATATGCGATTAGGACCGGCTCGAACATTGGACCTAGTGTGCCAAGCCCCATTATCATGATGGCAGCTAGTATTGGGATCAAAGAGGCCCAATTTATGATGCATATGAAACCAGGCTTGTCTTTCCCCAGCTGTCCAACGGAAAGGTAGAATGCCATCTTTGTCAGAGGCTACTTCAACCATATTGAAGTCCCCACACAAGACCCAAGCAGCAGGCAGCAGGTTGTCAACAAGCCAAACCCACATTTGCACCCTTTCCACCGCATCATTGGAGGCATAAACATTAATGACTCCAAAATAATGATTTTTGATGGAAAGAAAAAGCCAAATAATACGGTGTGTGGGGTCAGAACTATGCAAAATAATAGCAGAATGAAGGCGAGGTGACAGGAGAGTAACTACACCACCTCGGCCAACTTCATGCTGAGAAGAAAACATGACGCTATCCTGCCAAATGACTCAGCATGCAACAAAAAGCATGAAACCAAAAATCTTAACTTCTTGCAGGCAAAGAAAATCTAAATTCCCAAGTCTATGACGGGTATCCTGGACATAGAATTTTCTGGGGAGGTCTGTAAGACCTCGAACATTCCAGGAGAGCAAGTTCATGAAACCTCTTCCATATCATCCTCGTCCTCGAGAGAGGAGTAACTATTCTACAAAAGGGTAGAAATCGGGTGGAAGTCAGATAGGAAATCCTCTGGACTTACAGCCTGCCGTTTGACCCCTGATATCTCCACACGTCTAGGAGGACTGCGAGAACACCTTGTTGCTTGTGGTACTATGGAAGAGACTGCAAGAGGAGAATGAGCCCCAGCCAGGGATGAGGTCCTAGCGGCTTCCTTAATCCCCTACGAGCCAGCAAGGTTTGAAACCTGTGGAACCGCAATCGGCGGAACAGAAGCCGCTGGCATCTCCACGCTAGCAGGCGCTGATACTTCGATGGAAGCAGGAGGAATCACGGTTATGGCTGCATAGGATGGCTTGGGGGCCAAAGGATTCAAGGCAGGCTTGCTTTTGTGCCCAACAGTAACCCATTCTTCTTTTTTTCCTTTGACCTGCTTGACAGGCATTGCCTTAGGCTGGGGTTTGACCCTAGGCGTGGCAAAAGGGCAATCCTTGATCTTGTGTTCCGCAGACTGACACCTCTAACAAGTGTTAGGTAGGTTCAAGTAAAGCACCTTATGTGCAAAGGTTTGAGCACCAATCTGGATTTCCACTGAATCCTTGAGATCTTTAGAAAGATCAAATTCAATGCAAACACGCCGCTGAGGGTGAGCATTAAAAAAAAAATTTGGCTCCTTGGTAACAACTTTGCCAAGGGCTTGGGAAATAGACTCAATAAAAGGCCAACAGGGTAAGGGTAGACCTGGGAATTCAACCCAAACAAGAACTCTAAGCTTTTTATCGTCTGAGACAGAGAATTCTTGGGACCATTTCTCAAATACAAGCAGAAAGGAACGCACAGACCAAGGGTTGTTGGTAAAAACTGCGTCAGCTTGCAACGGGTTAGCAAAGCGAAATTAAAAAAAACCTTTGGTAAGGTTTTGCACAGCGTCAAGGCGGACGCCATGCAGGGTCCAGCTTTTGTTAACCCATTCTCTAAGCATAGCTTCAGGTGGGGTCCTACCAACAAAATACCCAATCAAGGTATGTTGTTCTAACCAGTCACATGCAGCATCAAATTCTTGCAAAGGAAGGACAATATCAAGCTTACCTCATGGAAAACCTTCGGGACAAACTTGTGCGGCCGTTTGTTTGGTGGCGGCGCCATGGCAGTCCGATGCAGCAGCATGAACACTAGAAGTAGCAGCATGACTGCTGGCCGGAGCCATTATATCCTAACCTAAAGCTCCCGTAGTAAATGCGGTATGACAAGTGCCGACAGAAGGGGAGTGCAAGCGGAAGGCCGTATGCAAAAAAAACCTGCAAGTTCGCATGAAGCAAGAAAACCTTAGCAGAGCGACCCTATTGGTTTTTGGTCTTCTTCTGCCACTTAGTATTCATTGATACGTTTTAGTGAAGAGTATTTGCATGGATTTTCTATCAGTATCTCTTGACTAATGTGCTTAAAGAGTTCTTCCAAGTGTTTCTATTAGACCTAGAGACATTCTTGAAATTCACCAATTGTTCTAGTATCTTGTTCCAGGCAAATTCATTTGTTCTAAGCCATTGATTGGCTCATATATTTTGTTGATGAAGTCATAGACTTGGTTGTTGTATTTTGATAGTTCCATGTTCCTTTATGAAATTAATAGATCTAAGTGTAATTTATATTTAGGTTCTATGGTAACATGTTGGAAAGCTTAAGTATGACCTAGATATAGGATCAATAGTACTGCATTAATTACAGTTATACTCTCTTTTGTTTTGTGCCCAACATTTTTTTTGGCTTCATTGACATATGTGGCTACCTTATTGAATGTATATAAATAGAGATATTTGTTTTTGTTATTTGATGGCATGAATAAGAGCATGATGGTGTACGCGAGTGTGAAATAGAGAACTGTATGTGAGAGTCTATTTTCAGTGGATATTTGATAGTAGTGTGCAAGAAAAAGAACTTTAAGAAATATTGAGGTACAAAGAGGTTATACATATTGTATCACAAAGATTTGATATATGTTGGGAGAAGATTCGTATCAAATTTCTATTGTTAGTCATTATTAAGCTTATAACTAGAATTGTTTCATGCATAGACAAATACAATTTTATCACTTTATATTGTGCTAATCATACACCTTGTTGGAACATGGTAGTTAAATATGATTGATAATGAGCCAAACAATAGTGCGCAAATTAATAGTAAATCCATGTAAAAATCATCTTACCTAGTGTCACCTTATTCAACGCTCATTACATGATAATTAATTTTTCTATCATTTTTCCTATTTTAGATTTCTACATTATATCTTTTGTTATGGGATTGGTTTTTCTTGTTATTTCATTCTGTTATCAATTGTAATTATTTAAATGGTTTATGTGCTTAACAATTCAATACAAGTTTTAGAAGTTGTTTAAGAATAATTAATTCGTTCTAACTGAAATGAGGGATGTAGAGTATGTAATGGTCAAATAAAGCTTAAAGAAAGAAGTCTTCTAACTAAAATCACAAAGAGACTCTCCCTGAAGTTGCAAATTAAGACAAAGGGTCTTAGATATATTTTGATGAAATAATGTTGTAAAGAGAATGAGATTGATGTTTCTGAAGCAAAGAGAATGTTGGTCGAGTAAAGTGAAATAAAGTGTAGGTTGCCTTTGAGATTTAAGACATGTTGATCTATTCTAGCTTTGTCAAAAGTCACCACAAAAAGAAATTGTTGTTTTTCTTGAGTTGTTTAACATAAAGAACCCGCCAAGAAAATTGGTTTTGAAAAAGGTTTATGGAGGTTTAAAATTTTTAAAAGTAAAATATTCAAGAGTTAGTGCATGTTGAAGAGTGTTGTTCATAGTTAAGAGAATAGCATAAGTGGATTTTATTTAAAGATAATAGAGGTTGATTGGAAATTAAAGTTGTTGCATAGTGGTTTTTACTAAATGGAAGTGTGTGGATGGAGTCATGTTCTCAGATAGCATCACGTGAAATGAAGAGTTGTGGTGGAAGAACCTTGACAACTTTTAGCTAAGGTTGAAAAGTTAGAGGACAATTGGAAGTCCTTGTGGGTGAGTTGAATGCAGTAACAAGAAGAGGCAGGAGTGCTCAAGGAGGTTCTTGGTGAGAGAACTTTACAAATACCAAAGAGCTAACCTAGGGGAATTCTTACCGAGGTATTGGTGATGAGAAAATAGAGAGGTCTTGTTATATGGGCTTCAATAGCAAGCTCATAAAGGGGGAAGGAAAATGACCACTCATGGTCATGATAGTTTAAGCCACAAAAAGTTAAGGGATGAAAGGTTTGAGAGGGAACTCACTTTATTAGAAAGTACAATTAAATTCACTAATGGAATTGCTATAGAAAAGGGTGTGCATGGACTTTTTTTTTTTTGAATAAGGTGAAGCAGCATAGGTTGTAAGTGAAGTTGAAGCATTGATGAATGTTCACAATTTTGAACTAGAACAAGGACCTATCCTTGGTAAAGATGAGAATGAAGGAGTTGATAGATCCAAGAATCTAATGTTTTTGAAACTAATTAGTTTTTATTGTGAATGGAGGTTATGTAAGTACTAATTATGTTGAGTTTCCTCATGAATGCAAAACCAAGGAAATACCAATCAATGGAATTGTCGATGAAATTATTATACTAGGAGAGGGGAGAGAGGT